>JACEFO010002208.1:1057500-1555000 GCA_015342445.1 Digitaria exilis
CTGCATCTTGCAGTGGTTGCTGACATCTCTATTGCAGATGCTTTGTAAAGCTTCTGAGCTCTGAAAGTTCTTGCTATCTAGGTGAGACTAAGCTTCTGTCAGAAAAATGGAGTTAGTAAATTCAATGCGAGGAGGGAGATGCAGCAACGGAAGTTATATAGAAAGCTTTTCTTGTCGAGATGTTGCTTGGTTCTAGTTTAACATCAGAATTAATCTGAAATATCGAAGCAGATGATAGGATGTTTCCTCTCTGAAAAGACGTGTGGAATAGCAGACAAGATGATCTTGACCGACAAATTCAGAGTCTATGGTCTTGGTTGATTTCAGAAAAGTAAAAATATATGGTCTTTGTATCTGTACTTTCTTGTAACCTTCTTCACAATGACAGTTGAAGCTTCCAGGAAAGTAAGGAGTGTAGAACTTTATTCTCTCTTTGTCACGCACCTATAGTACTATGGCACATGATTTTTTTTTCTTCTTGAGATTCTCTTAGAGTAAGCACTGATGCTATGTGGCCTCATGGGTTGCGTTAATGCAGGGGAACACGCCGTCATAAATCCTCATCTCATTTTACTGATGTGTGCACTGTGCTTGAGCAGGTTTTCCCCTAGACAGGGTAAGACTGTGTAAAGGTCTACAAAAAAAAAAGGGAGCGAATTTGGTAAGATTGTATCTAGGTCGAGAAGATTAATAAATGAAACTCAAGTAAGACTGTAAGAGTTGCAGACGATCATTTTTTTTTTAGAACTTGCAGAGGATCAAATGGGTTTCTTTTTTCTCTCATGAGAAAACAGATTGCCTCTGGGCTACAATGGCCTAAAGAAAGTTGATCCAAAATCAGCCCAGTTTGAGCCCGATCTAGCAGTTTGGGCTAGCATCCCAATGTCTTGAAAGTATTTTATTCTTAATATTTCCTAGGATATATAATTACAAATACGTGTATGAACAGACCTTGAATTTGTTTTGAAGTAGATTCCTTGTGTTGGCTGTGCCGAAAACGAATGAAAACGAAAAGTATGGGTTTTTTTGTATCACAATGAAAACTAGTACAACGAGAGACGGAGTCGGACGGATGACGACGACCCTGAGAAATTCTCCAGCAGTTTCAGCGAAGCCAGTATTTCTTTGGTAAGATCAAGACTCAAGACCTGGGAGGCTGAGACAAATATTTCGTCCCAAACAAGACTCAAGACCTGACAAGAAATTTGATTTGCTATTGTAACTTCATCTCTACGACTGTCTTCGCATACCATTCCAAGCCCTTGATGCTCAACTTTCCTCAGATACTGAGTCTGCGTCGACAAAGGTCTATTAATCAGTTATTAGGGTTGTATAAGGATATAGACTGTTTCAAGTTCTTGCTCAGTTGACTCAGTAAATTTGGAGGCTTCTATACTCTTTGATAGACTAAAGGTCTGAACGGGGGTCATCCTCTCATTCATTTCTTTTTCACGATCAGGTCTGTCAACACTTTCCAGAGAAATGACAAGTCCATTGCATGGGCACTGTCTGAAGTCTGAACAAAGTATAGAACAATCAATTGCTGCTTTCGGATGTCCTAAACAAGATGATGCTAATGCACATGACTCATCAAAGCTGTGGAATTCAGTGGTAACCTCTACCCACTGACATTTTATATGGGCTGGCACTTATTTCAACCCTTCCGGTACTTCGACCAAAGTTCTACCTACATGTTCCTGAAGTTTCACTGAAGACAAAATTCAGATGTCAGATTCAAGACAACCTTTGCATAGCTGTCAGGCTCCAATTGAGACGAGCTCACGATGAGTTTGTTAAGTACTGTTTTTACTTGGTCAGATAAGGTAAATTAGTTTTCAGTGGAGGCTCACAAACTATCTATTTGAGTGCTGAATCCACTATGTGATCAAAGCAAAATGGACCTTTTTTTTAGTTAGATTACTAGAAGTCTGCAGCCCACGGTGCCTGCATCTGGATACGAAAAGCCGGTACCCGATTGGTGGGTAGCTGAGCTGATATACAGTCCTCAAGCAGCACGGAAAAATTCCAGCATCATCTGCGCCATGTCAGCATCCAACATATGCAAGCAACAGCATGCATTGTACGACGATAAGATCCCCACTTTATTCCAATTTTACGGAAAACATTCTCTCTCAATCTTCTCCCAAACTTGCCTTTTCTAGCCAATCATGTATGTCTTCCATGTCCTGTTTTCGCTATCTTTTACATGATAGCACTTTTTCCGTCTAACTCCTTCTCCTTTTTAAAGGAAAAAGTCCACATTACTCCCCTCAACTATAAACAAAGTCTACATAATTTCCTAAACTATCTTTTCGTTCATTTTACCCCATAAACTGTCACTTGGTCTATTCTACCCCCTAATACAATTTGTCTTTTTTATTTCTCTATGCACAAGTTGAATTTTAATTTCGAATTTTGTATGATTGTAGTAAACATCACAATGTATGTCAAAAAAATATATTATGGATTTTTCGTTGTTATTTTTTGTATAATATTGTATGCTAAGGATTAATTAATTATTAAGTATCTTACCCCATCAAAATAATGACAAAAAAATCATGTTATATTTTTCTATCATGCATTATGATGTCTACTCTCATTTCGTAAAATTTGAACGTAATGTGACATTTGTGCATGGAGAAATAAAAAAGACAAATTGTATTAGGAGGTAGAATAAACCAAGTGACATAGTTTAGGGGGTAAAATTAACCAAAATATAGTTTAGGGGGTTATGTAGACTTTGCTTATAGTTGAGGGGAGTATGTGGACTTTTTCCTTAAATAACACGCAGAGTTTCAGCAGTTTTGCTTTAGAAAAAAAGTATTTTACATGTTGTAACTGTCTTTGGTTGTACTATAATTCGAAAAAAGAAAACTTTACCTTTTTGCATGCCAATCAAGAAAATTATGTTTGCTTTGTTCCAATCGGAGCCCCAGCCGATGCAAATGCGCAAGAAATAGCGCATGTGCATCCATTGGTCATTACTCAAGCCATTTTCAGCAGCTTTACCAGTCGTATTGCCTGAAACGCTCACCAACTTTTCTAGGTACAGAAAAGCTCATCCCGTATGCTAATGAACCACTTTGCTCTCCGAAAAGCCGCCTATATAGGCAAAGATGGGCTACAGCTAGCCACACACCATCATGGATGCCGCTTCAGAATCCTCTATCATCTTCCTCCACAGTGGAGTCTCTATAAAATAGCTCGGAATTCAGAGCTCCAGTGAGATTCATGGAAGCAGCAGAACAGTGAGTGAGAGTAACAGCACAACTGCTTCAAGAAAGCCTGGGGGAGAAGAGAAGAGATGGCGAGGCTCCCTGCGATGCGCCTGGCTGTGCTCGCCCTCGCCTTGTGCTGCTGCTGCCTCATCCACGCATCAGCAAGTGCTTTTGCTGATGCTTCCTTTCCTCCTGGTAACCCTCTCAATTTTCTGCCCTTTTTTTTAATGAAATCTGAATCTTCTGTACTCTTTGTGCTCGATTCTGAAGGTTCCTGTTCCCCATGCACCTTTGAACAGGGTTGAAGGCCAAGCAGGATACCAGAGCAGCTCCGGCTTCGTGCGGCGCAGGCAATCAGGTTGTTTGATTCGATTGATGCTCCAACTGTCTCAGCTTAGATCAATCACAAATTCACAATCGTTTAGCATCTGTGTGGTTAATTTGGTGAATTATAAGGTGGTTCAGTTCAGAAAGTTTCAGTACTCTGACATGATCCTTTGTTCATTCAGGCTGTGCTTGCCGGAGAAGTGGAGGCGGCCGGTGACGGCGCCGGCACCGGTGGGAGGATGGATCTGGAGCTGGAGGACTACCCGGGCTCCGGCGCCAACGACCGGCACTCGCCATGGGGCCAGGAGCGGAGGAACTGATGGTGATGACCTCTTATTGCGTTGGCGTGCAGAGAGAAATGGAGCACAAAGCAGAGCTCCTCCTTCCCAGATTCAGAGTTTACTACTGTATACGACTACCGTATCTGTACCGTATAGCTTTGACACGTCAGCCTGTATAACCGTATCTGTAGTTCTATACGCCATGTCGTTGCAAATCAACGAGAAACCGGCCGGGAGTTGAAAGCGTTTGCTCAGTTATTTCGTCACAAACTTTTTTCTTCTTCTTGGTCTACGAATATATACGCGGTTCTCCTATGTAAGAGCAGAGGCTGATCGTTTAGAATAAGTTTGAGATGTTAACATAATGACGTGTGCGAACATTTACTGTTACACATGTGGAACTTAGTTTCCTTTTCTTTATTTTTTTTCTACCTGAACTAGTTGAGGCCTTGGGGAGTAGGATCGACGTGCGTGCAGCGATTACCGAATCTTTACCTGGTCAACTTTTTAATGTGAGTATCGATCGATAATTTTTTTTTTTGCGTGCAAGAAATGAGTTTAGATGAGAGAGCGTATATATCTTCTTCAATAATCTCAACTTTCAAATGTGATTATCGACGGATTTTGTTTCTCGATTGCGTGCAAGAAATGAGTGAAGATGAGAGAGCGTATATACTCTTTCTTCAAGAATCACGCAAATTCTTGTATGGGCAGCATATAGACACTAAACAAAAGAAAAGTCAATAACGTGGCAGGTGATATCTTTTCATTTTCTCCGTACCCACTCGAGGGGTACTAATGCTGGATTTGGTAAATTCTTTTTATAGGAACTAATTAGTCGAAAAAGTACACGAGAATGAACATGATATTCGAAAATGACAGTTTTTCTTAGCTAAAAATTATTGCCCAGGCTCGTATACTATACTACTATAGGCTTGATCGCACCGTCCAGTGGTCACTCTCTGCATTTACAAATAGAAAAAGGGGAAAAAACATGTACAAAGGAAGCTAAGCCCATTTCATTTCAATAGGGACAGCTTTTTGGTAGAGCTGCAGGTGGGCCAAGGGTTATGTCCTATGGATATACCCCAGCCACGTAATAGGAGAGAATAGTGGAAAACATAGCAAAGGCAAAGGAAAAAAAAAAGCAGAATTTTCAACATAGAAGTACAGTATACCTATTTTCTTATCTTTGTTTCCATTTATTATTTTAGTTTGAGCCTGGCTACTGATTGATAAAAGCATTTAGAAAATGGAGGTAATACCTATTTTTGTACGATCATGAGGGTTGATTACTAGAGATTACTAGAATGCAATGTGTTCAATGTATGTCATGAAGGTTTCGACATCAGCATATAAAGCAGTGGCGGAACTAGGATTTTTGGATGGGGTATGCCAACCAAAAGTTCAAATGCAAGCCGGTAAAATACATTTTAGAAATTTGGTAAAGTTTCACAAAACTACCCAGCAATTCGTTACACAGCTACTAAATGGCACAATAAGTATTAAATTATAATCCATATAGTTTAAAACAACACACTAATAGTTTGGAATATAAAAGACACAAATTTGAATAACAAATAGGATTACAACACTATTTATCAGGTCTACATATTCTGATGGCCACGAAAGTATTAACTATATCATCGTCACATCTTCCAAAAATGTGTCTCGATGAACATGACAAGGGAATCATTCAAGAGACTACCACCCATCTTATTTCTCCGCTAGAGTTGAGGGCAGACATACAAGGACTGATTTTATCAATGACCTAATGTATCGCAGAACCCTCAGTTCATGGTTTGGTTGGTTCTGGTTCAGCTGGTTAGAGGTCGGTCCATAGTGGTTTAAGTCAGTCTTGTGGCTCATGTTCGAATCCTCCTACTGCCCATTTCTGTAGTATTTTTTGGAAGTTTATTTTTTAATAGACTACATCACACTTGTTGGGCTGGGCTTAGGGTATGCCACACCATACCCATGCAGCCCACTAGATCCGCCCCTGCTTATAAGTTATAAGAGCAGTTGAACATACCTCGTATGTCAAATTATCAACCATCACAAACTTTATATTGTGTCACACCGTAAAATTTCAGTTCGGTACATCTCTAATTGGTCATCGTAAGGCTGATGCCGAGTGCTAGGTATTTTGCTTCATATGTCAACAACATAGCTTGTGCCGGTTTGAACGTTTCTACGCGGTGCTGGATGTACCGTCCGTCATGTGGTTAGCTTGTGGCTTGGAGTGCAAGTGTTAGTTTAGAAAAGATACTTCATCTAGAATATCAATCTTTTCCATGTGCAGCTTGCACCAGCGAAGACAAGAAAAGGACAAGGAAAAAATGGCATGACATGTCGAGCCCTACGCTGCCACGGCCGGCCGTTACGTAGCCATATAAAACCCAACCACAAGGTATTTTTTTTTAACAACCACATATACAGTCACCTAGTCATTTATAAGGTTTAGGTCTATGAGAACTCTTTTTAGTTCTGCATTTCTGCCAGCGCTGTATACAAGAAACTTGTTTACTACATTTGGTCATTTCGTGACATACTCACATGGACTGAGTAGTTAGAAGGAAATAGTTTATTTTACTACCACGAACAATCCGCTGAACTTTTGAGTAAATTTTAGACTCGCTTCATTCCAATGAAAAAATTGTCTATATCGTTTTCACGCCTAAGTTATATTAGGTTTGAATTGTCAGGATGTATTACAGTTTTCTCATATGTATTAAGGTTTTCACAATCAGATAGAAAGTGCACTACTATATTTTCTAGTTATTCTCAAATATTAGTAACATTTATAACACGAATCCTAGAGGTACGAAACTATATAAAAAACAATAATAAAATATATTTTAAATTATTATCTAATATGACTTATTTTTTTATTGTAAAATTTTTATTATTATTTTCATAAGTTAGCAGCATTTGATATATTTCTTTAGAAACATTAGATACAAAGTTGATACATACTAGAGGACAAAATAATTGCACTGGAATTAATCGTCAAGCTTCTTGATATATCTTTTTTTTTTATCTAATATAAGATTTGGACTATGTGGCAACACAAGTTTAGAGATGGCGTGGAAAGGACACGTGGAAACTAGTACCGGTGTCAAGAATCTAGTTATCAGGTCTGTGCGGACATAATAAGGTGTGGAGCGCGGCAACTTCTCGTAGGGTCATTCATAAAAAAAAAAAACATCTCGTAGGGTCTTGAAGATAGTGTAGGCTTGGGGCACAACTGCAAGGGACCCCAAGCAATAGCAAACGCTAGCTCTACCAATTTCGAGCGGTGGGGTACTGTTGCAGCAAAACCATAGACGAGAGTTGGGAGTGTCCAAACAGAAAGTTTTAGAAAAATGTTGTAAAAATAATCGTACAACAATTACGTTCGAAGTACATCGTCCTCGTAATAGTAGTTTCCATGGTCTGTTTCGATAGGTCATTGACATTTATATTTAGTACGCCCTTGTTTACCGCCCCTTGTTTACAGCCGTATAGACCCAATACCACAAAGAACAGTGAACATAGTCGTGACCGTTCAAGCGTGTACGCGTGCGTGTGCGCTGACCCGCGTTGCCCCGTTCCAAACGGCAGGGACACGCCGTGAGCCGTAGCTAACGGAGCCAGCCGCCGTGACGCCGGCGGGCGGGCCCCACATGGCCGCGCAGGCAGGCGCGCCGCGTTTGACCGTTGCGAGCGCAGACACTTTCTCCGGAGGCCGAATAATAAAATAGTTTATTTATATATAATAAGATATAAACAAATCGCGTTGGTATTTAGACCAAACCCGAGGGCAAACGTGAAGGGAAATTCGACACGCAAAAGGAAAAAGAAAAAAAACGAAACCTTGGGATTTTCAGCCTCTCTCTCCCTCGAGTCTCACCTGCCGCGCGACGACCTGACCGGAAGGAAGAGGAGGAGGAGAGCGGAGGAGGAAGGGGAAGGAAGGAATCCGTCGCCGCCGCCTGCTGCTGCTGGTCAGGTAGGTCCCCGCCACCCGCTCTCCCTGTTCCCCGGCGCTAGATCCGCCGCCGCGGCGTGGGGCGTGCTTCACCCGCGCTCGATCGAGGCGGCCCGCCGCGGGTTGGGTCGCCTTTGTGGGCTCCGCCGCAGCGGCCGCGCTAGGGGTGCCGCCGCATGGTTTGGCCGGCGGCCGGGCGGCGTAGTGGATTTTGGTTGTGAGCGGTCGAGTTTGGCTCTGCGTGTTTGGGGACTCCGCCCCCTCGAAGTTAGGCGGCCGGCTGTGCCTAGGGTTGTCAGGGTCGGCTCTCAAGGCTGTAGGCGAGTAGTCCAGTTTCAGTAGACGGGGAGGAGGGGGGCGCTGATGCCTTCTACCTGTGCTCTCCGAAAATGGTGATACTCCATTTTTAGGCACCGGTGGATATCACCCCCATTTTATTTATCTCTTACCGATTATTACATGTCCCATGCTACTCTTAATCGTACCGTCATGCTGATTGTGGACTGGGAGGAATATCTGGTTGTTCTCACCCTTGTTGTGATTATCCCTTGCAGGATTTCGAGTTTCTGACAGGGGGAGCGATTGTGAGGGTTGCGGAGGAGGAGGGATCTGGGATGGCCGGCGATGACCATGTGGTGGTTGATGTGGAGGGGTTAGCGAAAGTCAAGGATGATGGGGTTGCCGAGAAGGCGTCTGAGGGTGTGAGCGCCTCGGTGGCGGCTGTGTCTTCGGCCGCGGTTGTTGTTGACTTGGTCGACGAGGAGGAGGGTGGCGGGGAGGATGAACCGCTGATCCAGGCGGCAGAGTGCCGCATATGCCAGGAGGAGGACAGCGTCAAGAATCTCGAGAAGCCGTGCGCTTGCAGCGGCAGCCTCAAGGTTTGATACTCTCTCCTGCTTTGTTTCCAAACATTGTGCGATGTTCTTGTGTTCACAAAATGATTTTAATCATGTAGCGGTTCACGTGGTCCACATACAATTACATTTTTGCTTCCTAGTTCTCATTCCTATCAGCCTGTCATCTTCTAACTTATAATGAAGTATAAGTAGTCGTATGATGCCATTCATGATGTCGGATACTCTAGTCAGAATGTTCTAATTTGCTCAAATAGTCAAATCATGTTTCCCCAATCGTTACTGCAACATGTCCCTGCAATATTGTCTGTTTATGTTCTTTCTGCTCTGGTTGTTGGCATTTACAGTTCCAGATTATTCACTCACTTTAGCATTTGAGCTGTGTAGTAGAGTTTCATTGCATTTCTACCTCACTGCTAGCTAATGGCATAAACCAGATATTCACTTACTGTGCATCCATGTGATGCAAGTTTATTGTATGTTAGAACACTTGACATTTGCAACCCTATGGATTCCAGTTGAAAACTCGATAGCAATAGGTGGCCAAACTTGACATTCTATCATGCTTTGTTCATCCATATCTTGTGAATCACAATTAATTTGTATAGTAATGAATGACTTCTGAACTGACCATCCTTCACTGCTATCTTTCAATCTAGTCACTGTACATGGTACAAATGTGGGCATAGTCACGAATATTCTTAATTTGCACTTGCACAGGATATGTATTAAATTTATATGATGAAGCAGATGTTGTTATTTTCTGTATCCATATTCAGGGAAATAGTGTTTATAGATTCACTTTTCATGTGCAGTATGCTCATAGAGCATGTGTTCAACGCTGGTGCAACGAGAAAGGAGACACCACATGTGAAATTTGCCATCAGGTCGGTTTTCTCAACTTCACTCCACTGATATTTCATTTTGGTTCTAGTTTTTGCGCTGATGCAAAATTCCCTAGTGCATATATTGATATATGCATGTGAAATCTCGTTGCGCATGTTTCTTTCTACTTCAATTTTATTTTGTTCAGACATTGCAACCCTTGTGGACATCGTTTGGCTTTCTTATCTTCACGATAACCTTACAAGCATCATGTACCACAAAAAACTGGAATTAAGATGGCAGACCCAGGATCATGTGCTGTCACACCATGTGCAGTTGCTATGCTATCAACTTGGGGTTGTACTAGCAGGGTTGGTAACATGGGTGGTTGTTGGTGGGAGCAGACTTCAGTCCATTTAAACTAGCGATCTTATTCTGATGATGTTGACAAGCTGAGTAAACATATGCGGATGTCTGTTTTTAAAATGGTTATTATCCAGTTCACCAATTTTTGTCAGTTGGATTTGCATGTTAAACATCCATATTTAATCATGGTTTTCCTTTATTATTGATTTTTATCCAAAGCATTTCTTAAAAGCAAATCAAGTTTGGCGTTAACAACCACTGAGATTATAAAAAATAGTCTAGGAATTTATTTTAATATTACTGTTACGAAGAATTCTAAAATTTGAAGAGTGTAACCAGGCTGAAATGCTAGTCGAACACTCTTTGGACCTTCCCTCTGTACATTTCAGAGTTTTCTTTCTTGTATACTGATTCCTTCCAGGTTTGATGATAACCTGTAGGAATACAAGCCTGGTTACACTGCGCCACCTCGTGTTGACCCAGATGAAACAACCATTGACATCGAGTAAGTCATTTATTGATATTTCTTTTAGTAACTATCGCAAGCATTTCAGCCATTTTGTTCCATTTTAGTTGAGTGATTAGAAGAACATATCTAAGACAATACTATCACTTTGCAGTGGAGATTTGATTATGGATTTGCGAGACCCGAGAATTCTCGCTGTAGCAGCTGCCCAGCGTCGTCTTCTTGAGGCAGAGTATGATGGTTATGCTACTACAGATGCTAGTGGTGCTGCATTCTGCCGTTCAGCTGCACTTATTGTAAGTACTTTCCAGAAATGCTTATTGCCTTCTCCAAGCTCATTGAACTAACTGAAGCATGAATATTGAATAGTAGCTGTTTGCGGTAGGTCTGGTTTGGGGTCAAAGAACAATATTTTTATGTATTTTGAAGTTATCTTTTAACTTTTTTATCTATAGAATTACAATGCTTTTAGTTCCCTAAATTGCTTAAATGTAGGGAAACTGTTGTTGCTCTTCTCTCAGTCTTTACTGAATGACCCATGCCAGATTTTTAGTATTATGGGTTTGAGAAAAAAAATCTAGTATTACCTATCAAGTACCTGAAGCTCCTTGCTCTTTTGCAGCTAATGGCACTGTTGCTGTTGAGGCATGCATTGTCCATCTCGGACAACGAAGGAAACGATGATGATGCTTCCACCATGTTCTCAGTGAGTGTCTTGGTCATTCTTTTTTCGTTCCGGTATCATGTGGTTCAGCTGGTACATTGTGTTGACATGAAGCTTTGCAGCTTTTCCTGCTACGAGCTGCTGGATTTCTGCTGCCATGCTATATCATGGCATGGATCTTCAGTATTCTGCATCGCCGGCGACAAAGACAGGTACCTCAATTTGTTCAAAATCTTGAAAGGATAATTTGTTTGAAAAATTGTGTCGGACTATGAATGAATGTGCTTTCAGTCCTGAAAAAAAAAATTACTCTTGAAATCGCGATCAGCAGCATCCTTTTTCCAACCATGGATTCAAAAGCAAATATTCTTTGGCATGGAACGGATCTGTACAGTATTGATGCTTAAATAAGTCATAATGTGGCTTGTAGTCATAAACTTTTGTCACTGATGTCACACAGCACCATCTAACTTCCAATGCCCCCTTTGCTCGTCTCGTCATCTGCAGGAAGAGGCTGCACTGGCCGCCGCGGAGGTAGCCTTCATCCTACAGTCAGCCCGTGGACGCACCCTCCAGTTTGCCATCGCTCCAGACTCTCCTGCCACTCCGCAGCAGCAAGAGCACGAGCCAACAACTCAGCAACAACAATAGCTAACAACACAGCCCCTGTAGTTCGCCGCGGCTACTGACCATAGCCATATATCCCTGGCTCGTTTCTTTGTTGACGCACACAGCTTATGGACGAACGTTAGGGTGCCGGCATCTCAATCTCGGCTTCTGCGTCCTATGGCCAAAGTAGGATGGTCATCACACATACTGCGTTTCAGCGGGAACCCATTTGTACCTTTTGTTGAAGCAGAGTGTAATCGAAGTATTCGAATTCAATGTAAATTCATTGTTTACATTATTCCGTTTCCTTACTGCAACCAGAATTTGAAATGTTTGTTTATATTTGTCTTCGTGAGGTTTATTTCATTACAGCGGAGGCGTTATGTTGATAAATGTTTGTCATAGCCTCACAGGAGCTATCAGCACATGTGATGGGTGATAAGAAATGTTTTTTTTTTTTGCTATATTGTGAATTTGTGATAGAAGTTGTCGAATCCTTTTGTCATTATTATGATTTTTTAGGTAGTTTTGTCATTATTTGTGAGCCGCATCGTCGGGGTTAGGTGGAATTTGATGGGCTCACACAATGGGCCCATGACTGATCTTCTCGGGCTTGCCTAGTGTGTTATCTTTTTTTTTTTAAAAAAAAGAATGAAATGTTAATAAAAGGGTTTTTTATTAATGGTTTTCGAGTGGGAGAGAAGAGAATTATTTTGGATAGTTTTTGCCTGTTAGGCTTTAGAATTTAAATGCTACTCTGTACATGCAGGATGCAAGTGGCTAACAATAATCCAAAATGAATAAAACTTCCACCCCTCCCTCGCTACACGCTTTCATTAATCCTCCATCAGGGCACTACAGTGTGCATACATTAATCATCATATACACGGATCACGTGATCCCCTTGGTTATGATACAGTCGCGCAGGTCCTACTGTATTTTCTCAAGGTAAACTCCCCGATCGTGTGATAGTGATACTGTGATTCCATCCCGATTTGCCTCTCCGGCTTTCCCTCTGTCTCCCGCCGCCACGGGCACGTCTGCCCCTGATAGTGCCGGGCTGCATCGGGCCGGGCCAGATCGGGCTCGGGCCGGGCGGCCCGTTTGGACATATATACATGCCGTTGCTCGCTCGACCCAGGCGCGGCCACGCCGACGTCGCCACCGTGCTGGAAGGTGACGTACGTGGCATCGGCTCCTCCGGGAATCGTGGGGACCAGCGGGGTGGAGGAGTCAGGACGGCGGGGCCCACATGTCTGTGGAGAGATCGTCCTATTGCTGTATTGCTTTGGGCCTATCGGTTACTCTCTTCTCCACGTACGGTACGGACGGACAAACTCTCGATGTATCGTCGGTCTCGGAGCTCGGCCAAAATAAAGGCCAACAAGACAACGATGTACTTTGAAGCTACTCCATTGCTCGGCCGCATGGAAAAAAGACGGAAGAGGAGGACATGCTGTTGACTTGTGTGTGTGGCAGGTACAAATGTACGTTAACTTGTACAAACTGCTTTTTTTTATTATAAATGACAAGGAGTACTTCAATGTATGAAAAAAATCGAAGAGTAGTAAGTACTTGACAAAGCCTATCAAATAACGTAGGGGGGGCTAAATTAGAAAATTACCGATTCTCATTACTAATACCCAACGTTGTAACACGGAATTTCATGTCACCAACAGTGTGATGTATTCAGTTGTTCCTTTTTTACATATCCCGTGCAATTACTGTTGACCCACTATTTATAGGAGGCAACTTCGTGTATTTACATGATCGTTACTTCCCGCCAAAATTCCATAAACTAATTTGATTCCAGACGACCGTTGCTTCCCGCCAAACTCCGGTCTAGCTTCATCGTAGGAAATGGATTCGTCCTTTTCTTCTCCGTACCTTGACCTCGCGTGAGCTGATCTCTCCCGTCTCGTAGTCAGCTTAGTGGCCTAAAGCTCCATGTCGCCCACTTATCCTCCTTGTGTTAACCTCTTCGGACCTCCTGTCTTCGTGCTTGGTAGCCTCGTCGGTTCCCCTGCGAAGATAAAAAGTATGTTTCTTGATTTCAAGGGACGCCTGTCCAACACCCAAAAAACTATGATGTGAGAAATAGAGTGGCCCAGCAGAGTACCAATAATATTATATATTTACAATTTTACGTTTCCATATACACGGCGGATCACGTGCTCCTGTTGGTATAACACGGTTGCAGGTCCTAGTATACTCTCGCCCAGCAAGCCGGGCAGACTTGAGCAAAATCTGAGAGATGACATACCTCAAGAGAAGTTTTATAGCAACTAAATTATTGAAGTATTTACATGGTGAAAACTTGTTAATCAAGAGAACTTCTAGAGCAACTAAATTATTGAAGTATTTACATGGTGAAAATTTGTTAATCAAGAGAACTTCTAGAGCAACTAAGGTTGTGTTCAGATTGGGCAGAAAACATTGTAGCTGAAGAAAAACACTGGAAAGCGTGTTTTGTGAGGGAGGTGAATAGCGAAAAGTTGGAATGAATAGTTTTTCTTAGGGAATCCGAACAGGGCCTAACTTATTGTACTATTTACATGGTGAAAACTTGTTAGTGAACTAGACTAGATGAACTTGTGTGAGTGCATGTGCCCTCACTCACCCAAACGTGGGTCCACCCAGCAGGTGTTATCTTCTCTCCATGTAATGCAGCGATGGCGGGCTCTATCAACCTTGCAGTTGTAGCGTATAGTACAAGGTTGTCTACTAACTCAAACTCGTGATTTCTTTTTGAACTGAGGCTTCATCTCAAATCTGCCGGGCGCCACTTGCATTGTGTACGCTATCGGCTGTTGGCACTCATTTATGAGTGTTGAGACCCGGATGTTTTTCATAAAACACAAATTCGAGGGTGCCATCACCTTTGACTTGATATTCTCCATTTGATTCATGTATTTTTTTCCCAAGGCCATTACTTATATCCCCTTATGCTGATAAAAAATATTATCTTAACCTTCCGACACGTCATGATTTTTATGGTATCCGTCTAACCCAATGTTGACGACCAAAAATGGCTTAAAACTGATCAGGCTGGGACAGCCAGTCTAGACCGCCTGTACACGCGGTTAGACCGGCTGGGCCCTATAGCCGATCTCAATGTGCCAGGCGGTCTAACTGCCTGTCCCCGAGTCCGAGTAGAATCAGTTTTTTGCATGTTTTTTAGATCCATCCAAGGACTTTCTTGCGGGGCAAGACCTTCCCACCCTATAAATATAAAGGGCCGTGGCCGATTGAGGACATCTACCCAATCGTACAAAACATTGTCTTATTTTTTATCTCCAAACCCTAGCTTTTCCAACCCTTTTGCTTTCCTTCTGCATCTCCGTGACGTTTTAGGACGTTCTAAGTGGCCTTGCTGACCTTAGAACAACCCTAGTTTCGCAGCCTCCGATGGGGTCCCTCCCGAGGTTGTGATCGTAGGCTTTCGCGGTGCCTCTGCCACAGGCGGTCTGACCGGTTGTCTTCAGAAGCTCCGGCGAGGAGATTTTGACTACCGCACGATCTAGCACTTTCGTGTGTTGACCAGAAGTGCGTCAACATATTTTGGCGACTCCGCTGGGGAAGAAATCTGGTTTTTGAAGACCGATCTACTATCCCTAGCACTATGGGCTTCGACGTTGGAGAAGACAACATCGTGACGGCCTCGCTTGAAGATCTTTTTGCTGAAGGTCATGAGAGGTTTATGGCGCTCCAGAAGCACCTAGAGGCGGAGTTCTTGAACACGTTTCGGAAGGGTCGTGAAGATCGTTCGGCGAAAAGTGTTCGAGACTTCGTAATGCCTTCTTTCAAGATGAGTAAGGGGCAAATTGAGGTAATTGATAATGTAAGCACTTCTGCACCTCAACCCCTTGCATCTACTCCTATGGGTCAAACTTTTTCGGATCGTAATTCATTAGTTGAACAATTATTAGAACGACTCGAAAAATTGGAGGGTAAATCTATAGATACTCATGAATTACCTGAGCGTAATATTTTCTATGGTATACCACCGAATTACTTTGCTGGACAGACCCCGCCACCACCCAATATGTCCAGACCGAATACGGTCAATGCAAGTGGGTTGGCAGCGGTTGGGTGTGCAGCCGGTCAGACCGCCAACACAGCCGGTCAGACCGTGACAGGCGGTCAGACCGTACCTACAGGCGGTCAGACCGTGTGTTCTGGTGGTCAGTCAAATTCAACCAATGCTATGGTGTTCGTGCCGGAGCAACCTTTGCCGTTGTCTACTGTTCCAAACTCGGTCTCCGCTGGCCGTGCTGGTCCAGTAGCTACAGCAGGTGCTACTTATTCCACGACTATGCATACTACGAATTCGGGTGGTGTTCCCGATGATGTTTTTAATGCACATAGAGACATGCATAATAGACAAGCACCTCACTTGAATTATATGAATGATATGCAATCTTCGGCCCAACAAGATCCCCAATGGGCTGAATTTACTAGATTCAGGGATGAATTGTCTGATGTGATGAGAAATAAGCTAGGCATTAACTGTAATACAAGAGTATATAAAAACCTTATCATGCTAGCTTTGATACTGTTCCTTTTTCCAATGGGTGGCGCTTGCCTGATTTTGTAAAATTTAGTGGAGATGATGAGCGCGCCACTTGGGAACATATTAGCCAATATGTAGCTCAACTAGGGGAAGCTGGAAATTATGAAGCAATTAGAGTACGTTTGTTTTCATTATCACTTACTAGTACTGCTTTTGCTTGGTTTTCTTCATTAGCCCCTGGTTCTATTATGAATTGGGATCAACTAGAGCGTAAGTTTCATGATCACTTTTATAGTGGTAATCATGAGATGAAATTAGCAGATTTGGTACCGGTTAGACAGGTTCGAGATGAAACTGTCTCTCAATTTATGAGAAGATTTAAAGATATTAAAAACCGTTGTTTCAATGCTGGCTTGTGCTTTATAGGTTTAAAATCCTCTATTAGGGAAAAAATTGATAACTGTGATTATTATTCGGTCGCACAAGTACATATTAGAGCTGAGGTAGCTGAAGGCCGAATGAATAAAAAGAAAGAGAGTTTTAAGACACGTCGGTCTAATGTTCATATAGTTGATTATGAATTCGATGATTCGACCGACGATGATAATGATGTTTATTTAGCAGAGTTTGTATGGCCTGCTAATAAGAAAACTGTGTCATGCTCATCTCTTAAGCCGATTCATAAGAATCGGTAAGAAGACATAAAGTTTACTTTTGATGTATCCAAATATGATCATCTATTTGATGAATTGCATAAATTTGGTTACATCAAGATTTCTCATGTTATTCCACCTACGGAAGAATTGAGGAAGCGTGGTTATTGTAAGTTTCATAATTCTTTTTCGCATGCTACTAATGATTGCAATGTCTTCCGTCAACAGGTTCAATCGGCTATTAATGAGAGCCGTTTGAAGTTTCATGAGATGCAAATTGATGAGACTCCTTTTCCGGTCAACACCATGGAGTTGCAGCAGCCCAAGGTCTTGGTTCGGCCGCATCAAGCCGAATCTACCAAAGGAAATAACGTGGTGATTGGAGAGGAAAGACCGTCTTCAAAAGAGTCGGTTAGAGAGGTGACTTATGAGAAGACGGCTGATGGCAAAGAGTTGTTCAAGGTTACTGTTAAATCCTCTGGGCAAGGGGGGCAAGCATCGGCCACTATTCCTGGACTGCGGGCGCCCGGGACTAGTCTGCTACAGGCGGTCAGACCAGCTGCGCCAGACGGTCAGACCGCCTATCCCCATGAACGCCCAAAGATGCTGATTCCGAAGCATCCAGAAGTTGGTACTTGGAAGATGAACGTGGCAAAGGAGCAGGGTGTTCAGAAGCCCAAAGTCACGTTTGATATGCTTTATGATAAGTAAACCAAACAAAAGGCCGTTCCAAGTGATCGACCGTTAAAAAAAGAATGAGATCACCGATTTGGAACGAGAGGGTTTCTTCGCCTCCTCGTATGAAGTTGGATCCGGTGTGGGATGACAATGGAGTGATGTGGGTGCCATATCATTCAAACGTCCAGCCTTCGTTTCATCCTGGCTGGGAAGGTCCAAAAAGACGTGTGCAGGACATGATCGTTTATTCCAGGAGAGACCGATTGGCTTTCCGTCAATCTGGTCAAGAGCGCTGGGCACAGGCGGTTAGACCGCCTGTAACAGGCGGTCAGACCGCCCATCAAGGTCAGCCGCTGAGAGTTTCTCCGAGGCAGGTTTATCGACCTAAGAGGAAGGAGGAGGTGCAGAGCGTGGATGTGGACTCAGAGAGGACTACTAAGTTTGATATTATTCAAGTTGGAACTATGGATGTTCCTATTGAAAAGAATCTGGCTATGAAGCCGACTTCTAGTGAAAAGGTAGTGGAGGATTAGGGATCTAGTGCTGGCAAGACTCAGCAGCGCTTTCTTCCAAAGTGGTGTCCCGAAGGCTTGACTCGTACACAAAAGAGGAAGCTTCAGAGACTTCGTTTTCGGGAAAGGCAGGAGCAAGAGTTAGGGAAACAGAGAGATGAATTCTTCAACCAGATCAAGCCTGTGATTCACCAGAAGAAAGAGTGGAAGCCGAAGGAAGACCCACAGGCGGTTAAACCGGCTGCACAGGTGGTCCAGACCGCCTGTCATTCAGGACCGGCGGCCCAGGCGGTCAGACCACCTGTACAGGCGGTCAGACCGGGTGACGCAGAAGTGCCCGGTGTTTTTTCTTCCAGTTCTTCGGCTCGTGATGGCAAGTCAACATCGGTTCCCACTGCTGATGATGATGAAGAACTTGTTGATTACCGTTCTTCTCCGGAGCGCATGAATCTTGATGTGAATGTGCTTCATATGTCCATGAATGGGGACATGCTTTCGGAGGAGGAGGTTGCTCATCTTGATTTTGGTCCCAAGGAAGCTATATTCTAGAAGCCTAAAGCTGAAGACAATCATTTGAATGCTTTATATCTGAAGGGACATATCAATGGGAAGCCAATCTCGCGGATGTTGGTCGATGGAGGGGCTATTGTGAACTTGATGCCTTATTCTTTGTACAAGAAGCTTGGTGGTTCAGATTCGGAGCTGATCAAGACCAACATGACCATCAGTGGCATTGGAGGAGGAGAGCCTATTGGCGCCAAAGGGGTGATCTCTATGGAGCTTACTGTTGGAAGTAAGACCTTGGCCACTGCTTTCTTCATCGCTGAGACTCAAGGTAACTTCGGTTTAATCTTGGGTCGTGATTGGATTCATGCAAACCAATGTATTCCTTCTACTTTGCATCAATGTTTGATTCAATGGGTAGATGATGATGTAGAAGTTGTGCATGGTGATACTTCTGCTTGTGTTGCTTTAGCTGATAGCTCTTTGATTGGCATTCATGATGATGTTAGATGTTTGTCAGGCTTAGATATTTCTGAATTTGAATTTATCAGCTGTATTAAGAATGGCTTCATCCCTGCTGTCATAAAGCCGATAAATAATCGGCTGAATCATCTCATATGATTTAATGGATAATCGAGAGCGGTTGCAGCAGAGACTTGAACACTATCGGTCGCATCAGAATGATATGTGTGAAACTATTGAAGACTTTGATGATATAAGCAAGCTAGGATGTGGTTTTACGTCGGCCGATCCCCTTGAGGAGGTAGACATTGGTGATGGTTCTATACCCAGGCCGACGTTTGTAAATAAGAATTTAGATCCTGCTTTTAAATCTGAATTAATAAAGTTGTTAAGGAGTATGTTGATTGCTTTGCTTGGAGTTGTCATGAAATGCCTGGTTTAAGCCGAGAGCTTGTTGAGCATCGGTTGCCTATTAAGTCTGGTTTTAGGCCTTATAAACAACCAACTAGGCGTTTTAATCCTAAAATTTATGACCGAGTTAAAGAGAAAATAAATCGGTTATTAGAAGCAAAGTTTATTAGACCTTGTCGATATGCTGAATGGATTTCTAATATTGTACCCCGGAAAAGAAAGGAACGGGTAAGATTAGAGTGTGTATTGATTTTAGAAATCTTAATCGTGCTACTTCTAAAGATGAATATTCTATGCCAATAGCCGATATGCTTATCGATGCTGCGTCTGGACATAGAATGATTAGCTTTCTTGATGGTAATGCTGGTTACAATCAAATATTTATGGCCGAAGAGGATATATTCAAGACGGCTTTTGTATGTCCAGGCTTTGTTGGTTTATTTGAGTGGATTGTTATGATTTTTGGTTTAAAGAATGCCGGTGCTACTTATCAAAGGGTAATGAATTTAATCTTACATGATTTACTTGGTATTATCTTGGAGGTTTATATCGATGATATTGTTGTCAAATCGGCTGAAAGTGTTTCTCATTTGGCCGATTTGAGACTTGCATTTGAAAGAATGCGTCGGTATGGTTTGAAGATGAATCCACTCAAGTGTGCTTTTGGTGTGTCGGCTGGGAAGTTTTTGGGCTTCATAGTTCATGAAAATGAAATAGAAATTGATCCAAAAAAGACCGATACTATTGGCAAGTTGTAGGCGCCTAGTTCTAAGAAAGAGTTGCAGAAATTCTTGGGCCAGGTGAATTACTTGAGAAGATTTATTTGCAATTTGTCGGGAAAGGTGAATGCTTTTACTCCTTTGCTTCGGTTGAAAGATGATGCTGAATTTACTTGGGGGCAAAACAGCAAGAGGCGTTTGAAGAGATCAACGTTATTTATCTTCGCCTCCGGTTCTTCGGGCACCTAGGAGAGGGGTTCCTTTTAAATTATATATCGCGGCCAAAGAAAGTGTTATTGGGCTGTTTTGATCCAAGAGACCGAAGGGAAGGAATATATTATTTCATATGCAAGTAGAAGATTATTGGACGCCGAAACAAGGTATACTTTCATTGAAAAGTTATGCTTATCATTATATAATGCTTGCACAAAGTTGAGGCATTATTTGTTATTAAATACTTGCATAGTTGCTAGTCAAGCCGACATAATTAAATACATGTTGCATCGACCTATATTAAGTGGTAGAATCGGCAAATGGGCTTATGCTTTAATTGAATATGATTTAGTCTTTGAGCCATTGAAATCTATGAAAGGACAAATCGTTGCCGATTTTATTGTTGAACATAGGATTAGTGAACATCTTGTTTAAATGTCGGCTATATTACTTTTACTCCATGGAAATTGCATTTTGATGGATCGGTTTGCAAAAGTGGTTTTGGAGTTGGTGTTATTCTCATTTCACCAAACAGTGTTGTTTTTAAGGCTCTTAACCGATTAGATCATAAGTGCACTAATAACCAAACCGAATATGAAGCTTTATTATTCGGGTTGGAGATGTTACATGACATGGTAGTAAAACATGTGGAAGCATATAGTGATTCTCTTTTGGTGGTTCAGCAAGTATCTAAGGTTTGTCAATGCTTAGATGGATTTTTGAATGCTTATCTTGATAATTGTTTAGATATTATATCTTGCTTTGATGAGTTTGTTATTTCTCATGTACCAAGAGAAGAGAATCCTAAAGCTAATGCGTTGGCACAGCAGGCACCAGACTATAATGTTCAAAAAAGAAATTTTCATGAAAAGAGGCCGATGTTTCGGGAAGGCAACGTTTCTGCTCTGGAACAGGCGGTTCGACCGCCTGTTACGGCCGGTCTGACCGGTACAGCCGGTCTAACCGCTAGTACAGGCGGTCTGACCGCCTGTCCCTCTGAAAATACCGATTCGGCTATTAATGATTTTCAATCTGTTGTGGCCGATGTTGGTGATTGGAGGAAGCCTCTGGTGGAGTATTTGCAGAATGCTAGCAGGCCAGTGGATCGAAAAGACCGACAATGGGCTTTCAAGTTTACTTTGGTTGATGGTGAACTATATCGTCGGACCATAGATGGATTGCTTTTGAAATGTTTAGATCATGATTAAGCTAGATTAGCTATGGCAGAGATTCATGAAGGAATTTGTGGTACACATCAATCGGCTCGAATGATGAAGTGGCTCCTTAGACGGGCTTGTTTTTATTGGCCTATGATGATAGCCGATTGTTTTCGTTACTACAAAGGATGTGAAGAGTGTCAAAAGTTCGGGAATATTCAGATTGCACCTGCTGCGTTGATGCATCTGATCATTAAGCCATGGCCTTTTAGAGGATGGGGTTTAGATTTTGTTGGTAAGATTCAAGGGTCATTGTTTTGTGATTGTGGCTACTGATTATTTCTAAAGAGGTACGTGAGTTTGTTGGATCCTATGGTATTAAATTGCTCAATTCATGTCCATATTATGCTCAAGTCAATGGTCAAGTTGAGTCGAAATAAGATTTTGATCAAGCTCATAAAGAAGAAGATTGAAGATCATCCTAAGCGGTGGCACGAGGTTTTATCTGAAGCATTATGGGCACATCATATTTCTAGACATGGTGCTACTAAGGTTACTCAATTTGAGCTTGTCTATGGTCAAGAGGCCGTTCTGCCCGTTGAGGTAAATCTGGCTGCTTATAGATTGGCTAAGCAGAATGATCTTGATGCTAGCATATATAGTGCTTTGATGATGGATAATATTGATGAGGTGACCGACAAGCGTTTGGAGGCCTTAGAGGAGATTGAAAAAGATAAAAGAAGAGTGACTCGAGCATATAACAAGAAGGTAAAACTCAAATCCTTTGAAGTTAGTGTTTTGGTTTGGAAGACTATTTTGCCTATAGGAACAAAGAGCAACAAATTTGGTAAATGGTCGCCGAATTGGGAAGGACCATATCGTATTGTGAAGGTTTGTTCTGGGAATTCCTATGTGGTGGAGACTTTGCAAGGATTTCAGTTGCCAAGGGCGCTCAATGGGAAGTACTTAATGAAATATCATCCAAGTGTTTGGCAACATGCTTGAAAGGATATGACCGATATGTGATATCGCCCTTAGGGAAAAAATAGCCGACAATAGAGGGTCGCCCTTAGTCTGATTAAATGTTTTGTGGTAAACAAAGTTTTAGCAAAAAACAGGGGGCATATGTTGACGACCAAAAATGGCTTAAAGCCGATTAGGCTGGGACAGCCGGTCTAGACTGCCTGTACACGTGGTTAGACCGGCTGGGCCCTGTAGCCGATCTGGCAATGTGCCCCGCCTATCCCCGAGTCCGAGTAGAATCAATTTTTTTGCACGTTTTTTAGATCCATCCAAGGACTTCCTTGCGGGACAAGACCTCCCCACCCTATAAATATAAAGGACCGTGGCCGATTGAAGACCTCTACCCAATCGTACAAAATATTGTCTTACTTTTTATCTCCAAACCCTAGCTTTTCCAACCCTTTTGCTTTCCTTCTTCGTCCCCGCGACGTTTTAGGACGTTCTAAGTGGCCTTGCCGACCTACCTTAGAACAACCCTAGGTTCGCAGCCTCCGACGGGGTCCCTCCCGAGGTTGTGATCGTAGGCTTTCGCGGCGTCTCTGCCACATGTGGTCTGACCGGCCCCTACAGGCGTTCTGACCGGTTGTCTTCAGAAGCTCCGGCGAGGAGATTTCGACGACCGCGTGATCTAGCGCTTTCGTGTGTTGACCAGAAGCGCGTCAACACCCGACTAATGATTTACATTGTTCCTCAGAACATAATATCATTTTTTTAAAAGAAAACAACGCCGTGGCCCTCACGAACCTCACCAACTACCCTTTTTTTTTTAAAAAAAAACGGAATGAAGATGGGTAACAACAAGAAGTTGAACAGCTCACACGGGTACATGTTTTCGTTTCCTTTTCTTTTAGCATCTACTCCACGGGTACATGTTTTCTTACCTCCAAAGAAAAAAAAAGAAATAAACGGCCGTGCTTGTTCATTAAAAAAAAACGGCCGTGCTTCTTGCATGCAAAAGAAAAAGAAACAACCCGGTCCCACCACTTCCTTACATCTCTCGCGCGCCCAAACAACTGACCACCCCCACCCGACTCAACCGCTTCCCCACCATTTCCTCTTCGTCTTCCTCTGCCTCTCCTCTGCTCAGGCCTGGCCTCTCCACGCTCGCCGTCGCCGTCTCCTCTCCCCCGCCGTCTCCTTCCCTCCCTCCATAAAAGCCCAACCGCTCCAACTCCCGCTCCTCCTCTCCACCGTACCAACCCACCGCCGCCACCCCCGCATTTTTCGTTATCCCCCCTGCCCGCGAGGCCGCGATGGCGTCTTCCACGGCCGCCTCCGCCCCCGCATCCACGCTGGAGCGGCGGCTATGCCTGGGCGGCCGCCGCGGCGGGATGGGCCTCGGCGGCCTGGGCCTCCTCGCCCCACCCGACGTCGCCGTCGACGACCCCACGCCGCCGGAGATGCCGGGCCTCCTCCGCCTCCGCTGCGCCGTCCAGCACTACGACTGGGGCCGCCGCGGCGCCGACTCCCTCGTCGCCCGCCTCTCCCGCCGCGGCGTCGTCGGAGACGCGGACGACCGGCCGTTCGCCGAGCTCTGGATGGGGACCCACCCCGCCGCGCCATCCTCCCTCGCCCCCGACGTCTCGCTCAGGGACTGGATCGCACGCAACCCCGCCGCCCTCGGCCGCGCCGTCGCCGCCCGGTGGGGCGGCGACCTCCCCTTCCTCTTCAAGGTCCGTCCCGTCCGTCCGCCATTACTCTCCTCCCAGCAAGACCCAAAAGCTCCAATTTTTTTTTTTATTTTTTTGATCCCCAACGCGCTGCTTTGCATTGATCGATCGATTGATGGAATGCTCGATTGACAGGTGCTGTCGGTGGCGAAGGCGCTGTCGATCCAGGCGCACCCGGACAGGGAGCTCGCGGCGGCGCTGCACGCGCGGCGACCTTCCACGTACCGCGACGGCAACCACAAGCCGGAGATGGCCGTGGCCGTCACCGAGTTCCACGCGCTCTGCGGCTTCGCCGTCACCAAGGTGCGTATCAACGTACGGTCGACGACGATCGACCACCCGCTTTTTCCTACGGCCCCTGCTGTACGCGCGGCGACGTGCCAATTGCTACTGGCCTATCAAATTCTGCACATCGCTTTCTCTCCAAATCGCGTTGACTCGTTGGAAGGATCCGGGAAGCAATACTGGCATCACATCAGCAGATGCCATGCCGCCGGCTGCTGAGAATTAGTTGTTTGTTTGGCGAGTCCGATGGGGGTTAGTTACCTTGTTTATGGGACGGACGTGGCTGCAGGACATCCGATCCCCTGGGGTTGTTAGCTTGGTTGGGGGTAGTTGACTTGACTGACGTCAGCTGGGGGATCCCAGGCTGCTAATGGATTTGGTCATAATGCAGTATAATTAATTGCATTCATAACTTAATTAATTTTGCAGCATATAAGTGAATTTGGTAATTATGTGAAAGCTTAATGTCATATATAGATACTGAAATCATTTGTTAACAGAATCAGAACGGATCATCTAGAGTCTTGAGAACTTCAGTTTATTCCTTCTTTGTTCTGATCTGAAACTGTCAGATGAAGATGTTTATGTAAAGAAAGGAATGCACATGCTTGTAAATCGCACGCCTTTCGTGAGGTTCGACTGTGTGGCCAACACTCTACGACGAGCCATGCTGTCCACAGAGCTGTTCTAGTGTTCTGAATATACCCGGTGGCCGATGGCATCTTAGCTGATGGGCCCTGATACTCGGGTTCTGTCCAAACCGCATTTTCTTTTTTCAGAAACTGTCCAAATCACATCTAGTGGCGGTCTTGAAAGTGCTTGCTGGTTTGGTGGGTAGCATAAAAAGTGGGCTAGTGATGGGCATAGCCAAGTGTTTCTTTATCACTCAATTTTCTGTGGCACAGAAGATAACTGAATTTTCCATGCAAACATAATGAACTGTAACCACTAACTGACTGGGATTGTAAGTGCACTTTTTGAGTTAAAGTTCAGATTCTTGTTTGTTGATAGCATGTAGCTTGAGCCTTGAGGCATCTTGTAGATGTCTCTCCCTGTTTTGGACTGATGGTCAGGTCAGGTTGTTGGGTTGAGCAATCTTGTTATTTATTAGTATGAAGTAAGGGATAGTGAAATGTTTGCTGCATACATTCTGGCACTGGGCGATATTTAGTTTACTGATGAGCTTATGTTATGTGGGGCCGAGTATACACTAGGCGCAAAAAGGCTAGCAACGATGTTTAGTGGGCAAAAGTAGTTTTCGGCAGCTAGTTCGTTTGGCTATCTCAATTAGGTTGGTTAATTCCAGATTGGTTTAAGCGTAGAGCAGGCGGAACTAGATTCCTCTCCTCTATTGGCATCTACGACAGCTTATTCTGTTTCTCTTTCTGAATTTGTTGTTTGAATCCATTGCCAACTAGAAAGGAATGCATAGTATTCCAGGTACTGGGTTCTTCAGCAGTATGTATTGTTTATTATGTAGTGACATTCATATTTGTGCCCAGGAGCTCAAGGAAGTTTTGAGGACTGTACCCGAGGTTCAAGAGTTAGTTGGCAAAGAGGAATCTAGGAAGCTTTTGAGTGTCAAAGAGCAAGATGGCGGGATTGGAGTAAGGACATATCTGAAATCAGCATTCACCAAATTGATGGTAGCAAGTGATGAAGAAGTTTCTGAAGCAATTTCAAAACTTAAGAGTCGCTTGAGTGGTGAGAGCAAGGTAAATGCCTTTTCTGAGTAACTATTGTCATAGGAATTTTCTTTTTTCTGAAGTACATTAATTTATTTCAGCCTGAAGTTTGATGTCTTGTCATGGTGTTTTCGTTCCATGATGCTCTACTTTAATCCACTTCTTGTGTATCATTGTCTATTTCTAAATTATTCTGGGGTGAGCTTTTCAGAGAAAGCATAGTTCAGTTGGCTAGTCTTATTGATGCTAGAACTCACCAATGGGAACTTATTACAGGAGAGGAGTCCAGATAGGATGCACATACTGTAAAAAACAATAATGCATTATTTGAAACTCCTAGAACCCATGGTTTTCAATTTCTAAAATTTTAAAATTTCGGACCCTAGCGAAAAAACCGAAATTTCGGAAATTCTGGTTTTTTCGGATATCACTGTAGCATTAATTTTTTAAAAAATAATTAATTTTGTGCTAAAAAAATGAAATGTCATATCGGTATGTTTATTTCGTTTCGCTACTCACCAAAAATACGAAATTTCAGAAATTTCGTCGAAATTGGGAACCCTGTAGAAACCACCTTAGTTGGACAGGTAATAACATAAATATAGAACATGTCAATTAGGCAGAAAAATATGGTTGAATGTAACTAAAAGGGTGATATTTCTTCTTACTAAAACCAAATTAATTAATTGTGCATGAAAAGAACATGGGCGTTTGACTGCCCTTGTGCTTCAAGTTACTGGAAGCCCCAAGTACTATTAAGTAGAAACAGGTAGTTGTACCTCTTAATACAAACTGTAGTTCAGTATGCAACGTCAACCTAGGCCACCCATTCTTTCCCTGCAATTGAGGACTTCTATCTCTTTTCAAAATTTTCATTGCATCCATGGAGTAACTAGAGGATCATTAGAAGCCTGTACGAATAATGTTTTTTTGGGTCTATTATTGTCCTATTTCTTCTTTCTCGAGAACAGATTGGTTTATTCTGCATTTCTGTAAGTTCCCTCATGTCTTCTCACCACATGAGGAAATATGGTGAACATTCTTGAGAAAAGGTTGAGAGCAACTGTTGCTTTTGTGTTTGAAGACATATATCTAAGCTTACTTTGGCTACAGCCTGATACTCTGTTTTCAAGTGTTTGTGCTGATAATGTTTCCTGGATTCAGGTTAGAACCTTAACAAAGAAGGAGCAATTGGTTTTATCATTGGAGAAGCAGTACCCAGGAGATGTCGGCGTTCTTGCTGCATTTTTCTTGAACTATGTTAAACTAAGTCCTGGTGAAGCACTTTATGTTGGTTCCAATGAACCTCATGCATATCTCTCAGGCGAGTGCATTGAGTGTATGGCCACTTCAGACAACGTTGTTCGTGCTGGCCTGACACCAAAGTACAGGGATGTACAAACTCTTTGCTCAATGCTAACATACAATCAGGTTCGTTTTACTCACCCTCTTTCTATGAACTAACTTCTCATAGCTCCCTATTTTATTACCTCAGAAATATCATGCTTTATATGACTGCATGAAAAATCTGATTCTCTCCATTTTTTACGTGCAGACCTTCCCAGAAGTTCTGCATGGAGTACCTGTGCAGCCATATGTGACACGTTACACCCCGTCAACCGATGAATTTGAAGTTGACCGCTACTTGCTACCCCCGGGCAAGTCAGTCACCATGTCTCCAGTGCCTGGTCCATCCATCTTCCTTGTAATGACAGGTGAAGGAGAAATCCAGGCAGGTTCCATGCATGACAGCACAAAGGCAAAGGAAGGCGACATTTTCTTTGTGCCGGCTCACACGGAGGTCAAGCTTCTCACTTCTGGCCCCAGGTCCCTGCAGCTGTACAGGTCTGGGGTAAACAGCAGATTCCTGAGTTGATGGGAGACTGTTTTCTAGGTTTGGCACAAGAGCAAATATATTTCCTGTAGGTTAGGTACCGGCTACACACGAATTTGCAAGGTTAGTTAGGTGGGTTGTCACAATGTATAGGAAAGATGGAGAATAAGTTAATCCCTTTTTATTCTTTTTTCTAAAAATCTGTAATTTACATTGCCAAAAGGATATGTAATCGATTCAAAGTTGAATATACCTATTATGTCTTGACAGGAAATAGGAGGTTACTTCTTGCAAACATAAACATGAGCAATTCCTTTAGCAATACAAACTCCCCTATTTACGATACATACTGATCTCATGCTATCATGTTCAATGCATCGATTAGTAACATGATCAATTGACCATAAAGCATTGAATCATTACTCATTAGCACACAGATAATTTCATTGAACATGGCATCAACGCGCCACAAGTTTCATAGAATGTGGTTTGTTCATAAAATAAAAGTTTCATAGAACACGGCCGTATGCATTGATAGCACATAATAGTGTATCCGTAGGACAGCAGGTATTCAGAAAGTTATCATAAAAAAATAGAAAACCACCCTGGTTCTAGCTAACAGATTTAGACAAAAACATATAATGTTTGGTAGGGAGATTAAACATGTCTTAAGTAATTGCACTTGTTGTCACCTTGCATCACCATATTCATATAGTGAATATTTTACTATAGCTGTCATCAAATTTGTTGGACTGTCACAACCCCCCCCCCCCCCCCCAAATTTCTAGTACGATCCTTGGACCTGTCTGAAACCTTAAAGAATGATAATTTTAGATGACTGAAAAATTGAATGCTTCTATTGGAAAAGAGACATAGATAGTGAGATTCTCTTTTCAAGATCAGTTAGAAAGGTGTATGTACCAGAAAAACATGAAACCAGGCATGATTTTGGTTCTATGTTGAAGGTTGTTTTTTGTCATGTGGAAAGAGTGAGATGTGCAGCAGGAGGCTTTCCTTTCTGCATGCATAATTTGGAAAGAGTGAGATGTGCAGCAGGAGGCTTTCCTTTCTGCATGCATAATTCTCTTTCTGTATGCATTGTATCACCTGCAGGCATTGAGATTTGTAGTTATATATAGAGTAAAAGAGAGTTGCCTTCTTTATGTTTCAACTTCTATACATGTGCCAGTCGAAGAAAACAAATCAAGTTGAGATACAAATTTGAGATGTTTGAAGAAACCAAGAAGTCATTTCTCCTCAAACAGCTCCACAAAGTTACCAATTCCTGCATGTTACTGAGCCAAAAGTTGTATTTCAGGCTCGAGAGTTAGAGATAGTGGCGAAAGGCCATTACCCACGTGTAATCCAGATTAGGAATGCTACTAAGAATTGTACATCATTTATAGTGTAAAATGTTGTCTCTCCACAAACCTAAACTATTGTACCGCTTGTTACCCTTGATGATAGAGCTGCAAGTTTTGGATGATAAAGGAAGACAAACCGCACATAAATAATCACCTGGTGCGAGCCAATGTGTTGTGGCCCGAATCCACTGCTTGTATGATGACCCAAATCTTATTGTTTGAACCATTACTTCATTTGAATCCGGCTTGATCAAGAGCCAACTGTAACAGACTAAGTACAGAACAAGCACAATGCACGCAGAGTTTTAACTCAGCTATAAGGACGGAAGTAGCTCCACATGTATCTAAAAATAAGAAACAACAAAGGACGAGGCAGCACTCCCTGTGTTTTGCCTTCTACCTCATTTAGCTAAAGCCAAGCCAAATGGGAATCGGATTTGGCAGGGGGCATTTCAGTATTACAATGCTTTGGTCCTTTGAAGAACCAAACTAACGCAGATGTTGAAATTGGAGAGCAATTCATTTCAACTCTGGATTTGAATTTGAGACCCAGTGCATTCACTGGAAACAAACGGAGCCTAGTGAGAAATGCTCACCCCTCTCGCAAAAAAAAAAGAACAAGAAAATAAAGAATGAAATGTTGGTGTGAGGATGGGCACTACTTTGACGATTAATGATCATGTCTCCTTCCATCGATATTATGTTTCTTTGCTTCTCTGTGTATTATTATTAGTCCTATTTACCGTGTCATTCATGATGTTACACATTGAAGAAGCTATTTTGGTTTTTCTGCTTCAAGATATGTGATTTTGTTGTCCTAAGAGCACAAATATTCGGAGACATTGTGCTGAGATAAATAGCTGGCTTCTAGATTTTGTTATCCCCTTGTAGCTTCAGACCCTCAAGTGTTCTTCCTATTATGATTGCTAGCACACGCACTACAAAAGTGGTTATGTTTCCCAACGATTTTTGTTCTCACAGGTGGACGATATTTTTACTATATTTATCAACTACTCTCTCAGTTTCAAATTGTAGTTCTGAATTTGACCACTCATCTTATACAAAAAAGTGTGTTGTTTTTTTAATTATGGATTTCTTTATTAATAAAAATTCTTCATTAATGACTTAAATTTGACTATATTTGTATAATTTTTTTAAATAAGACGACCAATCAAACTTGTGGGTAGTAATTAACTAGGGCATTAATGAGAGCTTGTGGGTTATATTGTTGGCATTCATAAAAAACGTAGGAAAACTAATAGTTATACCAATAAAACTATTGGACACTAAAAAAATAATAACAATGGATACTTAGCACTGCAGAATATTTGTAGAAAATTATTAGAAAAGACGTGGAGTGTTGTAGTGAGACCAAAATTAGCTATGGCTCCGCCAAAACCGGGATAGCAAGAGCCCCAGCAAGTTGCCAAATGCTTGCCACATGAAGACAATGGACTAATGGAGAAGCAAAGTAACCTTGCAATTCAGATCGGCCACAGAATGGGCAGGCTGCATCCGGAGCTTTAGACCCGCCGGACCCGGAGCGCCGTGTCGTTTTCATGGCCATCTTTCCTGACAATGTCACCCAGGCTCCCTTTTCATCATGTTTGACTGGCTACTGCTGATTGCTGAAGAGTGAAGACCTTCAACTCTGGTCTCATCATGCACGTGATGCATCTAAGAAAGTGCATGCGCCTTTTGATGAAAAGAGGGAAATTAAGTTTAATTTTCACCCCATACCTATTACAATACTCAACTAGAAAACCAAACATGGATCGCCATCCAACTATCAAAACATGACTAATTTAGCCCTTTGGATGGGTTTAAATGTAGTTTTTTATTTTTCAAAAATTATAAAATATAATTTAATCTAAAAATCATAATAATTTATTTTAAGTCAAAAAATTTATGAGACCAGCACTATTTTCTCTTCGAAAATGGAACCTATGGGTTGATGCACCATTTGAAATTATTTGCATTTTATTTATTTGTAATCTTACTATCTTTATGGTCAGGAAAAATAATAAACTACTATGAACATGAACAAATAATAGCAAACAAATAGATAGACTACATTTTTTAAAATAAAATTTGACACAAATTTTATTTTTTAAACCTCTCAAAGGGCCAATTTTTAGTTGGTGTTGATAATTGAATAGGTCTCGGTGTCTAATTTTGTAGTTGTGAGTTTAAATAAATAATACCAAACAAATAGATAGGCTGCATTTTTTAAAAACAAATTGACACAAATTTCATATTTTGATTTAAAATAAATTAATTTTGAATTTTTTAGACTACACTATTTTCTTTACACTTCCAAAAAATAGAAAACCACATTTGAAACATCTCAAAGGGCCAATTTACTTGGTTTTGATAATTTAATAGTTCTCGGTGTCTAATTTTGTAGTCGTGAGTTTAAAACCAAACTTACCATTGTTGGAAGGTGTAAACTGGAATTTTTTTTGACAGAAATACAAACACATAACTTTGCAATAAGAAATATGGAAACATAACGAGTGGGTAAGAGAGATGTAAACTAAGCTGATTATACTCTAGCATCGAGAGGCAAATGTCGCCTTAGACTCACTTGCTTTGTGGTGCTCTCATACATGAACTAGGTATGACAATTGCCTTTCTACTACGGGATAAATTGTCATGCCAATATTGCATCCTATTCATTTACATTTTCAAATTTTATGATTTATTAAAATTTAAACTTTTCTTTTAGAGTAGTAGTTCTTGCTATGGTTCATCCCATGTTGTAAAACTATCCTGAACTACAGCAGAAAAACCACAATGCAAAACCACACAAACCAGAGACACAACAATCCTTTTCATTCAAAAGACCGTCTGTGCAACCAGACCGGTAAAACCGGTTAAAGGTGGGCATTAAAGGAAGAAAAAAGTCTATTTTTGGCCATCGAACTATTAGGCGGGTTTGGTTTTGGTCATCGAACTCCAAAACCAGAATTCTTCAACCATCCAACTGTCAAAACCATTTAGATAGGGCGGCTAGCGGTGGTAATCCATGGCGCCGGCGCGTCGCGACGGGAGCAGAGCAACAGCATCGCCAGCAGGCGGCGGTCACTGCACTGCACCTTATCCCCTCCTCTTTTTGCCGGCCGCCGGCGTCAGGCCGAGAGGGTGCGGGGAACAGCTGCACAGGGCAGGGCGGAAGCTCCCTGCAGCGGTGTGATCACAGCAGGACTGCACGCGTGCACAGCATCGGTGAATGTTCAGAATTCAAGCTTCCAAACTCCATATTTAATTGATTTGATTTGTATTGTGCAGACCTGCTTGTGTGGATTGCCAAGATTTGAGTGGAGATCTCTAGCGAGAGTGGAAAGATGGTTTCTTTTTTAAATTCGTTTTGCAGTTAGAGATATGATTGCCGGTCCTTTTTTTTTTCTTTCTGAACTCTGAATAAACGCAGCTATATTTGCCTATTTGGTAATCTCTGCCTCTGGTACACTTAGATATGAAGTTTGCATGTGAAAAATTCTAGGCATTAACATGTCGGCTGGGTATTGTATTTTATCTAGTGTCACTACAATACTCAATTGAATTGCTAGTTGCTACTGTACAAATCAAATTTCCACATATGAGTTGTATTACTCACAGTTATTTAGTTTTTACATTTCATTTATGAACTTATTTTTCCTATAATCAGTATGCACCATAAATTATCACCTGTATATGGACCAATTCAAAGTATATGTGGCCGGTTCAATATAACAGTTCAAGACTATTGAACTGACGGTTCAACAAGTGAACCATTGAACCGAGATCCTCACCGGTTCCATGAGTGGTCCAGTCCTAATAACTATGTTTATATTAGATAACCATAGATGCATATCTAAATATCATGATTTTTCTTTAATGCAAACTAATGTAAGCAATATGTCAAGTGTTATAAGCTACCTATTATCCTTTTGTAGTTATATGAGCTTGGATTCTTTCCACGTGCACACTAGGTGTGAAAACAAAACACTAAGCGTTAGGTATGTGGCTTCTGTCCTGTTTGACTATTGACTTTATAGATTAGACAAAGACAAGCAAGGCCCGGGTAGCCTGGAAATGGAGTGGCAAAAAAAGGAGACTAAGAAACGTGACGACCCGGGTAAAGCCATCTATCGCTGGTAGGAATATTATTTCTGATCTGCTTGACCTGCAAGCTGTAGTGCTGGGGAGAACTGTGTTGCAGTCCAACGCGCAAGCAGAGGCTCACAATTTGACTAGGAAGAAAGGAGATCGGCTGCTGCTTCATCAAGTAGCACCCTACTAATATCTTCATTCTCTTGTCGCTGGTGTCACAACCGTTTAACAAAGGTTAACCAGCGATGGTTGCCGTCCTCCTCCTCTTACTAGGCTTCCTGCCGACCATTAAGGGTGAATTGCTGGGGAAACTCTGCGACGGCAACTCGCCTGGCGAGCTCTACAACGAATTCTACCATTACAATCTCTTAGTCCTTTCCGCCACGCTCCCTAACGACACCTCCTCTTCACAAAACCTCTCCGCCAAGGGCTCAGTAGGTGTCGACCAGGGCACCATGTATGGCCTCGCGCTCTGCCGCGGGGACGCCAATTCCTCGGTCTGCGGCGACTGCATCAGCGCGGCGTTCGAAGCCATACAGCAAGGGTGCACGAACAACACAGAGATGGTCGTCTTTTACGACTTGTGTCTGCTCAGCTTATCAGACCAAGACTTGACTGACGCCGGCAGTTACTCTGAAATCGTTTATGGTGTGATCAACACCATGAACACGACGGAGGCCAAGCTGCCTGGTTGGGATCACAGCAACGGCTTCAGCATCTCACAAATTGTCCAGGATCTGCTGTTGGAGACGTCCATGCCGCCAGCATACGTCTATCCAGCGAGGAGGTACGTCACCGCTTTCATGGATGCCACCGTGAACAATCCGTTGCTGTACTCCATGGCACAGTGCATGCCGGACCTGATCTCGAATGACTGCTGGAACTGCCTTACCAATATCACTGAGATTGCAATGGCCAGCTTTGCCGGCCAACAAAGAGGAGGGGTCTTTACGGTGCGGTGTGTTTTGAGGTACGACACAAATGTGTTCTACAGTGGCAAGCCCATGTTGCTCATCGGCCCAGCTGCCGTATCGGAATCCACATTGCCGTCGATTGCCATGCCCAAACTCAAACACACGAGTAAGAAAGATGATTGCATACCATTTCGTTCTGTAGCATTTACCAAATTGAGAATTCGTTACATATAGATTTTAAATTCTTTACAAACCACCAGTATACTATATTAATATGCCTCGAGTATCACCCTAATCACGTCGATCGAGACGTTGCTAATGAGTAGCAGGGCTTAGCACCTGGTTTCAGTCTGTTCTGGTTGGCAACTTCATTGAACATGATTCTCCAGCTTCCAGTTAGAAAAACTTTAAACTTTATTTAACTTTTAGGCTGAAGAATTTCTCTTGAAGCCACTTCTGAAACTGAAGATTAATAGTTCAGCTGTAAACATGCTAAATTTGGCATTTAGGTTTCAAATTTCATGGTCCAAGCAAGCAATAACCATTTGTACACTTGTTACCTTGTCAGGAAGCGTGAGCAAAGCTTTGGTCATTTTTCTGCTTGATTGTTTCACTTGGACTCATCAGAAGACGCAGAAAAGGTAAGGTCTCTAGTACATATATAGAAATTTTATTATGCTAACATGGTCAGACTTCGAAGCTAATATAATGAAGTTTATTTTATTATATATGCTCACATTAATCTGTGCCTCAGCGTTAAATGAAATGGCCACGTCAAACACTGAATTTGGGCTCATCCGAAGACAAACAAAAGGTATGTAATCGGCATATATTAAATGCAAATGTAGTTGCATATGCTTTGATCTTGCCGTAATCCTCGGTGCATCAGCTTTAAATGTGGATCCCCAGAAAGGTCCACAGGACAAGGCTAAGATGAATGTGGAGGCGGATGCGGATGAAACACTACTTTGGCAAATAGAAGGAAGGGTTTCGGAATTTAAGGTTTATGACTTTTCACAAGTTATGGAAGCCACCAGTAACTTCTCTGAAAGAAATAAACTTGGACAGGGAGGATTTGGTCCTGTATACAAGGTAAGAAACAAAATAGAAATAATCCTGCCGACAACCTGTTTGGGATCTTGGGTTTTTTTTCTATATTATTGAGAGATCCCACTGTTTTGTTAAAAAATAATGTGGACAATCTTGCACCTTAAACCTTTTCGATGCCAAAGTGAGGTATTGTCAGAAACCATATTGAATATAACTGTTTTGTCCCTACAGATCAGTCAAGAGTCTGAATAAATGAATTCCAGAAAACAATTCTCACTGATGGATCTCTTCTGAGTTTTTCTGTAGGGCCAGTTACCTGAAGGTTTGGATATAGCAGTTAAGAGACTTGCTTCACGTTCCGTTCAAGGTTTCACCGAGTTCAAAAATGAAATTGAACTCATAGCTAAGCTCCAACATACAAATCTGGTTAGGCTCTTGGGTTGCTGCTGTCAAGGAGAAGAAAATACTGATATATGAATATTTGCCAAACAAAAGCTTGGACTTCTTTATTTTTGGTACTAATCTTTACAGATTTACAATATAAATTTTTGTGATGTAAGGTATTTCTCCCCTAATATATCTAATGTTTAACTAATACGCAGATCCAGTAAGAAAATATATAATAAATTGGGCCAAACGTTTGGCTATAATTGAGGGGATAGCACAAGGAATGTTGTATTTGCATAAACACTCCAGGTTACGCGTCATTCATAGAGATCTTAAAGCAAGCAACATTCTTTTGGATTGTAAAATGAATCCCAAAATTTCAGATTTTGGGCTTGCTAAAATATGTAGCACCAATGATACCGAGGGGAACACAGAAAGGATCGCCGGCACATTGTAAGTATTTAATGCAGATTCGGCTGTACATAATTTTATTATAATGCTAATAAATACAACAATCTAACAACGAATCTTACACTTTATCTATCCATTTAGTGGCTATATGGCTCCAGAGTATGCTTCCGAAGGCCTCTTCTCGATCAAATCAGATGTTTTTAGCTTTGGTGTACTTCTTCTTGAGATTGTTAGTGGAAAAAGAACATCAAGGTCGAATGGTTACGGAGACTTCATCAATCTTCTTGGACACGTAAGTGGTCCTTTCATATTGATATACAACTCATGTCTCTAATATATACAAATAAAAAATGGAAAAGTATAATGTTCTCAGGAATATCAATGTCCTAATTTCTATCAATATAACTCCAGGAATTGTGTTTTTCATCTTAAGGCACAATTGCACTTGTAAAAGCATTTTATAACTCATCCAGGGGAAATATGTATTTTGTGATCCAACTTGTGCAGGCTTGGCAACTGTGGAAAGACGGATTATGGCTTCAGCTCGTGGATGCCTCATTAGCCACCAAGCGTGGTGCGATACAAATAAGGAGATGTATTAACATTGCATTGTTGTGTGTGCAAGAGAACGCAGCTGATCGACCTATCATGACACAAGTGGTTGCAATGCTTTCAAGTGAGAGTGTGACCCTGCCAGATCCTAAGCACCCGGCATATTTCCACATAAGGGTGGGAAACGAAGACGTGTCCACATCCATAGAACCATCTAGTTCTAACGATGTCACAGTGTGAGCCTTAGACGGCAGATAGTATTCTATTTCTGATTCAGTTCATGTGAAACTTATGTATTATTGCACCATTCAGTTTTTTCTTGTGACTGAAACCTTAATTAGTAATAGTTTCATTTCTTAATTAGTAAGTATAATAACTAAGTATATGCCTCTGAGCATTAGAATAATTTTCTGTTGGAAATATTGACAATTTTTCTACCCATTTTAATCCAGGTTTAACGTCCTGAATGTACTATGCAAATTAGACATGTGCATGCTTTGTGTCACCCCCCCAAAATTTGGGATTTCGGGATGTGAATTAGAAAGAGCAATTAAATAAATAATTTTTATGAATTATTAAAAATTTTCCAACATTGTTAATTATCAGGATATTTAGTGTAGGAAAATGATCAATTTTCCTAATTAAATAAATATGGTTTATGTGGCGTTAATTGAAGTGTTGCATTCATGCTGAAGTGCATCATGTGTTTATAAGTGTAAGATTTTAAAATGCCTTTAGTCGTCGATCAAATCTTTCCTGAGAATTTTCTAGATCTTTCTTGGAATTAATTCTCTTTTCCTAGGGCCAAACTTATTTATTGGAAGGATTTAAATTATCTTTTCACGAACTCCAAATATTTTACTTGGATTCTTTGTCTCCAACTCTATCTCTAGAATTTTTCTTGAGATTTTTGGAGTTTTTGAGATATTTTCCATGGTTGAAATGCATCTCTAGAATTTTCTGGATTTGTTTTTGAACTGGAAATGATTTATCAAATAAATAGAAAACCCTTAATCTTTTCTCCTTCCTGGGTCGAGCCCATCTGCAAGTCCAGCTCCATCTCCTATCCTGCAAGCCCAGCTTGCCTTGGATTGCACCATCTCCTCCCTTCGGGCCAAGCCCGCAAAGCCATTTCGGCCCAGCCCAACCCGGCCTCCATTCTCTACCTCTCTCTCCCTTCCTCTCACCGACGAGTGGGCCCCACATGTCATCCTCCCTTCTCTCTCGTTAGCTCTCTCTCTCTGACGTTTGGGCCCCGCCCGTCATCTTCTACCTCCTGTCGTGCCCAAGCTGGACTCAAGCTCGAGTCCGAGCTCATGCCGCGCCCGCGCCGCCGTTCCTTCTTGGCGCGCACGTCAAGGCTCCCTCTCTCGGCCTATATAAGGCGCCGCCCTTCTCCCTTCACCTCTCGAACCCCAAACCCCAGCGCCACCTCTTGATCCGCCGAGCACCGCCACCTTTGCTCCTCCGATTCGCCGCAAGGAACCACCACGGGACCACATCGACGCCTCCACAAGCTTCAACGAGCCGAGATGCATCCAATTCGCCGGTCTTCGTAGCCCATCCGCCACTGGAGGAGCTTTGCCACGTGAGACTCACATCGCCGCTGTCGCTGCCCAAGATTCCGGCCGTCACCATCCACCTCTGCCAGTGGTGAGCATCTCTTCAAGTTCGCCTAAATCTTCTCTCTCTATTCCCCAATCTTGCCGAGTCTCCCTCTCCCTAAACGCCGGCGAGCCGAGCCACTCAGAGCTCTGTCCACCATGGACAGGGAGCTCTCGAGTTTTTGCGAGTAGATCCCTGGATTCATTCGTTATTATCTATCAATTCTTTGTGTCTCGGTTAATCAATAGAAAACCCCCTGTTTGAAATAGATCTTTGCACCTCAACCAGAGAACTATTCTTTTTCAGATATAACCCCAGCTTTTGTCCTTTTCACGAGCACTATTCAATGTGTCTTGTGAATCCTCCCTGCTGGTCCCTGTTAGATCAGTTTTCTTGCGAATAGATCCCTATAATCCTGTTTAATCCATAGATTCTATGTTTAGGCTCCGTTTAACCCTGTTTTTGTTGCGTTAATCTTATAAAAGTGCAAAGTTTAGTTCACCAGTGTTGCATATCAAGCTTCATGTTTTTAAATAAATAAATATTAATTTGCCTAATTGTTATTTAACTAGCTTTCTATATTAAAATTTAATTAGAGCTCTACCTTCACGTTTTATAATTAAAGTTAATTTGATTAATCATTATTAAACCAGCTTTTTATAATTAAAATATGGTTAGAGTTATGTCCCATTGTTTCATATAAAATATATATTAAATTGATTAATAATTATTGAACTACTTTTCCTAATTAAAATTTAATTAAGGTTAAACATCGGTTTCGTACAATCCAAATTACATGATTAATTCTCAACTTGAATGTGCTTTCAATATAACTTGTTTAGTGCAACACGAGACATGAAGTTATTCCACTAGATGCCTTCACATCCATTACTTGCAAGTTAAATGTTTTACTTGTCTAATTTATACTTGAACATTTACAAATAAAATTGATTAGGCTTTAACCCGTCTTTTCATATGAAAGTATAATTTGATTAATTTAAACAATGAATATTTCTCTGGAATATTCATTACATGCCTTTTCTTAATTAAAATAAAATAAGCATATAGTCTTTTATTTCTTTTATAATATAAATCTTCCGATAGTTGTACCTTTCCAACCATAGCTTTGTTTTCAACGTTTCTTGCGCTCTCGTGATCGTAGTAATGAGCCCCATCGTTTAGTGCATTTCTTTTAAAGATCTTCTTTTAGTGGTGTATTGTTATTAGTTGTACCTCTTTTCTTTGCTTGCATGTTTGTGCTTGTGCTTGATATTTGCTACGATTAGAGGAACGTCATTTTTGGAGATGTCAAGAACAAGAGCTGAAGACTAAGCAGTGGTATTCCTTTACGGAAAGGCAAGTGTCCCTAACCATCCTTCTATCTGTGCTTTATAAGATCATATTAATGTTAATCGGAACATGGAGAACCACCCAGGATTACCCGTACAACCACAATACTATAATGACTCTGGTCTTAGCTAATTAATTAGAAATCTTGGTCAGGAATGATCTTACCGAAAGGGCACGGGGGGTGGCGGTTGACGGTGTATATCCTGGTCCTCTCGGAAAGTGGGCTTAGCTAAGACACTATGCCTGTTAGGGAAGGTTATGTCTGCTTCCGATCCGGAAACATTAGCGGGTCGTTTATAACTAGGAAATTTTTGTAAAGGCCTCGTAGCGTCCCTATGCAGACACATCTTGGAAGTGTGGTACGTGCTCTGGCCAGCACAACATGGTTGGGTTTAATGTTCTTTGAAGCTTTTATGCGAATTGTAGTGAAAGTGTACAACCTCTGTAGAGTGTAAAAATATTATAACAACTGTGTTCGCGGTCATGAACGGCCTGGATCCTCACATGATTAATTTATCGAAAGTTGATATTGAATTGTTCCAGTTATTTCGTGGCCTTGCTGAGTACCAACCATAAGTGTACTCATCCTTGCTTATTGCTGCTCAGTAATCAAAAGTTGTGTGAAGTTGTTGAAGATGATGCTAGGCGTACGCAACCCCCAGTCAACTGCCTGTGGTAAAGAATTCAAGATTTTCGCTGCTAGAAAACGTTTGTAATGCATTTATTTTATTCTTTCCGCTGTAACTTTGTGTTCTGTATATTCATAGAGTCTATCATATGTGTGAAGCTTGATCCTGGCACACATATGAGATGGATCTGGTTTCCTTTCTAAACCAGGTGTGACACTTTGATATGCGGAACATAAGTTGTATATGCACATCTATCATATATGCACATGTACATGTGGACATGCTTTTGCCGACACATTGGATTCAGATTCTGAAAGCTATTACTAAAGGAGATAGAAAGGGAGGATATGCTTGCCACGGAGTGTGAAACAGTTGTACGGAGACAAACGTATGACGTGAAGGAAAACAGTGTGGACACCACAGCACCCACCTGCCACTGTAACATACCTGGCCTGCTGGCCATTCCCTGGACGGAGAGACGTTGGCTAGCTGCATTGTGTCAGCAATGTAGTATATAGGCCTGTGCTTCAAAAATATCAGCATACAACTACAGATTGCCCCGCAACAGAAGATGTATAGTTGATTTCTGTTTCGTTGAGTTCTCGTAAATTCGTAATCATGGGCTGGACGAACTTTGCATGATAGGGAAGCAACCAATGCATGACTTTTCACGTCATCATTATGGAGAAGGGGTGACACAAATGATGATAGTGTGAGCTGGCTACATCTCGGTATAGCTTTTCTAACAATCTTTGCAGAAATAGTGTTGCCCATCCGTGTATAAATGAGTGAAGGTAGCATCTAGCCTGAAATCCTGTAGAAAAGCATGTGTTAAAAACAGAAAATCTTTTGGGAGACAAAGGCGCATAGGATGGTGGTGGAAACTGAAGAGTGCAAATCACTCAATTTGATTATCTTCAACAACCTATGCTATGCTAGAAGCAAGGTTTCAGAGAGCACTAGGCGCTAGGCCCAATACCAGGCTTCACCTAGCGCCTAGGCGTCCCTATGTGTTTATGCTTCTATAGGTTGCCAGACAAATCCAAGATTAAATATACATAATTTGGTGTTGTAATATAGAAATTTGATACTATTGTGTACTCATGAGTAACAGTTTTGTTTCACATTAAAGCATTAATCAAATCCTAAGTCATATTAAGAGAAAGAATGCCTAGATACAAAATGGCTGCAACGCGGTGTTACTTCATGGAGTTGGCTTTTTAAATAGTGGAAGGATGTCCGGGTGTTGGACATGATATTCTTGCCATTACCACCCAAATAATCGCAAATTCACAGCATCATGAACAAGTTAATAGTTTCAATTAGAAAATTTGTTTACATTGACATTGAAAGAACTCAGTTTCAGATATATATCATTGAACGGTTTCGGTTATCATTAATACCAATGAAAAAACACACCATTCAAAAATTTACCCACATTTTCCCTCCTTCCCGTCATCTTCCTCTTGTACCTGCATGTGCGTCCGCCCAGGAGCAGGCAGGCAGGCACCCAGCAGGCTGAATGCCGCCAAAATCAAGAATTCCAATAGCCAAACCAAACCACCCACCACAAAAAATTGACTTGCAAATCCACCAATCGAACAAACTATTAGTGAAATAAATAGAACTATAATAAATGCGCCGAATCAAGTATTGTAATATACAGGTTGCCATAGATAGTTAGAGGGGGGAGGGAGGCAAGGAATTAAGAAGACAAAAAGGACAAATGAGAAATTGGATCGAATATTTCATTAATCTTTGCATTCGGATTTCATGGCTGACAGGGACTGTGTCGCTGGTCAGGACATATAGAGACGGCCAGGGGTTATGCTGTGATAGCTGATAGCAGCACAAGATTTGTTTCAAGCCGTCAGGCCCGAGGTTTCCTCCATAAGAGGTCACCGCACCGCAAGCCCGCAATCTAACCCCGGTTCATGGCAGGGCATCTGAAAATTGGCCATGTTAGGCTGAATGGTCTGCACTAAACAGAAAGAGAGGAAAAGATAATTGACTGAATAGTGTGCAACGATTATGTTGATAGTAAAGGATATGTATCAGAAAATATTTTTTATTCTTATATCTTTCTATAGCGAGTGGTGTGAAGAAAAAAAGAGTGGATATGGCAGTGTCCTTCCACTACAACATCCCTGGCCTGTTGGTCATTCCATGGAGAGACGTTGGCTAGCTGCGTGTTGACGACCAAAAATGGCAAGAATGCCGATCTGGCTAGACAGCCGGTCTAACCGCCTGTAACAAGCGGTCTGACCGGCTGTACCCTGTAGCCGGTCTGGCAATGAGCCAGGCGGTCGAACCGTCTGTACAGCCGGTCTAGACCGCCTGTAGGAAAGTGCTCAAAATATGATTTTGACTCCACCATTGCGTTGGGCTCGTCGAGAAGATCAAAATGCATATGTGGATCGCTTGATTTGGACTCCCGATGAGGGGGTTATGGCTCCGTCAAGGGTCAACCCCGGGCCTAGGCGCTGTACAGGAGGTCAGACCGCCTGTAGCAGTTCTAATCGGAATTAGAGCTGTATTTTGATGGGACTTCATTATGGAATTGACTCCTTACGGGGCAAGACCTCCCCACCCTATATTATGAAGGGTCGTGGCCGATTGAGGATCTCTATCCAATCGTACAAACACATTTACCTTTACTTTTTATGTCAAACCCTAGCTTTTCCAACCCCCTCTTCTTCCTTCTTCGTCTCAATGGCGTTTTAGGACGTTCTAGGTGGCCTTGCCGACCTTAGAACAACCCTAGGTTCGCCGCCTCCGACGGGGTCCCTCCCGAGGCGACGATCGTAGACTTTCGCGGCGCCTCTGCCTACAGGCGGTCTAACCTCCTGTGACAGGCGGTCTAACCTCCTGTACAGGCGGTCTGACTCCTTGTCCAGAAGTTCCGACGAGGAGATTCCGGCTACCGCGCGATCTAACGCTTATCGTGTGTTGACCCGAAAAGGCGTCAACACTGCGTTCTGTCAGAAATGTATAGATATGCCTGCGCTTCACAAATCTGTGTTACAACTGCAGATTGCCCTGCAACAGAAGTTGTATTGTTGATTGGTGGTTTCATTGAGCTCTGGCAAATTCATAACCAAGTGTTGGGCAAACTTTGCATGACAGAGAAGCAACCAATGCATGACATTTCACTTCATTGTTGAGTGATAAAAATGATGATAGTATGAGCTACATGCCAGTTTAGCTTTCTTCTAACAATCTTCTCTGCAGAAATATTGCTGCCCACCTGTCTATAAAAGAGTGTTGGTAGCATCCAGCCTGAAATCTTGCAGAAAATTATGTGGTAAAAACACCAAATCTTTTGGGAGATATATGCACTTAGGATGGTGATGGTAAAGTGAGAAATGGTAGGCAATTCTGCATATAAATGGAGCTTCTAGGGCTGTGGATAAATTACATGTGAGGTTATCAGCAGGGATATCCTCTCCGTCATAAGTCCTTATCATTATCGTGGTGGACGTTCTCCAACAATTATCTGCTCAAGCATCTTAGCAACAATTATCTGTTCATGCTATTAAAATCCGCAGCACTAGATTCCCGATAAGGTGAAGTATTCAAATTTCAGGATCTAGCATAACCAATTAACCATGTACTACATTGTTTTTTCATTACTAATTCAATTCACAGTTTCAGAGTTATGACTGAAAAAGACCTTGAGAAAAACAATAGCACACTAAATTACAGAGTTATCACAGAAAAAGCACTTGAACAAAAATACGCTAAAACCTTAACATGACCTTGTAGACAATTAGGGAAACTATCTTCCACCTAACGCGGACATTGTCATGTCATTAGTACTAAATAAATCAGTGACCATTGAGGTCTCTTCCTCTGGCACCCTTATGTAGAAATATGCTGGGTGCCTAGGCTCAGGCAGGGTCATACTCTCACTGGTTATCATCGCAATCACATCTGACATGGTGGGTCGGTCAGCTGCATTTTCTTGCACACACAGCAATGCAATGTTAACACATCTCATGATCTCCGATGTATGACATTCAATAACTAATGCTGTATCCACGATTTGAAGCCATTTTTCGTCTTTCCACAGCTGCCATGCCTGAAATGAGATTAGTCATGGTTAAGCAAGATAAGTAGATATATAAGACAAACAATACTTCCAGTGTTTCTGCACTCTTCTGGAAAAAAAGGCGAGAAGAAAAAATAGTGGAGAAGTATGTTGGTGTTGTGGGTGTTTGCACTTTGCACATAACATCTGCAATGTGCTCTACAACCAGAGATTAGAGAAAGAAACTGTTTACATGCGTGTACTTGGACACAGAAAACTCACATGTCCAAGAAGGTTGATGAAGTCTCCATATCGATGAAAGCTTGAAGATCTTTTTCCACTAACTATCTCAAGAGTTAGCACACCGAAGCTAAATACATCAGACTTAATTGAGAAGAGACCTTCTGATGCATACTCAGGAGCCATATAGCCACTGAAAAGTTGAATATAACAAACTTTGAGTTCAATTTCTGTATATTAAATCTCTTTTTACTGTTTTTTGGATAAAGAAATATCTTTTTATGTATATTATATCTATTTTCAATATAAATTGAGTTTGCAGTTCATCAGAAATAACTTACTATGTCCCGACGATTCTATCTGTGTTTACTTCAGTATCATTTATGCTAAAGATTTTTGCGAGTCCAAAATCTGAAATTTTTGGATTCATATCATGGTCCAAGAGAATATTGCTTGCTTTAAGATCTCTATGGATGACACGTAATCGAGAGTGCTTATGCAAATACAAAAGTCCTTGTGCTATCCCTTCTATTATTGCAAGGCGTCTACTCCAACACAGTAAAGGTCTTCTTGTTTCATCTGCAAATCAGTTCATCATTGATATTTCATTGAAAAAACTTTGGAACCCAGAATGTATGCTATGATCTTGTGAAACATAGTACCAAAAATAAATAAGTCAAGGCTTTTATTTGGCAAATATTCGTAGATTAGTATCTTCTCCTCTTCCTGAGAGCAGCATCCCAACAGCCTAACCAGATTGGTGTGCTGGAGCTTGGCTATGAGTTGTACTTCATTTTTAAACTGTGTGAAACCTTGGCCTGAATGTGAAGCAAGTCTCTTAACCGCTATCTCCAAGCCATCTGGAAAACGACCCTAGAGAGAAGTTTATTTTTTTGCATCAATGAGCAGGAGCACAAAATTTTACAAATATATTGACTTTCTCATTATGGTTTCATTTTTTCTGTCACTTATTATGCAATCACAATTTTTGGCCCCGCTCTTACCTTGTATACAGGACCAAAGCCTCCTTGCCCAAGTTTATTTTCTTCTGAGAAGTTGATCGTAGCCTCTAATACCACTGGAAAGTCATAAAGCATGAAGTCCGAACTCCTTCCTTTTAACCCCCAAACTATGGTTTCATCATCTTCCTTCACATGCACATTAGCCTTATCCGGAGACCCATTACCTAAATTGAGTGTTTGGTGTGATCATTTCTTTTATAACTGACACTTATACCAGCTGGACAGATGAAATCAGAAATTCAGATAGGATTTCTGGACAGATGGTAAACCTTTTTTGCGCCTCCGTCTTATAAATATGATGGAAATAACCAAGCCAATAATCGATGCAAGCACTGGAACAACAACTTTGATTACGCTTCCTGATGTGTAACAAGACAATCATTTTGTATAAGTAAGAAATGGTTGTTGATATGGATACTGGTAGAATTAGAAAACTTTGGATGTCTCAGTTTCAGTGAAAACTTTGGATGTCCTAAACCATAACTTTCATGATGTCAATTTATTGTTGTCAACACCTTGCCAGAATTTCAGGTAATATAGACCAAAGCTTTGAATTTTCCTATCTTATTTGAGAATTTTATAATTCAAAGTCCAGCCTGCTATAAATTTGACAACCTCGATTGGTTGAACTTTTGTACTTAACATTGCCTGGGCAGGAGCACCGGTTCATTGACTAGTACATATACAACTTTGATCACTGGTATATTCCCAATTGTCTGGTTTTTGTACCAAATATCAATAACAATGTATTTGAAAAACACACACAATAGAATCAGGATATTTATACCAGTGGAAGTTGGAAAATATGAATTCCATGTCAGGAATTTTAATATTTTTTGAACTCTTTGTAATCTAAGTTTGTAAATTTTTGTGACCAATTGGACTGAAATTGATACAAGGAAATTATTTCTTAGTCAAATGCTTTCTAGAAGAATATATTACTTTTGTGTTTCCGGCTGGGCACGCCAAGCAACGTCGCTGATCTTACAATTTCCTTCACTGGCGACATGATTGTCACCATGGGATCGCCGCTGTAGAAATGAACCGTGTCGTACCTCAAGTTACACCACAGAGCAAGCAGCCTTCCTCCTTGCCTACCGGCGAAGTTGTCGGTCGCCATGTAGGTGATGACATGAAGGCAAGACCAGCAGTCGTTGTGCGACAAATTCGGTACACACTGCGCCATGGAGAAGAGCGATGGAAAGCCTCCGCCGACATCCATGCGGCCGGTGGCGAACATCCATGCCCCGGAGTCGTATGCCGCATGCCATGCCGTCTCCTGCAGCAGCCCACTAATGATCTTGGTGATGTCGGCGACGGACTCACTGTTGCCGGGATCCCAGTTGGGTAGCGTGGGCTCTTTGTTGGTGGTGTCCGTCGTGTTCATGGTGTCGACGACACCATCGACAATTAGGGAGTAGTTGTCGGGGTGGAGGAAGTTCTTGCTTGAGAAGCGGAGGCGGCAGGTCGGGTAGAAGACGGTCACGTCGGCGCGGTATGGGCACAGCTGCTGTGCGCCAAGGGATGCGTTGGCGATGCAAGCGTGGCATGTGGTGCTGTTCACGTCACCGCGACAGAGCGTGAGGCCGTACACGATGTCCGGGGCGGTGCCGACAGAGCCATTGGCATAGTGGTATGGGCTTGCAGTGGCTTTGTCAGTGAGCATGGTGGATAGGTGCTCAAGATTGGCATGATAGGTGCTGTTGCTCATGTAGCTCACGGCTGGGTCACCGCAGATCTGCCAAGGTTGGGCGGCGATCGGCGTGAAGCCGAGGATGAGCAGAACGACGATGATCATGGTTGGCAACACAGCGGATCGGCTATGAGAAGACCTGACTGGTACCTCTACCGCAGGTTAAATCAGGCTATAGTGGCTAAATTGTTAATGAGACATGAATAGCGCTAGCTGCCTCAAAAGGCTAAAGCGGCAGCTATAACCGCAGATTTAAAACCTTGGTGGAGTGTAGAGTGGACACTATGCACACTGAAATCCAGTGTTTATTGAAGAAACGTTTTAGTAGCCCCGTCCCTGGATAGTTCTCTTCAGCTTACAGGTCAAAAGGTCATTCTCGTTTCGTGACGGATACACTTCCAGTCAAACTCAGGCTGATGTGTCTTGTAGACATCGAGGTATTGTTTGAAACTAAAATTTAGATTTATATCAGTTGAACTATATGTATTTCAGTATGAAACTAGGCCCACAAGTCTCCTACATGTCGAAATCAGAGAGGAGTTGGCTAGAGGATAAAAGAGAGAAGCAGGTCCATCAGACAAGTACATGGGCCAAGTCAGTTCAACCTTTCTACGAGTAAGAGCAACTAGAGCTCATATCGTTATTGCTGACAGGCCTTATGATGTCGCTAGCTCTGACTGGACTGGGTGTTGGACTGAAAAAACTTCTAGTCAGGTGAATAGACCAGTTTGTCTCTGACTGTGACTGATCCAGGTCTGTAGGTGTTATAGACATCCGATTCTTACAGAAGTTGATGGGGTTATTTACTAAGAGTAACCATTCCTGAAATGGCTACAGAAAATGCACACTATAGGAAAAAGGAGCTGCTAAAAAAAACAAAAATATTCAAATCATCGTAAAGTTGTCAGAGTCTATGGATTTAAATTTTAAACTCAAGACCTCTAGCCTCAAAGGTAGCCTTCTCTACCATCCCACTCATATAACACATATGTTTGTGTGAGAGATGCTATCCTTTTGATGTAACCCAAGAGACCATTTAATACCATATTTAACACCACCCAGTACTGTTTAAAAAACTGATACCAAATTCCCAGGGGCCATTTAGTACCGGACCATAAAACCAAATGCCCCATTGGAATTTAGTACGAGTACAAGATTGAAAATAACTAGTACTGGATTTTAAGCAACCGGTACTAATGGCAAGTGAATGAATGCTCATTTTTCTAAGTAGTGGCAACTAAACTGTTTTGTATTATTGATACATTTTTTTCTCAGAAAGAGTTTATTTAATTATCATCAAATTCTAATATGTTGGTATTTGTCTCAAATAGTGAGTAGAAGCTAGACCACAGGATGAACATGCTAGCTAACTTTTTTTTATATGGACAATTTTTTTACGGAAAGAGTTTAACTAGGACAGTATACACAGTCAAATTCAAACATGCTTAGCCATCTGATTCTATGATGACCGGACTATGGACATGTTGAGGGGGCCAGACGAATTCTATCCACAAATACTCTACTTTCTTTTTCCTACTAAGTTTAATCTGAGATAATTTAATCTTTTCTAATAATAAACTACCTTAACCATACAATCATCTACAAGTTTGTATTGTTTTTGTAAAAAACATTATTCTTTAGTTTCATTAAATTTATTAAGATGATAAATATTTATGGCAATAATCATAGTACGAAATATATTTCATTACGAAGCTATAGATTATAAATTTTGTTTTCTATACTATTGGTTAAATTTAAGATGCTTTGACAATTGACATAGGACAAAACTAAAAGATCACTCTTTTATGAAGGTCATCTTTTAGGACGGAGGGAGTAGTGTGGTTAAATTTGAATTTACTTTGTTAGTAAACATTGATATCCAATTGATTTTACCTTAATGAAATGACAAGAACCTTGATGTCCTATGTTGTTCAAGAAAAAAAGTTATCCATTTGATTTTTTTTCTTGTTTAGTGGTTTTATCCTTTTGTGTATCGAATTCAACCTGACATCTAGAAAAGGAAGGACTGTTGGATTAATATTCAATACTAGAATAGTGATTTGCATAAATCTAGATGTTTTAAAATTTTGTTCTAATTTGGAATTAGTCATCACCCTTCTAAATTTTGACCACAACTAATTGTTGCTATTTGTCAGTAATAATTTTTACTTGAATTATAACTCATAAGGCCGGTATTGTGCAGCATGCGCTGTTAGTCAATGAGCTGTTGCAATCATGTGGAGACGTAGCAGGGATTGACCGAGACAACGCAGTCTTGTAGATTTTGCAGTGGGTCTTGTGTCATTGTTAATTGCGACTTTGTGCATCTAGAAAATTTAGAAAAATTGAAATTTATCCGTGGGACACTGTCAAAAGTCAATTTTTTCTCTAGCATACCACAAAATCTTGGTTTGATCTACAGCACACACCACACCGAATAAACTAACCAATGGCCCCTTCTATAAAAACTGCACTAATCCTAAAGCAAGTGGTGGTTAATTTTAATGTGGATATTGTTTAGGCCCAGGCCTATCCGTGCCCAAATGGAGCCTGGCTCAGCTCATCTATTGTCTGTTTCTCTGTGGTACTATCCGGAGGAACGCGCCGCCGCATCGACCTTGGAGGTGAGCTTGAGATCCTGCTGGGATTCGGGCTGCGAGGAGTTGGTGGGGTTGGCGGTACCGGACACAGCGAGATCTGAGGTGAAATGCACGCAGAGACTCCATTCATTCTGAGTTTCGTTCCATTCAGTTATGTGATTCTGTCGCCATATAATGTCGACTAAACAGAACATCGATCGACAGTCATAGCAGGATCGAATCATCTTACAAAGACAGAGGTAAACGATTATGACCTAAAGGAGGACATCATAGACGGGGATGTTCTCTGCGTACATTTTTCAAAATCACACGGTACCATTATATTATGTGCTGCTGTAAATTTGCATGGAATAAAAAGATAGATCAGTTGCACAGAACGTGATGATCCGTCCTGAATCCTGAATTCCTGATGCCGCTGTTACCTGCATACACATAATCATTTGATCACAACGCAAGACGACATGGTCACCACTGCGGGGATGTAGGAAGCGCCGGTGCTGGTAGCGATTCATCCGTCCATGCATGGTGCTAAAGAAGAACCGCATAGATCAACGCTTAAATGTTGATGCACTTGGTTACGTTTTGTACTTTGCGGCGCCGCTGTCGTGAATCATGTCCACTCTACGTGTGAATAAAAGAACATCAAAGGAAACGTGAGCCAAGATTCGATCGGGTCGGGTGGGGACGATATGAGATCCACAAAATTTGGGGGGCATAGGCCGGATATGGTCTGGGGCTTTGGTACGGGTAGGCGGGCCCAAACAATATTCAAGTCAAAATTAATTAAATTAACAATTGTCTGCTTTAAGATCCGTGCTGTTTTTATGGAAGGGACCATTAGACCAATGATAAAAAGATCATTTTGCCCTTGCGCTGTCCCAACTCTCTTTATCATCTCTTCCATTTTGCTCGCTTATCTGTTCTATGTTCGGCCACTGTTTTTGCGCCACTGCAGGACTCTCACTTCGGTTTGGCAGTGCGTGGTGGAGCTTGGCCTAGTGGTCAACCACGAAGAGTAGGGTGGCACAGCCGCACACACGAGACATGCGTGGAGGAGGAGCTATGTTAAAAAAACACGTCATGGTTGAATCCAGCGTCCTAGGAGATGTTTGGTTTATTGACGCTTATCATAAGCCCCAAATATGGCTAAAATGCACCGAACACATAGGCTTATTTGCAATGGCGGATACAGGCCTTGGGCCACTAGGGCCATGACCCTAGGCGTTGGGCTGGTTTCTCAACTCTATAAACTACTGTAGCAAGGAGGCCTATTCCAGCCAGCCCAACAACTACACTAAGTGGCCCTAGGCGTGAACCTGGCCCTGGTCCGCCACTGCTTATTTGCGAGGCTTATTATAAGCCTCTCCATAATCCATAGGCCCCACAAAGGGATGGTTACGAGGCTATTTTGTGTGGAACCTACTAGAGAAACAATACTTTCCACCATCTACACCCCCACCCCAACCCAAACCCTATCCATGCTCAGCATCCGTCTCATGAGAATGCTACCGCCGCCTCTAGCGCTCACGCCGTTCGGTCCACTCATGTCTATGCCCCGTCAGCTCTCACTCCCACGGTCGATCGGTTCCGCAGCGGCTCCGCCTTCCCCTGCGGCTCTCGTCCACACTGGCTCCATCTCCTTCTGCCTCTCTCGCCTGCGCCGGCTCCGTCTCCATCTCCCTCTGTTGCTCTCGCTCGCTCCGGCTCCACCTCCTCCCGCCACTGCTCTCGCCCGCTCCAGCTCTGCCTCCTCCCACCGCTGGTTGGGCCCACGCCATGATCTGTATCTTGCCATCGCTCGCGCCAGCGAAGGTAGGTAGGCAGCTGCAGGGTGGGAGAGGGGAGGGCAAGGAAAAAGGCATTCGTGAGGGGTATAAAAGTCCTTAGCTACTAGAGAGGCTTTTCATAAGCCCTTACAACCAAACACATCTTTAGGGCTTATAATAAATTTCTACATGTGAGAGGCTTATGGGCTTATAAGCCTCAGACAACTTAACAGGGCCATATTAACTGAAACGGGCACTGTTGAGACCTAGGGAAGTGACCAAAATGATGTCCATTGTCTAGGTGGGGCTAGTTGTAGCAGCTGGGAGCTTTGGTGGCACGGCTATTACAGGGACGACATGTGCGAGTGGCAGCGCCGTGCCTCAGAACGGTCAGAGGAGTGTTGCAGCCATACAAAGAAGCACAAGAAGGAGCCGAGCAAGGAACAGATGAGGCCAGCCATGGAAGAAATATAAGCCTGAGGAAAGAGTGAACTGAAATAGCGTCGGATAGGAAGGATAACACCGACTTCGGTGATGCTTCCTGCACAAAATCGTGTTTTCTTAATAGTGTCCGATTGATAAATTTTCCCTAGAAATTAAAAATGTTTATAATTGCATTCTCAAGAATCTAAAATATGTACAAGTCATAGCTTGACGGTGGGTGTAGGCGCCCGTGCAGAAATCTGCTCGCAGGTGGTGCCATCTCTGCTTGAAGCCTTGCTTTAACACAACTGGTGAACTGAAAATACTAAGATGTGAAACGGAGACCATCGTGTTTGAATATATGGAGCGTGTGACTACTGCCTAATCCTGCCATACACTACAGGAGATACATGTGCACAGTCTCTGGACACTCATTCATTTGTGGCCCACATAAGACTTGTTTAGAAAATAAAGCTTTTTGCTCGTGTTGTGAATGGAAAAAATCTTTATAGCTTTAAAGAGCTTTTGAATCGTAGACCAAAAAAAAGCATTGTAAACCAAGAAAAACATTATAGCTAAGTCCTGAGAAGCGTATTCTGTGAGTGGTAGGAATAGTATAAATAGGAAAAAGTTAGGATGCAGTCTTTTTTTTTTGAAAAGAGAATGCATGATGGAAAAGTTATCCATAGCTTGCTTTGGCGCGTCAGACGAAGCATGAAAAGAAGCTGGGCCGTGTTTAGTTGTGGTTGGGAAAAAGTACATTTTTTTCTGGGATGCGTGTTATGTGAAGGGGATGAATAGGAAAGGGGAAAAAGGAATTTTTGGGGATACGTGTTCTGTGAGGGAGATGAATAGGAAGTAAAAAGTACTTTTGGAACTAAACACGGCACTGGTTGCAGTGCTGAACGGAGCTCGGTGCACAAGGGAAAAGATTGATATGGAGGAGAGTATTTATTTTCTTTTCCACTTTCTATGGATACCCATTACATATTCTTACTGAAACCGAATAAAATCCAAACATGAGTTACTAAATGGGGCCAGCAGCCAGATAGGGATGAGCCACACACCCATGCCATGGAGATGGAATGGCCAGCCTTCCCTACAGCATTGCGCGGACTGGGACTCTTGGATGGAAGAAGCTGTTGGAAGGACGAGGAGAACAGAGTTCGGTGAGATGGCCACCGCGACTCACTTTGATGCATCCTATTGTTTCTAGGGGCACGAGATGAGTGGTAAGAGGGGAGTGGACCGCATGGATAGCTGATTCTAGGCAGGGCCGGCTCTATAATTTTAAGACCCTTGGGCAAGCAAGAAAATAAGGCCGGTTGAACTAACTTTTAGTTTCAAAATTACAGCATATAGTACAAATTTCTTTTTGCAATATATGTATATATAGCGGGGCTTGCTAAGGTACTCCATCTTACCTCCTAGGTAAGACTTCGAACAAATCATAGCCGTCAATTTTAGTAAAATTAATAATAAAAAGAAATAAATAAATAAGGAAAGTACATATATTCTCTTTTTATTTTAAACAAAAGTCCTGTATTCTCTCTGGAACTGTCCGTATATTCTCGGAAGAAGGCACCTTCTTGGAATTATCCGTGTCCCGGCGGCGCTCGCAATCCGTTCGCCGCCGCCATGGCTTGTCGGCCTCTTCCCTGCCTAGGCAGTCGCCGGCTTCTTCGTCAAGCGTTTGGTGCAGGTGCGGAGAGCGAAGGAGGCTGCCCCCCAGCAGCCACGTGCCCTTGTCACCACAGCATTGCCCGCGTAGGACGGCGGCGCGGTGAACATGTCTCTCGGAAGGGAGATCCAACAACTTCCAGTTCTTGCCAACAGCAGCGATGGAACAGAGAGAGAAAGGGGGGGGGGGGGAGGGGGCGGGGGGCAACAGAAGCCAGTTCCTCGGACGCGAATGCGGCGACGGTTTGATTCATGATCGCGGACGCGGGCATCGTAGTGGGCATGCGTGGTACGTAGGTATACGTAGGAGACTAAATTTAGAATAAAATCAATCTATTACTTCTTAGGAGGTAATACTTTCTTATAACCATCTAGATCGACGGTCCACAGTTACTCTGGTGTACCATAGCAAGCCCCATATATAGCATATAAAACATAACAATAGCTAACAAAAAAAACTAAAAACAATAACTATTACGATTACCTCAAATAAAAATATAATGCTTCAGTGCCTTGTAAAAACCCACCTCGGGCATTTCTTGATGCAAAATCCTCAAATTCTGCATCAAGGATTAATGTCGTTAAAAATATCCTTCTCAAATCCAAACATAACAAATTCAATCTTATGCAACATGTTCCTGACTTTGACTGGCTTCAGCGTTACTAGAAACTAGAAAAGACCTGTGTACAACACCCTCTACGATTCTACGAACTGATCATCTTGTTTTCTATTTTTTTTCTTTTATGAGCACCTGACAAATGCTTCTTAGGAAACATCTAATATATACAAATAAATACATTGAATAATTAAATTTATGACCGTCGAGAAAATAAGAAACAGATTGGAAAAAAATACTATTCGATGTTTGTGTTTTGCTCAGTGATCGTGTGTGTTGTCTGCCATCCTTTGCTAGCCGCCAATATGGGAGCGAATCAGATCAGCATCGGCATCTCCTCTCCTCAGCCAGGAGCCCATAACCCAGAACAGAGTCACTGCACGTGGGCAGGGACACACTCACGCAGGCTGCCAGCGTCGTGGCGTCAGAAAAAAACGAAAACGAAATGTTGTCTGTACGAATACCGTTGGTTAGGTTACATGCTAGCTAGAAGAACGAAACATCGCCCGCTCATGGGCTAGTTTGTCAGGATTTAAAGGCCAAACAAAAAAATTTATGCATACTAATTACCTATATGGTCTTGGCCCCTCGCTCCCTGATTCTTGGTTGGCTGGTTGCAGTTGGGCTTGTTGGGCTGCTAGATGGAGATTCCTTTGGCTCGTGTGGTTAGCGAGCTGCTCGCTAGCCAGAGCTGGCTCGTTAATTTAAGAAGCTGAAGCACTGGCTCGGCTTGTTAACGAAATACAAAGAGCCAAGTCAGGCCAAGCTAGTCACAAGCTTAGTGAGATAATGAGCATTTTTCAAACCCTAGTGCTGAAAATGGAACCAGAGGGTGTTAAATTCATAGGAGGCAAATTTCGATTTTTGAGGCTTTGCTCATGATGATATGGTGACCGCTTGGCCGTGATATGGTGGTGAGGTTCGATGCTCATTTATGTTTGGCGCCAGAAAGACTGTACATCTTAAGGGTTTGGTAGAGTGCCACACTTTACCTGCCACCCACCTCAGCAATGGGGCATGATAGTTCAAAAGTACGAAAAACACATCTCGGTGCAATGCCGCCGAAACTTGGTGAAACCAAGATCATTTTGCTTAACATATCGAGCACGGTAGTCCTGCCCAGCTGGAGGAGATCCTGTGCAGCTTTTAGTAGACATGGGTAATTGTGGCGCACAAGGCATTGTTTAAATTAACTTTCTTTGTGTGGGTTACAATTGAAATAAAATTAATTGGCCTTAAGGCCTACAATGCTGATCATTTTCCCTTAAACTCCAAAAATATAGAGCTCGCATGCGCGAGGGTAGTGCCACAATCATGGACGCGTCCTGTTAATGTGAGGTAGGGCACTGCCGATCACGCGCCGAGAGTACGACTGAATAATAATGCTCAATCCTGGGGGCCTCAGTTTTGGCTGACAGGGTCACGCAGAGGGGGTTTGGAAAGTGGTGCTAACCATTCACAAGCCCTTGGTCAGAATGATGACGCTGCAACAGAAAATTTCTTTGAGTCGACAACATATTAACCACTTGGCTGTGATCAGGACGGACGGTGAGGTTGCATGCTAATCTAGATTTGGCGGCCCAAAGACTGCACATCTGATGGGTCTGACTCAGGGCATACTTTTTCTAATTCACTCAATCCTTTTTGGCATCCATCTCTAATTTTGCCATAATTTTTCCTTTCAGTTTCCACTAACACCTCAAGGATCTTTATTTATCAGGGTCGCTGGAAAATTGCACATATCTACCCTCTGGTTGCAACTTGGTCTAAAATAATCTCTGAGATGTGCCACTTCTCTGTATCTTATGGTTAATTGGTCTATTTATATTGCCTTTCGTTGTCCATAAGCATCCTAGTTGTGGCATGCTGTAGATGCAAACTAATTAAAAGCATGACTAGCTTCCTGCCAGGAACAAATTTTTTTTTTTTGAGCGTAAGCATGAGCTTATATTAATCAAGCAGGGATACCATCTGCGTCGGCAATCCCCATAAGACCTTTTGGGAAAGCTTCCGTCCAGAGAGCGTCTCGGTTGGCTTCCGAGGTTAGCTTTGCACAGAAATGAGCTGCCAAGTTACCTTCCCGATTTACAAAAGAAATAAGAAAAAGATCAAACTCCCTGCCTATCTCTCTAATCTCATGCCATAGACCTGCAATCGAGCTACGTTCGCCTGCATCTGAACGCAGTAGGTTCACCAGTGCTAAGTTATCCATCTCCAGCACTACCTTCTCGTGGCCACATGCTCGTGCTAGCAGCACCCCATCCCTCGCAGCAATGGCCTCCGCCGGCAGCACATCTGGGACATGTCCTGCCAGGAACGAATTGATCTGGAAGCCACGCATATGTTGTGATCTCTGAAATAACTTCTTAAATTATTTTCGTATCAATTGCCAACAGTATTCACACCAGCAAGGTGATCTCATCGGTTTTCATTTTTAACGGTCAAACAACTATTGTTGCCAACAGTATTCATCATCATGAGTCATGACTCATGAGAGCACAATATGCCGCCAGCCCTCACCGTCAAGCGTCACACTACAGGAAAAATCCCCCCCCCCCCCAGTGCCGGTTCGTAGGCACCAATCGGTGCCGGTTGTAATTTCAAAATGCAATACCCATCTGAGATGAATAGTAAAAGAGTGATTGATTGGTCCTTTTTTTTATGAAACAAGAGGGGTTACCCTTTTTATTAAATAAGAGGGGTTACCCAATATACTGATTATATAATATTATAAAAGGTTTATAAGCTGTACAAGAGAGCATCATGATACAAAAAAGAAACGAAAAAATCATCGAAATTACAATAGTGTGTCTATTCATAAAGTCATAAGGCTAGTTAGATTCTTCTTCGCTCTTGGCATAACTAAAGCAAATTCTTTTTGAAATATGTCCTGGCAATTCTGAATGGAAGGTTGAACATTCCTGAATATGAGATAATTTCTCACCATCCAAATACTCTAACTGAGGAGGATCACAATGTCCATAAAGAATGGAACACACAATTTAGGTTTACAATGCAATTCAGTGTAATAAGAAATGCTCTACCAAGAATGCAAAAGATTACACTGCTTGACCGCTTTCACTGTAGAGTTTGCTTGAAAGTGAGCAATTGATGAATACTATGCCTTAAAAATTGCACATTTGGTTTCTAAAAACACACACCAGTGAATCTTTAGAACTGGATCAAAATTAGTTATTTTTTTGGGAGAAAACATAGATGAATGCACAGCTGTTCAGCTCATATGTTCAGAATCAAAATAGCATGCTACTCATGTTTTTGGTCTGCAGTTAGCACATGCAAAAACCCATGTTGTACATGTATAGACCGCATGCAACATATGTACATGGCTCTTGTCAGTTACCACAATGAATATTTAGCACAGATAAAGGAACAAATCAACTGGCAGAAAACAGAGGCCTCTGTTTGTAGATAACTCAACCAAGATTTGGGGTCATTCTTTTGATTTCTTTCGTTCTACACGGTTTATCAGACTAAGCAGTAAAGTCAAATCAGTGTCATGTGTACTTTTGTAAAGCAACATAAGTTTATGGTCAATGTGGAGAGAAAAGCCATCAAATAGAAGATGTTGCTCATCAGGTTAGAGTCTACTGCACTTCGATTGTTTGACGGGCCTTGGCCTCTGCTAGTCCAGATCATTGCATTATCTCGCCCAGAACTCTCGGTTAATATATATTAACAAAGGCGGGCAGTTTATGCCAACCGTCTCTTTTAATCATTAACGAAGGCGGATATTAACGGAGGCGGACGGCTTACACCGCCCGCCTCCGTTAATAGTTAATAGATGCGGTTGCCCGGCCACGGCCAGGCCGTCGGCCGGTCGCGGCCGGCAACAATTAACAAAGGCGGATATTTCACCTGTCTACCTCTGAGCTAAAAAACAGAGTGTCCTCTGAAACCTTTTTTTTATAGTAGTGGCGATTTCACCTTATTGAGCAACAAAGGGCTCTAGCTACTACCGATAATATATGTTTAGGTTTGTATTCTGTCAAGAATTCTACTTTTCGAACTTGTAGCAACCATAGACGTAGAATACAAGATTCCCTATAAATAAGGGGATACTTGTGGAATTATGCACAGTTTCTAGCTTGTGGTAAAAAAAAGATGATTCAAAATGGTAAAAAACACTACCTGGTACTTAAATAGTGGCTACCAACTGGTACTAACACGGGGCTACCAACCGATACTAATGTGAATTTTTATTGTAGTGACTCTGCGTCCCCCTGGCAGCGAGGCTGATCATGGACGCACCATTAGGGCAGCTCCAGTGCGGGGTGAAAAACGAACCGTGGTTCGATTTCACCGAACCATCCCCGTAGTGAGCCTCGAACGTCGATGTCAGAGCAGAAAACGAACCGTCTGCACGGTTCGGCTCGTGGCCGGTGCGGACAGCTAAAATAACGCGCAAGAGGAGGGATGGGGTGTTTCCGTCTCGTGCGAGAGGAGCGACAGGGGATTCTTTTTTCCTTTACGCGTGGGCCCACCAACCGGTATTGACGCTGTGAGAATTGATTTTGGTTTGGTTCCAACTCTCTGCTCAGAACGAGTCGAACAAGGACTGGTGATGCCCAGAAGCCACTCGCCCGGTCACGCTCTCCTAGTCCTAGGCCTTGTAGGCTATGATGCCAATTGAAGGCGTGAACCCTGTCGAGCTCTTGTGGGACCAAAATCATGCACGAACTCACTGAAAACACTGGTATTTTGTGCTGCTGAAAGGGCAACTTTTCTGACTCTGTCAAAAGCAATATACAACACCCTATTACAGACTAAGCCGTGGCCATGAACGCCCGCGACGCCGCGCTCACCATGGGCCCAAAACAGTGGCGGAGCTAGGGATGCAAACTAGGGTGGTCCAACTTAACATATTTTTTAATAGTATACTATAATATAAAAAAAGACAAATAAACATTATAATGCTATTAAAAAAAAGTCTCACGATCAAATACAAGTATGAAATGTGCTTAAAAACTTAATATAGCTCACATACCCATAGTTAAAGAAGAATACAATGCTACTTCTTGTCGGGCCTGCGCTTTTTAATGGCCATAAATGTGTCGATTATATCATCTTCATTCGTTTGTAGGAAAAGATCTCTCTCAATGAAAGTGACAAGACAATCATCCAAAACACTATCACCAATCTTATTTCTTGCATCACTCTTGACAAAGTTCATTGCAGAAAAGACCCTTTCAACACTTGCTGTTGCCACCGGTAATAGCAATACCATTTTGAGAAGGAAGTACACCCAACCGTAAATTTGATCCCTCTTTGTTTGAACAAGTTTAATTGAGAGATCAACGAGGCTATTTAGGCCACTGAACATTTCATCATTTCTCGCATCGTTGATATAGTTTCCAAGTTGCAAGTCAAGTCTTAGCAAGTTAGAGCTTGAAATATCATCAGGGTAAAACTCAGCAAGTCTATGTATCTTGGTTGCATCAAAAGAAGCAAATGAATTAGCTGGACTGAAGGCAGCCATACAAGAAAGTAATTCCATGTTTACCTCATCAAACCGACAATCAAGCTCTTGACTAATTTGATCAATGACTCCGAGAAACACTTCTCTTCTAAAGTGATCATCATTTGTTTGGTTTCGAGCAAACCGTGCTGATCTTCCATAAGGCACATAATTATGTTGCATTTCAGGAACTTTGATGTCATGTTTGTTGCAAAACAAAGTAACCCTTTCAAGAAATGAAGCCCAACCATCGGACCTTAATTCTTGTAGTCTACTCTTCGCCAGATGAACAAGTGACATTGCATTAAGAATATCTTGGTCTCTTCTTTGCAAACACTCAGACAACTCATTAGTGTATCCAAGAATCACAAGCATCAAATGTGCACTGAAAATAAAATCAAATGATTCAAGGACTCCAACCATTGTATGTATCTTCGGCCAATCACCCCTTTGTGAATTATCATCTCCAAGAGCTATGAGTACATCACGAATTGTAGGATACATAGCAATTATGTTGATCACAGTCTTATAATGAGAACCCCACCTTGTCTCACCAGGCCTACGCAGCCCCATCTCTTGATTTAACCCACTACCAGTTCCTAGCTCACCACATTCAAGTGCTTTCATGACATTATCAAATTGGTGATGTCGAAGCATGCCATGACGCTTACAAGAAACTCCGACAATGTTTAGCAAGAGAGATACTTGATCAAAAAACCATACACAATCATTATTTCCCTTTGCAACAGCAACAAGAACTAGTTGGAGTTGATGTGCAAAACAATGAATATAATAAGCTGAAGGTGACTCTTTCATTATCAAAGTTTTCAGCCCTTTAATTTCACCTTTCATGTTGCTAGCCCCATCATAGCCTTGTCCACGGACTCGAGTAATAGTCAAACCATGACTAACTAGTAAAGACTGAATTGCTTCCTTAAGTGATAAAGAAGTAGTATCATCTACATGAACGACTCCAAGAAAACGCTCACACGGCCTTCCCAAACTGTCAACATAACGCAAGCAAAGGGCTAGTTGTTCTTTATGAGAGACGTCACTAGATTCATCAGCTAGAATTGCAAAGTATTCTTCACCAATTTCTTCAATGATTTGCTTTCTAGTTTCTATGGCACAACACTGAATGATATCTTTTTGTATGTCTGGGCTAGTCAATTTGCAATTACCTGGAGCATTCTTCAAAACATACTTATCCACATCTTCATTATTTGCAGCTAGCCACCTCAAAAGTTCAATGAAGTTCCCTCTATTGCTAGACTCTTCACTTTCATCATGTCCACGGAATGCCAATCCTTGCTGCAAAAGAAACTTCAAACATCTGATTGAATAAGTCAACCTTATCTTGTACAGACGTCGCTCTTCACTATCCACCTTCACAATATGATCATCAATTGCTGTACGGGGATCCAAAAATTTTGTATATCTTTCTTGAGCTGCGTTGTGAGCACTCATAACACCACCAACATGTATGTCAAGTGCATCAGTTCGGTTCCAATTTCTCCAGCCACCTTCAATAAATGCAGATTTCCTACTCTTTTCCTTTGCAAACAAGTAGCACACGAAACAATAGGCTGATTCATTTTTTATACTATATTCAAGCCAAGGATAGTTATAAAGCCAAACGGGACTGAATGATCGATCTCTTTTGCCAATTTTTCTGATTTCAAACTTATGTGAATAAGGTTTGAAAGCTTTTTTAAGAATATATGCTCTTCGAATGGCATCTTGATCATTGACAGGATAACTCGCAATGGGCTTCCTCTCCCCTGGATCACGTGGAAGCCGAGTAATATCAAAAACTGGTGGCGGACAATGGGGGGTAGGTGTCACATTTTCTTCAGTTACTCTCTCTTCATTGAGTGCACCCTCTTCTTCTTCAACTGCCTCTTTTTGCACAGGCGCAACAACCTCTTCTTCCACAGGCGCAACAACCTCTTCTTGCACAGGCGCAGCACGGGATGGAGATGGAGACTTCTTCTTTGATGCATATTTCTGAAAAAGAGATGCAATATCTCCACTTCTCTTCATATTTTAATAAATCCACCTAAGAGTGAAGACGGCATTGTAATTTAGTATTCTAAATTGATGAAGCAACAAGCAAATCAATTAATCAAGGGTTAGGGTATTAGGGAAAGGGACGCCGGAAGCAACAAGCAAATCAAAACCTGTTCCGCTGGACGGCCGAGTAGGCGAGTACGGCGAACTGCGTGCCGATCACCGACAGACGGCGAGCGGACAGCGGCCGGGCGATGGCGTCTATCCGTCTATGATGCTTCGATGGGCGATGGCTGGTCGTGGAGGGGCGGAAACCAAGGCGTCGTACTGGTCGTAGAATCGCGATAGGACGATGGTGTTTCCCAAGCGTGACGGCTCAGGGAACAGACAAAGCAAAAACAGGAGTACTAATACAACTTGGGCCAAAATTCTAGGGTGGGCCGTGGCCCACATGGCCCACACTGTAGCTCCGCCCCTGGCCCAAAATGGCCGCGCCATCCCCTGGCCAAGCAATGTGCAGTGCGACCACGAAAAACGCTAAAGATTCAGATTTACATGTGCATGAACTTAAGCATGCATCAGGTCTACGTACAGACACGATCTCGTTCGTGACAGGAAAACGAGCTTAGTTTATTCTGAAGAAGCAAGCCAAAACCACAAACTTGTGAACGTTCTATTAGGATTAGCTAACACGAACTACTTACGATCGATCCCTGCATGTGAGAGCATCGCCCAGATGAGCGTTATGAGCTCGCCTCCTCGGGCAACAGCCTCTGCCTGGGCTTCCAGGTTCTCTGATGGTGCCACATACAGGATCATCTCCGACCAGAAACGGGCCAATGGTTCCCATCCCATACCTGAATCCACGAGCTGCTTTCCCAGAGATGCACCATCCTTGAGCACGCTATGTGTAGATTGGGTACTCAACAAATCAACAATCAAAGGATACGTCGCCGTTGCACCTCGTGGTGTAGAGAGGACACGAGCAGCCTCTTTCTTGGCATCTTCATATAGCCTCTTGCACCATTCGTCGTTGTTATCAGTTAGTAGCTCAGGGTAGCAGGCCACCAGGTATGCACAGTAGCGTGACAGGTGAGTAGCGGCGACATTATGGGGGCATTTATCATGCTGCTGCTGATTCTGCTGTACCTCAAATACAGTTGTGGCGATGTGCCATGTCAGTATGGTGTAAGATGTGCATTTGCTACCGTCGATAAGATCGGCATGGGTGTCGCAAGGAACTGGAGATGGTGGTCGCTGGACGTACTGCAATGGAAGATCATGCAGGTCTGTTCATTACATGTGGGTGGCAAAGAGTATGCACAGTTGTAAACTACAAAATGAATCAATTCAGAGGGAAGAAAAGATTAACTCCTTTAGTTAGAGATCTTCATACCATCAGAGATCCTTCCTGCTCACAGGTCAGGCATTTTCTTTTAAGTGCTTCGAAGATGGCGTCCTTCACGTCGTCGGGTAATTTGACCTTCTTCCCACGGTTGTGCAAACGTTGGAGACGGCGTGGAAGATATGCAGTCAACCATGGGGGGAGGTCAAGAATCTTGCATTGTTTTATTCTGTCGTCCCAGTTGTTCACTCGCTTACTACTGCAATACTTTAACACCACGCCAATACATTTCTTCGTGATAGGAGACTGCTGCCAAGAAGCTTGGTTGGCATAGTGATAAATGAGGGAAACTTTGGTCCAATTAGAGCAGATGTAGAATAAAATATTCCTGGCTTCAGAGAGGACAAGCACTAAAGCCACAAAATATAAAGGAATCACATCAGAGTACTTTCCTGCGAAATCAGCCTCAAAGATTTCGCCCAAGCATTCGTCGGAGCAGTATATCTGTGAATGGTGATAACCCATTGCCATAAGTACTATGTAGATAACCATGAGATATATGCAGTAACCAATGGTGTAGAGTGAAAGAATGATGTTGAAGATAACAAATCCATGATGAGAATAGTAGATCGGCTTGGATGAGTTGTAGTAATCATGGAGGAATGAAAGCTCGTCCACAACTATTCTGAATGCCCTTTCGCCGGCAGCACCAGAACCTTTGATCAGTGTATACCGGAAGAACTTTTGAGTCTTGGTGAAGCTGGCACTTGAAATTGTGTACTTTGCAAATCGACACCGTAGAAGCTTGAACAAGGTGAATGAAAATACCAAATACTTTGGTTGCGCAGATGGACTTTGGAGCATGTCCATGTCATCCAACTTCCAAACTCTGTCCAAGGTCAGAACTTTGTCACCTTGTCCAGGGATCCATTTCAATCTGTTACCATAAGGCTGATTGTCCACCTGTGCATTATCCTCTCCCATAACAATAAGAGCAGGAGGATGAAGTCTTGCGTCATACTCAGTGTATTCCCCTTGCTTAAGAATAGTAGGAGTATCACTGTTGTCCCCCAACTGTTGGAGTTGATCCATGTATCCATCTACCAGACTAGGACTACGCCCATGTGCGAATGAGTGTTTTGCCTTGTAAAATGCATAGTATTTGAAAATAAGCTTGGTATACATGATAAGAAATAGTTGACCCAACACAGTGACATTTGCTACAGTGCGTTGTTCTATGAACTGAATAGTAGCAACTTTCTCTCGGTATAGATCAACCAATGTTGAGATGGTAAGGTATGTAGTCCACACAACTGCACCCGTCACTGCTTTTAGAGGACCAATGTTTCTTCTTTCTCTTGCATCACCAACAACTATGACACTCGCATTAACAGCAACCATCATTACTAGCCCGGCCCATACAAATATCAGGAAGATGTGCGCGTACTGTGTGCAATACACTCTCGAATTCAAACCATCATTGATCAATATAGTGTGTATGAGAAGCTCAGTGCTGGTGACACTTGCGGCAACACTGGATATGATAGGGAGGAAATGGGTTGTTGCAGCCACAAAGAGTATACCGATCAAAGGATGGCGGCGATACCGTGGCGCGTATGTGCCTATACCCACCACAACGCCCACCAAGATGACCCCCCAAAACAAAAGCCCGTTAGCTTTCGCTATCTGCGGAGCAATGACATCAAGCACTCCAATGATGCTCTGTGATACATTAGAAGTACAATTATCATTGCTCATGATCGACCAAGAGCTGGCTGTCAGAGAAAACAGGCGTCTTGGTACTTCCTTAATTACCCACCTATATCATGGAAAATAGTAATCTGCATTATCCATATGCCGTCTTATATATATTTACCTCCATAATCAATTATGAAATTTAATTTAAAACTGGGTATCGGATCATCTACATGAACTCTAGGAACTAGAAACCGTGAACTGTCCATTTGGTTAGATCAATCTAGATATGAAATATGTATTTATATATTATTTTATATGGAGAATAGGATAAAAAGAGCATTATCTTGCTATTAGTTCTTATTTGCACATACACGGGGTTGAGCTACAACAATTTTTTGTTATGTTGTTTTTCTTGTTACACTTTGTTTAATTTCATGGGGACAAGACATAAAGAAAATGGAAACAGACAATATCCTCTTGCAACCTGAAAAATGTGATGCAATCCGAAGTGTGATTTAGTTTTACAGTTATTTAATGTGAAAACCCAAACACAATTCCAGACATGACTTTTCACGTGTAATGTTTTTTAAGTCACTAAAAACAAACATGATGTGTGTGAAAACTTTGGAAAAAAATAATGCACGCGACATTAATGTTTACACATGAAAATCGCTGAAAACTTGTCCACATAAATAGTTTTGGAGCATATCATGACGGTGTTTATAACTTCTGTGCGTATATGCACTTGAACACAAAACATGATAATGGTTCACTGCTGGAGAGATCGCCTACGGTCTTGGTTGGTATGGGCTCTTCGTACCGTCCAGCCAACCGGGGCCGTCCAAGTGGGAGGCCTTTAGTCCCCGATGAGCAACCAGGAGTAAAGGTATCCTTTAGTCTCTGTTGGTATCACCAACTGGGACCAAATGGTTTTACATGGTAAATTTTTTTATACCACCCAGGCAGCCCCCCACACACGCACGTCAAAAGCACGATGTGCGTGCGTAGGGTTCGAATTGAAGCCACAACCCCAGCCTCGCAAGCCTTGCTTACCATCCCACCTATACAGTGTATGTGATTGGGTGAGAGATGCTATCCTTCTAAAGTATCATGTGGAGGACCCTTTAGTCCCGGTTGGTCTTAGCCTAGGTTGGTGGTTCCAACCAGGACTAAAGCCACGAGGACCCCTTTAGTCCCCCTTGGAACCACCAATCGGGACTAAAAGGTGTTACCAACCAAGACTAAAAGTGACCTTTTAGTCTGGGTTGATAATACTAACAGAGACCTTTTAGTCCCGAAGCAAAGAACAATGGGCATTGGAAGGATAGGATGAAAGGTGCTCTCTCTACTAGTGGTTAGACAAAAAAAAAGCAAATTGCATACACACATGCATATCCATATGGAAAAAGTATATTTTTCATCCCTCAAGTATTGCCGAGTGTGAGTTTCATCCTTTATGTTTTAATTGGTGCAAATCAACCCTCTAACTAATTAAACCGGTGCACTAATCATCCCTGTTTGGATATATAAATGACTTGCATTATATGCTAGCAATTTAGACGCAACATAGACATTGGGCCATGTAATGTCAGACCACAAACAGGTTTAATTTGATATGATTTTTCATTAAACTTAATTTTTTAGGATAATCAATGCAGAATAAATTCTAAAAAAAGTAAGATTAACATAAATGCTTTTCTTTACCATTTCATAAAAACAAAATGAGTGAATGAATCAATACTTAAGCAAAGATAATTAATAACTAAGTTGAGACATAAATTTCATAAACAATAAATGTTTGTGGCTCATAACATGAACAAAATAAAGATGAATGAGGCACATAGAAGTCAAAAAGAAATATGTGGTGTATATGTTAACAATTGTATGGTACCATGGATTGTTATTATATAAGTGAGGTGGTTAGAGCGCTTACAGTATTATAAGTGGACACTAAATTGTTAGTAAACTAAGGTTGGGATGATTAGTGCACCCATTTAGTTACTTGCGGGGTTTATTTGCACCACTTAAAACATTAAAGATGAAAATCACACTTTCACAATACTTGAAGGATGAAAAATACACTCCTAGATGCAAGGATGCCGAGCCATTTATTTTTTTTACCATAAACACTTTTACTTTATTGGGTCACAATGGTGTTTATTTCATATCCAATACCAATAGGGTTTTACATCTGTTATCACGGGTGTTTCTTTACTATATGCATGTGCATGCTAGAATATGAATAAACAAGAGAGAACAAAAAAAACAATTTTGTACTCACATACAACACATTATCTGTAAATTTCTAATGATTATATATTAAAGTTATTACTAGTATGCATGTTTAGTACCTCAGGTTAGTTGATATGATATTTATACAAAATGGTACAGAATCTGTACAAACGGTTAATTAGTTGAAACGATAAGTTGATAGAAAGATATTTCTAAATATTGTACATAGAAAAATGTACTGCAAGCATGCAGCAAGCGTTTACCCGAATGTAGGGAGCCACTTAGTACACTGCAATATGATGACTTGGGAGTTTTGGAAGAACAATGGTTTCAACCAGCAACTGCCACGACAATGTAACGTGAAGAGCTCGAGACTACCGCATAGTACCGTGGCCCCTGATATATACTTAACATATGATTGCCTTCGGAAATTTCAAGGAAAGAAGGTGCCGCAAAGTGACAGATTATTAGTCCGGGTGTGATCCATAAGTACGTCCAAGTCAAAGGTTAGAGTATTCCAAGCACGAATGTAAGTTTGTCCAGCTAAAACTCATAAGAAGAGAGTGTGACATATAGCACCCAGTTGATGCTACAAACAAAAAACGTAGTTGCGTAGTTTTAAGGAAGAGCCACTTGCCATTGATTTCCGAGCTTAAATTTCCAAGTCAAAGATTCCAATTGAAACAATCTTGGAGCAGGAAAGCTTTAAAAATTTTCATGGACAACGCAGCCTTGTACGGCATCTGTCGTCAACTCGTCAGCATGCTTGTATAATACTGTGACGCCAGGCTTACGTTATCATGACCGGATGTTTCGGCGCTGTCATCTATCCAGCGAGAAAATTTGGAGGTGACAGTTTAATTGCAGCCGTTCCAATAAATATTTTTTCTAATAAAATATTGTTCAAGTGTCCTAATAGAATTTTTTATTGGATATTAGTCGGAGAGATGCATGGATTTACTATATCCCAATAATATAATATTGGAAGAAACTCAACTAACCCTCGATTTTGGGAGAGTTTTGATGAATTATTTGATTGACCAATAATTTTTAGGAAAAACTATAAGGGGTTATGCTGTAGCACTATTTTTTATCAACTTTCCTAAACTGTTAACTTGATTAGGGGAAAGAGGGACTGCTTTATATGTGCTTTTTATCCCATCCATACAACACATGTATTTGAGAGAGTGATGCTATCTTTTTTAAGTAACTTTGGTTGGACCATTTAGTACCGGGTCATGTTACGGACTGGTACTAAATGGTTAATGAGACGTCACGGACCCCGATGCCATTTAGTACCGTATTTTATCCAAGGCCATTTCGTAGTGGGTGGTGTTACAAATCAGTACTAAATTGTCCAGAAGCGCACAGTGCTTACGAACCGGTACTAAATTGACATTAGTACCAGATTTAAAGCAATCGGTACTGATGGAATGTGGAAAATGTCAATTTGTCTTGTAGGGCTGTAATGGCAATTAATACTAACAAAACAAGAAGGTCGCAAGATATTGAACCATTATTAGCGATGAAAGGATGACGGTGGAAAAAGTGTACAAAATTTATACATAGAGAATATTTTTTTGAGGAAATACATAGACAAATATTTTCTATGGAAAGGAAATAGTGCACACTAAGTAGAGAATCGAGCATTCATCCCTCTAACGTTAGTACTGGTTGTGTTACAACCTGGTACTAAATGGTCCCTGTAGGTTACCGAGGGCCCTCAGACCATTTAGTACCGGCTCATAACACCAACCGATACTAAATGGTGTCATTTAGTACTGATTGATGTTAAATCCTATAATAAATGGTCCCGGGGTTCCCGAGGACCCCCGCGCATTTAGTACTGGCTCGTAATACTATTCTGTACTAAATGGTGGCATAGTTTAAAAGAATTGCATCTCTCCCTCAACTGAATGTTCTCTATATGTAGGGTGGTAGAGGAGGTTACGCGTGAGGCCAGCGGTTGTTAGTTCGAATCTCACGAACCGCGCACGCATATTTATGCGTGAAAAAATCATGTGACTTGTAACTTTCGGTGAGTTTACAAATTGTTTTATTATTTTTTTTCTCCAAACCAACCAGTACTAACTGGTTAGCCCCGCCGATCATGTATCCCCGATAGTACCAGTTATTGCAACCGGTACTAATGGAGCCGCCCATTTAGTACCGGAAGCTTGGCACTGGGCCACAAGAGGAAAAACACACAATCGTCCCCTTCCATTCAATACTGGTTGCTTACCAACCGGTACTAAGGTAAGCACAGTACCCCCGAGGACCATTTAGTACCGACTCGTAACACGACCCGATACTAATATTGGCATTCAGTACCGGTTGGTGTTACAAGCCGGTACTAAATAGGACCAGGGGGTTCCCGAGGCTCCTGCGCATTTATTACCGGCTCGTAAGACCAACCGGTACTGAATGGTGACAATCAGTACTGGTTGGTGTTACGCGCTGGTACTAAATGCACCACCCAAGATTACTTTAAAAGGATAGCATCCTTTTCTCAACCAGATCTGCTCTATACGTGGGATGGTTAAGGAAGAATCGCACGAGGGGGGTTACGAGTTCGAGTCCAACCGATCACGCGCGCGCAATTACGCGTGAAAAATAGATCGAGGCACAAATCCCACAAGCAACCACGAACCTATGCACGAGGCACGAACCTCTCTGCAGCTTGGGCAAAATCCCACGGACAGATCGAGGCACAAATCACAGGACTGCGAGCACCGCTCCTGCCGTGCTCTTGCGCGCCTGCAGCCCTGCACCGCTCCCGCGCGCCGGCCGAGCCCGCCGCCGGAGCACACGCACGCGCTTCCGCAGGCTTGCACGCCGCTGGCCGGCTCCAGGCCCCTGCACGCGCTGCTGCAGGGCCTCGTATCCTTGTTTGAAAAGAGGAAAAGATAAGAATGAGAGGTAGGAGGAGAGGACGAGCTAGAGGAGCAATAAATAAAAAAGGGTCGGCGCATGACGGTCACGACAGTTTAGTACCGGTACCGGTTGCTATTTTCAACCGTTAGCCCGTACTAATGGTCTATATTTTGTACCGGGTAAAGCTACTAGCCGGTACTAACTGGTCTAACAGAAATTTAGTTGTTGTCTCCAGTACAGATTGTGATATTTAGTACCGGCTGGTGGCTCCAGCCAGGACTAAATCACATCGGACCTTTCAAGGGAAGGCTATTTTACACGTTAGTACCGACTCAAAGTGCAACCGGTACTAACGTGCCAGGGATAAATGCTCGGTTCTCTAGTAGTGGCTACAGATGGCGCCCATCGTCGGTACCGGTACTGATGGCGAAGGCGCTGTCGATCCAGGCGCACCCGGACAGGGAGCGCGCGGCGGCGCTGCACGCGCGGCGGCCGGCCACGTACCGCGACGGCAACGACAAGCCGGAGATGGCCGTGGCCATCACCGAGTTCCACGCGCTCTGCGGCTTCGCCGCCACCAAGGTGCGTATAAACGCACGGTCGACGACGATCGACCACCCGCTCTATTTTTTTCCTACGGTCCCTGCTGGACGCGCGCGACGTACGACGTGCCAATTGCTACTGGCCTATCAAATTCTTCGCATTGCTTTCTCTCCAAATCGCGTTGACTCATTGGAAGGATCCGGGCAGCAATACTGGCATCACATCAAGATGCCGCCGGCCGGCTGCTAGCTCTGAAATTAGCTGTTTGTTGGTTTGTTTGGCGAGTCCGATGGGGAGCGGTACCGTGCCCATCAGTACCGGATTACCACTACTGGTTGCATAACCGGCACCGATGGGTGCCTAGCAACCGGTACTGGGAGCCCTTTTTTAGTAGTGGGCCCATAACCCGATACTAAAGGTCGAGTTTCTGCTAGTAGCACACTGCACAGCAATATGACTTGACGGTCTTGGAAGAACAACGGTTTCAACCAGTAACCGGGACCATATTGCAATGTGAAGATAGACCATATAGTACCCTGCCTCCTAATATATATACACATGAGATACCATCGCCCGTCGGAAATTTCAAGGAAGAACGCACCGCTATGACAAATTATTATTCCGGGTGTGATCCAAAAGTACGTCCAAGTCAACGATTATAGTAGTATTCCAAGTGAATAGAAAGTTTTTCCAGATAAAACTCTTAAGGAAGAAGCCGCACATCATAGACATACCCAAATGATCAGGTACAAACAAAAAGGACACAGTCGTGTAATTTAACCAAGAAGCGGCATGATGTGCATGATAGATTCTGGGTGTGTGATTGTATTTCCAAGTCAAAGGTTCCAATGGAGCTGAAATCTTTAGAAATTTTCATATGGACGCGACCGTCGTAACGCCCCCTGTGTGGTTAGCATGTTGTATATAAAGTATTGTGACGCGTGGAGCTGAAAATCTTTAGAAATTTTTCTAGAAATTTTAAAGAAAATGATATAAAGCGAAGTGAAAGAGATTTCTTTGTACAAGAATTAGGTCCGTATCATATATCTAAATGAAAGATAAATTAAAAAGAGGGAGATACATAATAAATAAAGGATGAAGTAAGCTTCTTTTTTCCTTGCCGCAAACCAAAACAAATCAGTTCTTGTTTCACCGAGAGGAGAAGGAAGAAATCTTTTACATCCAAGTAGGTTTTTCCGAATTATCATTTCAAAAGGAAATTTTGTATTTCTACTATCTGAAAGACATCCATGCAAATCAATCTTTTTTCTCTTTTTCTCTTAGTGTTAATACTTAGATACTGAAATTCGAAATTAGCTTTTTAGTTTTTTTTCGAATCATAGTACAATCGAAGACGCTCTCGCACATGCACACACACTCAAGAGACTGAGCCGGTAGATTTCAACATTGGTGAAGTCACCATAGGCACCTCGCTATCAATGGGAGTGTCGTCTACCATCGAAGAATAGCTATCGCCAGTTAACTCCTGGAATAAATCCTGAAAAATAAGAGCACCTGTGCCGAATCGAGGACTCAAACCCGGGTGGATAGGTTCCACCACAAGGAACCTTACCAGCTGAGCTATGCTCAATTTGCAAATTAGTTTTTAGTTCATTTTGTCTAATGTCCCCACTATATGTCTTTTATTGGTTAAAGTGAAGTAACCGATTCTGAACCCTTGTCGACATACATCTTATTCGATGACGACACCATTTCTGACATCCCACGCGGTAGCTTTATATAATATTTTCTGGTCGGCTAATCCAGATTTCAACTCTAAATACAAATACAAATATGTAACAAAGTTCTTAATAAGTTGCTTTTTCTGACCTTTCATCTCTACCCAGCGTGAAGTGCTTTCCCAAAATGCTCGCAAGCAAAAACTTGAAGCCAGCTTGCGGAAAACGGGCGGGGAAAGTACTGTACTCCGGGGCAAGCAAGGTACCGACCACAAAACAAAAATCGAAGGGTACACGATTGGTCTCTCTCATCGCCGTGTATATGTGTACTATTCCCGAGGTCAAGTCAACCCAGCTTGTATTTACTGTACAAAACAAGGTCATACCATGTATTTTTCTGATTTCACAATCAATCTTCATTCTTGATGACGTTGAACGGCAACGTCAATACAAAAAGACTTGTGGACTTTTAGAGTACCCAGTGCCCTCGTTGGACTCATACAGAAAAAGAAATATCCTGCGGGTCAACACAAACAATTGTCGTCAAATTCAGATTTTCCAACCCATAAGTACACAAGCCACATTCCGAGAGCCACCGACTATCAAAATTAAGCAAATTTGACCCATTAGGTGATTTCAGAGATGATTTTCTATTTTTTGAACACACAAAATATATTGTGTAATCTTAAAAATTAATGGCAATTCATTTAAAAAAATTATGAAGCCAGTGCAAAAGTATCTTTAAAGATATGATCTACCTACTTAGTACACTATATAAAGTTATTTGGGTATTATTTGTTCATATGATTAATGTTTTATTATTTTTCTAAAAGTACTAGTAAGAGCCTAAGAGGAGTAAATAAGATACAAATACCTCGAAACGGTGGACAAATGTATAGGTTACCTTTTAAAAAAAATTGTGCCATAATTAAAAATAAATTTTGTTTTAAAATATTTTGAATAGCTTTTGGAAAATAAACGGCCACATTGGGCCAATATTTGCCCGATACTTGGATGGTACTTAGTGCCCATTTCTTAACCATGGGTTAAAAATAGCTATTATATTAATTAGAGAAGAAAAAATAGACTTTTCGTTTGTTTTCTAGCTGCGTTTCTTGTCTAGACTCCTGATTCTGCTAACAGGTGAGACAGCCAGTAATCCTCTGCCTTTGCTTGCCTATAAAAGTGACGACTACCAAAAAAAAGGAAGATAGAGCTGCTGGTTTCTTTACGCAAGTGGTGTCTATTGGGCAAGGATATTATTTTTCTTCGTAAATTTCACTAATCTTTTCGTAGTGTTTTAGCTCTCAACTTTGGAAAAGCATGGTAGAATAGCCACATAAACGTAGACTACATTCAAGTTGGATAGTAATATCACTTAGTTGGTAAAAATTCCCATGTTATAGTTGATATAGGATAGTAGTTTTCTTATAAGGTGATCAAGACTTGTAATCGTGTAATGCTATTCATGATGTAAAATGGTATGCGGGTTGATCTTGGGCGTTGCTCGAGGCACATAGTGGGGAATACCATGAGTATTTTGCTTAAGCCGGGTTGGTGAAGATAATACTGGTTTCGGGAAGATAATTTGGGCGGCTCCTTACAAGTACTATGAGTAACCTCATATTGCTTTGAAACGTGAGTCATTGATGATTTAGTTCCTAAAAATTGATCAAGAGCCCGGCAGCAATTGATCATGATCTCAAGTAGTCATCTACTCATCTGGCATTCCAATCCAATCGTGGCGTGTTTATCTATCACTTTGATGTACTACATCTAGTTTGAAAGCTCACTTCAGCTTGCCGCCACTGTGGCAATCTGACAACGTACGCAATCGAGGGTAGATAGGTTCAGCTACAGACAACTACACTTGACAAGTTACCAAAAGGGTTACCTCCAAGTGACATGTTCTGGTAAAAAACTGCTCAAAGCACCAATTTGAGTTGAACAAATTTGCTGGTTAGGTTCCTTTTGGTGATATATACTCAAACGTTCTCATGCTGAAATTGGGCAGGGAGCCCAAAAATAGATTATTTTTATTCTAAGTTTTCGTTGAATCTAATTTGTTGTCTGTGTTGCATTAAGCCCCATTCGACATTTTTCTGAAAACTAGTTTGCTCTGCTAACAAAACGACCCTTGGCTAATCAATGCACAGGGTGCCCTTTACAGCCTATGAATATTGCTCGGGGTCCCTATCAGCAATACAAACTGCTTTTTTTTTAATATTTGCTGGCTTCAGAAATTTTGTGTGCTGCACCCGAGATGCACCACGAGTGATGGATTAGTTTGCCTACAATTGTGGATGGAGTGTCATTTTCTGACAGGTTCTGCCATTTATAACCAAACAATCAATTTGGGTATTTTTTTATTTACTCAAATACTATAATTTTTTTAACAAAAACTGTTTTTAGTTTCCAAAGTTAAACTAGTTTCTGTAACTAACATAAAAATATGTATTTTATAAGGGCTATGCTAAAGTACTCCATTTACCTTCAAAGAGGTAAGATCTCGAATAAATCTTAGCCATTGATTTTTAGAATAAATAAAAAGAATTTATAATAAAAATATTTGGGGAAAAATCCCCAGATATCTGCATCCAATCTCTTCCTTCCCTCACGCTAACGTTCTCTACCTTCCTGCTCCTCGTAATCACACAAGTCGATGCACCCTTGCACAGAGGCACGACAACCCTTGTAAATGTTTGAGCACATCATATCATATTAGAAAAACAATGTTACAGCTCACTAATTTCATGTTAAAAATATTACAAGTGACCTATATCATATTTATAAATATTACGACAAACTTATGACACATTAAGAAATAAAATGTTACAAATAGTCTGTGTCACATTGGAAAAATTAATGACACTAGGCATTAACATGATGTATCATTTTAGAATTTTAAAATACCATGTCACATTAGGATAAAATACCATGTATCATTTTAGAATCCTATTAGCACTGACATCATGTAACATTAAGTTTAAGACAATAGGCATTTTTAGCACGCCACGTTAGTTTTATTTGTCACATGACACATGCATGTAATGTGATCTGTCGCCATCAATTGCTACCAATGTCATGTAATGATTGTTTTTGGCATGGTACATTTTTTTACTTGGCACAAACCATCAAATTTTTCCCATGTCACGTTACAACAAATAATGCCACCAAATTTTTATTTGGGCACATGTCACGTTCACTTTCATTGCTTTCTTTGTTTTGTTCAAAAATCCATGAGACCAAAAAGAAAAAAGGAAAGTTAAATCTAACTCTATCAAATTAGATCTAATAAAAAGATATTTTCCTATTCATGGATTTAAAAATATGAATAATAAACATTAAACATATATTACCTAATTGGAGGCAATATGTGTTTAGACATACCTTTGCAAAACCCCATTTTATATAATGAAAACCCCAAAGAAAGCTCAGGAAGAAAACTGTGAAATATTAGTGTCTATCCGTGATTAAACTTCAGTATCCAAATTGTTTTTGCTTTCTCGATAATCACGCATGCATACTCATTAGTGAGGATAATTATACTCATTAGTGAGGATAATTGGTACACAGCAATTGTGTGACATCCCCGATTTTTGAAAGGAACGAAGTTTGACCAAAGTCAAAATTTGGTCAAAATTCGACATAAATTTGAAGTAAAAATGTATAATTGATCAAGAAGATAGGGGGAGAATGTTTGACACAAAATTGGGATGAAATAGAGTATGGAAATAGCACAATTAAATGGAGAAAGAAAAATGAGAAGGGTTACTATTCCTAATCTGAAAATAGGAGTTTGAATTTCAGTTTTGGCCATGCTGAGCAGCAATGTTTGAGTGATCATAAAAATTTATTGGTTGATCTTTTGACCATGGTACAAAAACAAAAGATGTCAAGTAAGGTATAAAGAACAACTTTGTTTTTGGTATCAGTTTGAGGTTAGATGCAAATCAAGGAGAAAAACTGGGTTAAAAATCGAATCAGAAAAAGGTTGAGGAAATTCAGAGTTAAAAAGGGCTGAAAACTTCAGTTTCAAATTGAGCTCAAACCGTTGAGAATTTGAAAGAGGTCCAAAAATAAGAAATGAAATTCAAGTCAAGGCAAAGAACTTTTTGTGTTTTGAGGAATAGCATGTTCTATTCAAAATTTGGGAGTAATTTGAGTTTGAAGTTCGGACTGAACCTAGGGTTTCAGGGTTCATATGAACACCCTAGCCGACCGGGGATCAAGGCTCGAATTCGAGTGATTGATCGAGAATTTGAGTATGGTGCCAAAATAGAAAATGAAATTGAATGTGTTACGGACAAGTTTCATTTGGGGATCGAGGAGATTTTGACTGGAAATTTGAAAGTAATTTGAAGAATTCGATTTCTGGGTCTGAAAATGGGGAATAAAAATCGGCCGACATTGTAGCTTCGAATCCACGTTGCACACTGCTCGAATCGAAAAGGTTGCAACATGAAAGTTGGAGTTCTATGTTTCTTCTACATGTTTTGTGTTTGGAGTTTGACAAGTTTAGAAGAGGTTTTGGGAGAAATCTTGGCCGCAATGTCTCGGCTCCAGAGCTCGGTTAGGCGGCAATGGCGGTTCGACGTCGGTGGCCGAGGCCACGCGTCGTCGTGCATGATAGCGCCGTGGCGGTGTGTAAGCAGGAGGTGGCGGTCGTCCTGGATCAGCTCTCGTCGTTATATATCCGTCCTTCGATTTCGTTCTTCTTCTTTTCTTCCTCCTCCTCGTTCCCGTTCATTTCTCCGTCGCCGGCGAGCTTGCCTTTGCCATTGTCCTCCGACCACCTCCCTTCAATTCCTTCCATCCACAGTACCCTCTTGACCTTCTCTACCTCCCAGACCAACTATCTTTCGCTCTCATCACCTCCAGAGCTTCTGCGCCGCCATCTTCCTCAACATCTTCGGTGAGCTAGGTTCCTCAAGGTCGGTCTCCGTTGAAATGGTGTGTGTGGTGGGTTTGGTCGAGAGGTGAGCGTGGTTCTGGGTTGTGCTTGAGCCGTAGTTGGTGTAAGAGGGATCGGTTGGGCGAGAGCGGCTTGGGGCAGACGAGGAACGCCGCTCGCCGCCGTGCGCACGTCCGCCATGGCTGGCGCACGTGAGCAGGCCGCTCGGGTGCGCTAGGTTCGCCTTGGGTTGCTGGTGCTTCCAGGTGTGTCCTCCGCGAGGGCGTCGCCGGGGGTTGGCCGGACGGCGTGTCGCCGTCGCGCGCCGCCGCCTGCGTCGTCGTGGAGGCGAGGTGGCGTGGGCGGTTGTCGGGTTTTGGAGCTAGGCATGAGCGCGGAGGCGAGGCGGTGTCGTAGGGCTTGGTGTCGAGGTCGGAGAGGCTCACCGCCGGCGAGTCGGGGCCGGTCGAGGCCGGCGGAGGCGCGATCGGGCGCGCTCCTCTGTTTTAAAACAGTGGAGGGGCGTCGGGGGAGAAGGAGGAGAAGTTCGGGGGGGTTTCTGCAAAAGTGTTTAAGAGGTTTTCTAAATAGATTTAAATTTCGTGTTTTTCACCTTTTAATTCATAGAAAATCATAGGAGAATCCAAAAATGATGAAATCAATTTTGTTAAACTTGTTTTTAAGTTTGTCATCCATTAAAAATGTTAAATAACATTGTGTAGATAATTAATTTAATTCCTTTGTTGAGATTAATTAAATAAATATTAATAATTTCTAAAAGGGTTAAAATTCTTAATAATTCTTTTATAATTAGAAATGATTTCTAAAATTGTTTTATGTATTTATTTAAATGCTTTATCATTTTAGAAAATGATTTAAAATCATTAAAAATCAACTAAAAATGATTTAGGGCAAGTTTTATTAAAGGAAAAATATAGGTGTGTCTTTTAAAAATCTTGGGTAGTTGTGTTGGCTTGCAACTTTATCGAGAAGGGAAAGTTGCTTAGCTTCTTTGAAAAGTGTTGCATAGCATATCGCTAACTTGCATTACGTTTTAGTATCTCAAGCTTCGGAGTACGAGCTCGTTGGACTCGCGGAGGAGCAGCGGCAAGACCAAGAAGTGATCGTCATCGCTCCGGAATCTCGTATCGCGGAAGGATCTAACGTGCTCGTGGTTCCAGGCAAGCCCCGGAGCATCTTTGAATCACCCATTTATTTCATACTATTCATGAGCCCAAATCTTATGATTTTATGTGCATTAGGTTAGGGATTGGTTGAAACCCTTTGATGCATAAAATAATCCTTGGTAGAACTATCCTTGCTTAGTTAAGAAATTTGATTAGCAATGTCTACATTGGCTATGCTTAGAAAGGTTAAGTAAAAGATGATGAACTAGGCCATCACCAATCTTATATGAATCACGAAAGATTTGAGTTGAAAGATAGTGGGCAGAAGCTGGTAGGAGAGATTGAGGTAAGCTCAATCCATAGTTCTGCCTACTTGTTTAAGTGACTAAGGACCGTTCCGTTGTTTAAGTGATTGATCAAGTGATTCTACCTGGTTTCTTACTGGGCTATGGGACCAGTAAAGCCAATTAGATTAGTTGGTTCACTGATTGGAAATATCGCTTACCCGTGCTTGCTGGGTCGGAGAAAGGCGGGACCGTAGCATGTAACTGACGGGGTGGTCGCCAGACGTGGGGCCCACGTGGGGGTGCGTTCCCGGGTTCGAGTAAGGATATTTTCGGTCGTTGGCCCAGCTGATTGAAAGATTGTTGCGTACAGTAAGATCGACTGTGCGTGACTGGGGGCTAGGTATCTCCTGCAGGATGTACATTGATCCGGATCGACACAACTCTTGGTTATGAGTGCACTTGATCAGGTCTTAAACATCGTAGAGGAAACAAGTTGAACAAGATCAGTGTGATTCATAAATGCTGGTTGAGCTTAGTACAACCTGTATGCAAAATATTTTATAACCTAGATGAATAAGTAACAACTCAACTGAGCTAAAATAAATAAAATATAAGGATCAAGTTTTAATAATGCTTTTGGCAAAAGAGTCGAATCAGCCAAATCCATATACAACCCACTCATATTCCTTGGGAGTCTTTTCTTTGGTAAGGCGGGTAAGTCTTGCTGAGTACCTTCGTACTCAGGGAATCTCCCTTTTGTTTTTCAGAAGAAGCTACGGAGGAGATCACCAAGAAGATCCAGAAGACCTAGATCATCGTGGTCCCGGTGATTCTAGGGTTAAACCGGAGGCTGTAGGTAATTGTGATATAGAACTACCGAGACTGGTTTGTATTAAACTCCTAGTAATGGCTTGACTTGCATTTAAGTTCTCTTCAAAACCTGGCTTGTAATAAGTAAGAATCTTGGTATGTTGTGTAAAAATGATAATGTTCGTTGTGTTCTCCTTACCGAAAACGATCCTGATGTATGGCAAAGATATGAGTTAACGTGGTTTATCGAGGAGTCCTTGGGACACTCGACAGATCACCAGTTTAAACTGTTTGAAGTGCGTCCGATGACCGTAACAGGTCGTTATGGCGCATTTGAGCCAGTTTAAATTGGCGATTCTGCCACAAATTGTCACTTGAATTTGCTGGGACACAGTTGTTCCTAACGATCAGGATACTCTATGCCGACAAAAATATGATATGATGTACCATATGGCTTTTTTTGGTTTGATGTCTTTCGTGTATTGTTGTTTGGGTGGTGTTTAGTTTCTTTTCTCTGGTGAGTTGAGCTCTGTTCACTTTGTTGTGTGGTTTTAGTTTGAAAATATCAACAATATTTCATCGAATTTTTTTTAGCTCATGGCTGGGGTCAAATAAGGGAAAAATGAATGCAGAGAAGCAATTGTAAATTATTGTAGTCTCAATCAATTTCAAGACCAACTCAGCACTGAAAATTGATTTTTGAGGAACCACAGGGCAAACGAACTTTGGAAATGTAATGGGTGCAAATTTATTGAATATCAGAAATCACAACAGAAGCATGGTGGGAATAGCAGCATGCTAGTCATGCTTTTGATTAGTTTGCAGCTACTACTTGTCAAATCCATGATGTTCGTGGACAAGATAATAGGCAGTATAAATAGAACTATCATCTTCTAAAAACAGAGATTGCACCTTCTATTGTACTTTAAATTGCGGAGTACATAGAATCTGAATAGATCTATCAACTATCATCTTATAATAGGCAGTATAAATAAAAATATCAACTATTCTAACATGTAACTTTTTTTACATGAAATAAATTATAATTTTAGAAATATTGTCAAAGTTAAGAATTTATGACTTTAGAAAAACTTAAGCATAGCTATATTCAAGAATGGAGAGAGTATTTGTATTTCGTAATATTTCATTGGTAATTGAAATTGAAACTAATTTCGTTCTATTAGAGTATTAAAGCCACAGCTGGTATTATTTCAAATTTTTCAAGATGTTTTTAATTCAATGTTTGCTTCTTCCGTTCCTCAATTCGTGAGATCAGATCAGAGGACAGCGAAAACCGGTGTACTATGGTTTTTTTTTTTTTGACAGAAGGAAAATCCATCTCATTCTTTTTAGTAGTAAGTAAATAAGAGAGAGATAGAGACTCCCCGATCTGCAGCTCCCTGACAATTGACCAGTTCACCTTACAATTTCCTGCTATATGGCCATGTATGCGGCGTTGATGATCGAGATGGTGCTCAACTACTTGTCAGCTAAAACATACTAGTACTCCATAGATTGACCAAAAAACGAGTGATGTATAGATTGCAGAGGACTCGACTCGATCTAGGCCACCTCACTGAGCTCCCCATCCGTGTGGCACAGCTCCTGGTTTCCTGATTAACTTCCGTGGCAACATGGAGTCACCTAGGATATGTTCGATGGCATGAACGATCTGCTCCAAGCATAAACCTCACCGAGGCCTCGCACCAGGGCATGGGCTGCTAGCAATTATAGAGTATAGACATCTCGTCTTTGATAGCATTCGCAATCTGAAATTTTGTGATGTAACGATAATTAACAGTTTTGCTGATGAGTTACCAATTGTGATTAAAAGGATTGTTGGACCATGTTTTTAGGATTAGACAATTGCAGGTACATGCGCTTCTTATGAAAATGGAAATGACAAGTTCACATGTTCAACCACGAAAAAAATGGGGCTGGGGTGAAAACTGTTTGGCAGTTGGTATGATCAAATAGAGAAAAGATGGATACACACAACTGACCATAGTTTGTAGTGTTGATCCTTTTATTTTATCCAAGACCAATACGACACAGCAAATTGTTTGAGAGAATCCACAGGTCAGCAGATCTTTAGGGAAAATAATATGTGGGAGGCTATTAAATTTCAGAGATCATAACAAATGCAGGGAGTAGCTAGCAGCATGCTAGTTATTCCTTCAAGTAGTTTGCAGCTAGTAAATGTTAAAAGCATGATGCTAATGGACAAGATGACGGGCAGTATAAATAGAACTTTGGGAAACAGAGCCACAGAGGTAGCATATCTTTGATAGTATGGAACATGGGGACGTGGTTAAAGAAAGAGTTACTCGATATTGGCTAGTTTCCTGTGATGTACATTGGCTAGATTTGTGTGCTATTAGTGGAAACTGAAAGGGCCCACACAGCATCGCTCAGTCTTTCTGCCACTAGCACCCTTCAGAGTTGAACATAAATATGGTGGTGCTTGTGCGCAAGCAGCTTGAAGCAGCATCAGCGTGCAAAGGAATCAAGGTAAGGATAGCCAGTTCAGCAAAAAATCGTTCCAGCATTTAGCTTCAAGTTTTGAGCTAAGTGGGACTCACTAAGAATAAAAATCTTACTTCAATCAGCAACTTCTTGACTAATGAGGATCTTCTGTACTTTTTGGCTATGCACCAAGTGCCCAACTTGAGCATCCATTCGACTTTTTACTCCAGTGTATGTAGGGATGGAAACAATCAAGATACATCCTGAACTGGCCACGTTTGTTTTCATACATTATGGTATCTTCGAGCTTTGCAAAGATGCTTTTATCGTGATCGGACATTCTTCTGGTGTAGCAGGGTTCTCATTTCACTTGGGAGGTTTTGCACTTATACAATGTGATAGGACTTGATGGTTTGGTGTTTGGATAATAAACGAGAAGCGCATGGGTTGGAAGCTGCTATTTTATTGTGCAAACTGCAAAGGTTGCATGCTAGTCATGTTTTTAGTTTGCTGCACGCCAAACCCATGATGAACTTGCACAGGACGGCATGTTTATTATTGGAAAAAGTCTATGTTACTCCCCACAACTATAAGCAAAGTCTACGTAACCCCTTAAACTATCTTTTGGTTCATTTTACCACCTAAACTATGTCACTTGGTGTATTTTACCCCTAATACAATTCGTCTTTTTTATTTCTCCATGCACAAGTTGAATTTTTAATTTTAAAATTTGTATGATTATAGTGGACATCACAATGTATGTCAAAAAAATATATTATGAATTTTCCATCATTATTTTCTGCATGATATGATATCATATCCTAAGGATTAATTAAATATTAAATATCTTACCTCCATAAAAATAATATCAAAAAATCATTTTATATTTTTCTATTATACATTATGATTTCTACTATCATCTCCAAAAATTTGAACGTAATATGACACCTGTACATGGAAAAATAAAAAGACAAATTGCATTAGGGGGTAAAATAGGACAAATGACATAGTTTAGGGGGTAAAATAAACCAAAAAATAGTTTAGGGTGTTACGTGAACTTTGCTTATAGTTGAGGGGACTAATATGGACTTTTTCCGTTATTATATATAAACTTAAGTCATATCACTTACCACAACGAGCAAACAAGGACCTAGCAGGAAAACAGAGTAGCAACATCTATGTTCCACAAGCACTCAGAACAATGTTATGGAGTGATTCATTTGAACTTTTTTTTTTGTTTACATGGAGCATTGGACTTCTGGATAAAATTGCAAGTAGTGTGATGTGTAATTGATTAAAGAAATATGGGCCATATATGGTGAGATTTTGGAGGAAGCTTTTTTTTGGGCATGATTTTGGAGGAAGCTGAAAAGGCCAAGCCAACTGTGGTCAATTTGGAGTATAGACCTGATCGACATACACACTCCTACTCACTCCAGTAGCTATGTGGCTTGCAATGACTGGAAAGAAAAACCCAATCCTTAGAGATGTTCTTTTGTTTCTGGTTTCAGTGTTATATAACATGATTGGTGATGTTGACTCATCAGCATAGCTAGGAAAAGAAACTTTATCGAGCTGTTATTTGTGATAAATAAAAATCAGGTGCCATGACTGGGTTATTGCACACCCACGTCAGGGTATCTTTTCCATGTGAGGTGAAATATTCCTCAATAAAGAAATACTGCCCATAATTATTTCTATTGTTCATACATTAACTACCATGCCATAAATAAAAATTTCCACATGAGCCTTTGTGATACCCGAACAATATTGCCAGCGACACAAGAAAAACTCAGTTTGTAGTAGTGATTGATGATGACGATGCAGAGACGCCAGCTGGTACACTATTGGTAAAGTTGAAAGCTCAATTGGCAATTATAGCCATATCTGGAGTGTACTACAGCTTAAATTAATTTGTTGTTGTATACCAAGAACCTATGCAATTTTTAATAACTTACAACTACTTACCGTCGACCATGTGAAAGGCAGAGTAGAGCAAGCATCGCGAAATATGCGATATTGCAACTAATTTCACCATCGCTAATTTGGTTGGTAACTTGTGACAGAAAGATAAACTAAGTAACGAACTACTAACGGAGCGTTTAGATTCACCTACTTTTCTCAAAAATCCACTATTCATCCCAACTTTCCCTATTCATACTATTTCTCTCTCACAGAACACGCTTCCCAGAACAGATGAACAGTGCATTTTTTGTGCTAGAGGGGATTTTTCCCCTATCTAAACGCAGCCTAAATTTAATTTGTGCCGGTTGCCTTGCTTGACTCCGTGCATGAACCTGCAGGTCTGCAACCACACGATTAATAGACAACGTTCACTAGACACAGAATTTGGAAGATAGCTATCAAGTTGCCGACCTATTCCCAAGGAAGCGTACGAGTTCACTAGACACAAGTTGCTAGTCGGCAGTCGGCAGTCGGCCAGGGAAAGCAGGATATGATGTCAAGGTCAGTTTGTTGCTGTCTCCTACCAAAAAAAAATATATGAGTCGGCTTGGGCTGATGCATGTATTCAGGTACATATACATAAAACAATTTTAGGCCCCGTTTAGTAACAAAAAATTTCAAAAAAAATACGAGTACTATTCATCCAACTTTTCACTTTCCATCTGATCCCTTCCACTCACAGAACAATGTATTTTTAGGGAATCTTTGAGTGAACTAAACACACCCTAAAGTTGTAACACCCCAAAAGACCATCACAATGAAATCAATATAAGCAACAAATCATCATAGCTTTCTCTTAAGGAATTAATAAATAAATTTAATCTTTAAATAATTTGAATATCATTTAAATTTATAGAGCAACAAGTGTTTGTGCATTCATAATTTGTTGCATGGTTTTTGAGTGAATTTTGTTTAATAAAATCCTGGAAAAGTTGAAATCCTGAACCTTTCCCTCTCTTTCTCCTTTCTCAGCCCAGCCCATCTCTCTCTTGGCCCGGCTCAATTTCCCTCCCTCTTCTCTTGTTTTTGCTCAGCCCATCTCTCTCTCTCCGACGGCCCGACCCAGCAGCCCTCCTCCCTCCCGCAACCCTCTCTCCCTCACTTACAGGCAGGGCCCACCTGTCAGGCCCATCCCCAACCTCCAGCCGCGCCGCGCTTGCTCGCCTGCCTCCGCGTCCGCGCCTCCACTCGCGTCTGCTCGCCTCCCCGACCATGCGCCGCCTCCCACCGAACTCCAATCGACCCCACTCAACCCCCACTTCCTCCCACAACGGCCGCCGCCTTCAAATCCCTACTCACTTGCCATTGATGGCAATTGGAGCTCCACCCGACGCTATCCGCTCCTCTCCCCTTCCACTGGCACCACCACTACACTCACCTCACCCTATAAAGCCTCCTTGCCCCCTCGCTCGGTCCCCATCTCCACATCAAGCTCTTGCTCGCAACCACCCCCAAATCCGCCGGCCGACATCTATCTCCTTCCCCGCCGCTCGTCCTTCTCTGCGACCTCGTCGTAGAGCTTGGTAAGTGGGTAAGCAAGCCTCAGGCTCTCTCTTACCCCTCTCTTTAGCTCTCACACGCGCGCGGCCTCACCGGTTTTGGTCCGTCGCCGCCGCACGTTGCCAAGCCGCCACGCCACGCAATCCTCCCCACCGAGCCCCGAATCGTGTTCGCGGTGCTCGCAGCTCGCTCCCGAGCCAAATCGTGCTCGAAACCGTGCCCTGTAGCTCGAATCCGAGCCAAGTCCGGCGAGCTCTCGTCGCGCCGCCGCCTCCACCAGTCGGCGCCGGCGACCAGAAGCCCCCCATCAAACCACAGCCGCCCGATCGCGATTCGACGGCCGCGATCCACCCCAAACCTAGTCAGTCGAGAGTCATACCGGTCAGCCCTAGCCATTTTGCAAAAGAGCCCTTGTAGTTCTGAGAAATAAACCCGTTGTCCACTCCTATTCAAAGATAATCACAGTTCAGTCCTGTTATTTATATTTAGCCCCTGAACTCCACCAAAATTCAACCCGCAGTCCTGAGCTGCCGGTTTTACCTTTTTAATCCCCCTGTTTACATGCATAATTGCGTATATAGCCTCTGTTTCTTCTGTTTTAACCCCTGGAAGGATAGAATAGTAGCAGAGAGGTCCCTTAACCTTGTTTTGATCATATTTAAACCATTTCAAACCTGATTTGAGTGATCTTTACGCTCACGCAACCGTCTTTGCATGCATGTTATATTTAGGTGCTTCTTTACGTCTTTTAAAATGGAATGGTGTATTGTTTTTATTTATTTAATTGTATGCTCTTGTTTGATCGTAGAGAACGAGCAATACGAGGAAGAGCCCGTGCAATTTGAAGAGTCGGACTTTTTAGCTGAGCAAGGCAAGTGAAAATTCTCCCCCTTCATATTATTTTGAACCTATCTACATGACATTTTAATTAAGTTTATTTTATTTTGTTATTGCATTAATTTTGACGGGACCCAATTAAGGACATCTAGTCTGTTACCCATACCTTGTTACACCGGGGTTTACCTTTTTGTTGGGTAGTGATGCTAGATGCTTAACTTGGGATATGGTTGGGATAAGCAAACATGATGAACATGCTTTATATGTTAAACTTTGGTAATACAAGAACACTTTGGTTAATTGGAACATGGAGCGGCAACCTAGGATTTTACGTACAACATAATACCACAATGGCTCTGGTCTTGGCTGATTAATTAGAAACCTTAGTCAGGGTGATCTTACCGAAAGGGCAAGAGGGGTGGCGGTTGACGGCGTATAGCCCGGTTCTCTTGGGAAGTGGGCTTGGCTAAGACACTATGCCATTAGGGAGGGTTATGCCTGCTACCGATCCGGAAACCTTAGCGGGTCATTTCTGGCTAGGGAATCTTTGTAAAGGCCTCGTAGGGTCCCTATGCAGGCACACCTCGGAAGTGTGGTACGTGTCTGGCGCGCACAGCATGGTTGGGTTTAAAAGTTCTTTGGAGCTTTTACGCGAATTGTGGTGAAAGTGTACAACCTCTGCAGAGTGTAAATCTGTTATAACAACCGTGTTCGCGGTTATGAACGGCCCGGATCCTCACATGATAATTTAATTTAAAGTCGAGAATAAATTATGATTCCATGGCTATTTCTTTGGATCTTTATGTTTTTAATTGGGTTGGTATAAACTTATACCTTAGTAATTAGGTGTTTCTTAATAAAACTTGCCCAACTAAAATGCTAACCACTGCAAAACCCTTAGCCTCCCTTGGAAGCTTGCATTATCTCCCGCTTGCTGAGTACCAACCATAAGAGTACTCATCCTTGCTAAAATTTGGGTCAGACGAAGGAGAAGGTGATGACTACCTCATTGAGTTTGATGACTTCTAGGCGAGCGTTTCCCCAGTCGGCTGCCTGTGGTGGAAGATTGATGGAAGACTTTACGTTTTTAGTTAACGTGCTGAACATTTAAAGGCCTTCGTGCCTTCATCGTGAGTGTAATAAATCGACAGTTTATAGTTTACGTTTTGAGCACTGTCTTTTGTATTACTCTTACGTCGCTATATGTATGTAACATGATCCTGGCATACATATAGTTATGCATCCGGTTTTCTTTATAAAATCGGGTGTGATAAAAGTGCTATTTGATGAGTGGTCCAGTCAGTGCAACTCAATTGGATACACAATTAAGCACTTCCCAAGACAGAGAGAAGTGGAGGCATGACGAGGGGGATGCATTTGATGGTGTGTCAGGTCAACAGGGAGGGTGGGTTGCTGACAGTGGCGGTTAGGTATCAATGTATCATACAAATATTAATGGTCTTGGATTTTTCTTTGAACTTCGATAAGATTGAGTCAACCGCCTCCTCTTCACAAGATGCCATTGCCTATCCTGTTGTTGGTAGTGACCCTTACGCTAGCTAGGAAGCCATGATTGCCATTATTGTGCTGCTAATTCTTCGCTTGGCATAAATGGTTTCTCCTCAGCCATGGCAGATCTGCAGCCCCAGACTCTACAAAGCCAACAGCACTTACCAATTCAACCTCGAGATGCTGTCGTTCTCCTTCACAGGAGCTGACGACTCCAGCCGTCTATTCGACAAAGTCTCCACTGGTGCTTCCCCGAACACCGTCTATGGCGTCGCGCTCTGCCGTGGTGACGTGAACACTTCGGCTTGCAGCAACTGTGTCCATGCTGCATTCCAGGGCGCAACGCAGCAATGCCCCCTCAGCAAGGACGTGACCATCTTCTACAACAAGTGTCTTCTTCGCTTCTCCGACAAGGATATCCTAATCATGGATTCTGTTAACCGTGTCAACACTTCGGCGGTTGTTGATGGTGAGCTTGTCCTGATGAACATTACTTCGGAGCCCATGTTACCTGGTTGGGAGGTCAAGAATCAGTCTGCAAACATCACCAGCTTGTTCCAGACAATGTTGGATAACACAATAGCACAAGTTTTCTCCAAGCCGAGGCACTACGCTACAATCCGCATGGACGCAGGTGATGGAAGCACCACCACCATTCCCCATCTCTACTCCATGGCACAGTGTGCGCCAGACATGATAGAAGATATCTGCTACAACTGCCTCACTGACTTCAGTAACCTGGCGATGGAAAACTTTGCCGGGCGGCAAGGAGGACGGGTTCTTGGTCTTCGGTGTAATTTGAGGTATGGAACTAGTAAGTTCTATGACGGTGAGCCGACATGGAGCTCCGGGTTGTCTGGTGCTTTTGTTCCTAGTCCATCACCGGAACCTGAACCGTTGATACCATCACCAAAACACAAGAGTAAGCAGAAAAATGTCCTTTCTTAACATAGCATTTACTAATTGTGCAGAAAATTGCTTCTGTTATCGTCTGACTTTGTGACCCGTTTTGCATTTGCACATAATAGAGTCCATGGCAAAAGTTTTGGTCATTGCCTTGACTGGTGTGCTACTTGGATTGCTTATCTGTGTCATCATTTCCCTCATATTCAGAAGGCACAATAAAGGTCAGATCTCTACAATAAAACTGGAAATGGTATGTTTATGATTTTGTATGAACTAAATTAACAGAAAGTGACACATCAATCTTGATTAAGGTAAGCTGAATGCGGTTGAAGATGAAGCACTTATTTTGGAACTAGAAGGAAAGAATACAGAATTCACAATTTATGATTTCTCGCAAGTATTAGAGGCTACAGGTAATATTTCAGAAGAAAATAAACTTGGGCAAGGTGGTTTTGGACCTGTATACAAGGTAAGAAGTTAATGAAAACATAATAATGTGTCCATGAGCTTATATATAAATACAAAGTGAGACCATGCTCAGAAAATGTTTTACATATTATTAGTACATTTACATATTCTAAAATTAGCTCTGCTTTACCTTATTTTTGTGTTGGTGTTGATCAGAATTCTAATCAGGTGTCAAATGACAATTATGTCACTAATCAATTTCTTATGCACATCTTTCCAGGGTCGATTTCCTTCTGGGGTGGATATAGCAGTTAAGAGACTTGCTTCTCATTCAGGGTAAGGATTAACAGAGTTCAAAAACGAAATTCAACTCATAGCTAAGCTCCAGCATACAAATTTGGTTAGGCTCTTGGGATGCTGCTATAAGGGACAAGAGAAAATACTAATCTATGAATATCTGCCAAACAAAAGCTTGGATTTCTTCATTTTTGGTATTATTATATCCCACTGCATCGAGTAATTAAATATTTGCTCTTTAACTCATAACTGTCTTCTTTAATATATTAGTATAAACCGATTTATCAACCTTCTTGGACACGTAAGTATTTTCAGTATTTAAATATGTAATGACGAATGTTTGTTTAAGATGGTATCAATAGCATGCATTGTTTCTAATACCCACAAACAACAAAATTACTCTAAACTAAACAGACGAAGCACTACATTTTTAGGTCACCCAAACCAGTGTTCTATATTTCTCTTCTTCTATAGGTTATAGAAGCACTATTCAATTAATGAAAATCATTTAGAGATTTTGTGATGAAACACTTTGCAGGCATGGCAGATGTGGAAGGATGAAAAGTGGCTTCAACTCATAGATAAATAATTAGTCACTGAGTCTCATACGCTACAGATGATGAGATGTATAAACATAGCCTTGCTTTGTGTGCAAGAGAATGCCGGCGATAGACCGACCATGTCAGAGGTTGTTGCCATGCTGAGCAGCGAGGCTATGACCCTTCCTGAGCCTAAGCACCCTGCATTTTTTCACATGAGGGTGACCACCGAAGAGACATCACCTATTCCTTCAGCATTTAGTGTTAATGGTATCACATTATCTGCCGTAGATGGTAGATAGTCTTCAATTCTACATTGCTCCATTCGAGGGTGTTCTGTCTTTCAACTCTGAAATTGAAAATAACAGAGGAACAAGACAGTGTTTGTTGAACAGATGTAATTTGAATTACTATTGAACGGCGTGGATCGAGCAGTCTGCTGCTGGTTTACGGCCACCCCAAGGTCTCACTGACAGATCAGCTCCTTGTCATTTGACCCGCTTGGATCCGATTGAACTGGGTCTTGCTCATTTTCTGTGTGTGCACAGGTGTACGGTGGTGTCACAAATGGTACTCTTGTCTGTGATGCGTTGAAATATTGGTTGTTGAATCTAAATCGAGTGGCCAGTCTCCAATATTTCCCTATTGTGCAGGACACATTTTAGTGTGATCCATGATTCTATTGTTGGACTTCCATATTTGCTACGTGAATTTGTACTACAAGTGGACTGTAAATGGAGTCATGGACGGTTTTTTATTGGAAAAGTTGAACTGTATGAACTGTCGTTTGCCATCTGGATTTGGACAATGGATTATGATACTATATTCTTTTCTACTTAATCTTGATACGAGCATATGCTAGTATTTTTTAAAAATGGAAGTTATATTAATTTAAAAAAATGCTATACCAAGATGATACATAAATGATAAATAATAACAGATGGGCTAATCATTCTCATTTCAGAGATTAGACTGCCACCCAGGAGCCTGAGTAAAACTATCCTTGCCGTGACAGACGATGTGTTGAACTAGTTCTTCATTACGGTTGATTAAAAGTTCTCGTGATCCACTTTTATTCTTTTCTTTCTGCGAGGGCATAGATTTTTTTGTACTATTGACTGGGCCAATATTACCACACTGCAAACTGCTTTGGTAATACAGGTCGACAGATATTGGGACCATCACGTTTACGGTGACAGATGCAATCTCTTATACTACTATTAAAACTGCAGTGTCGCTCGCGTGGATCTGCCTGCCGGGAGCGTGGTGGTTATGCCTATCTCCAATCAGCGTTTGCCTCCCTTTCCTACTTCTTGCAAGAAAAGGAGCACACGGTCCCACAAACTTTATTTCCTCTGCTGAGCGAGCAAACCCAGAGGAGTCGGAGCCTCTCGATTTTTTTAATTTAAACCAATTTTTAATAGTATATTAAAAATATTAGCTCTGGAACGATATTTGCATCTCATGACTGTTTTTGTCGCGCCAGCGCGTGGCGCGACGAAAGCACCCTGCCGCGCCACATGCATTGGCGCTGCAAGATGTGCTAACGCTGTAGGGCGTCGGAGGGGTCTGCCAGCGCAAGACAAGGCTGCTGCGCCAGTCCCGCTGGCGTGACAACCAGCTACACCTTAGAGAAATCATATCTTTTTCATACTAACTCGGATGAAGATGATCTTTGTATGAAAATTGTAGCCCTCGACGCAATACACAACTTTATAGCTTTTAATTTTTTTATTTGAGGTCATTAAGATGCTCAAATAACTGATATAAGCGAGGCACGCGGAGAAGAGCAAAGGGGCTCTAGGCAGCATGGACGGTGGGAAAAAAAGCCAGGCACTCAGACGCCACAATAAGATCCTGTTGTTGTTATGCTAATAAAAAGTGGTTAAGTGGTATGTTAACGAATTGGTCTATAACAAAAACTAGATTTTCTCAATTTAGAGACTTAAGAGCAGAAGAAAAAATGAAACAATTCCACCATATCCCAAAAAAAGATGTTGCGATCTTAAAGAAAAAGTTTTCTACCTTGCAGAGATGTCTCGGCGCGGCGGTATCAAAACATATGACGAGGTTGCCAGAGATTATGATCATCCTTGATCGCAAAAAAAAAGTATATAGCTCTTCGGGAATGAACGAACATAAGGATTCCTAATATTTCTTGAGTCGGTACAAATTGTGACCCAGATGTAGCGAATATATCGGTTCTTGCTGACGATGACACTATGACTTGAATTAGATTAGTTCTTAACAAATTAGTAACTCTGGTGGATCTTTAGCTAGCGTGCATCATCTTACAAGAATATATTTTGATATACAAAACCGAGAAGAAATATGCATAAAAGTATTTACCGCATGGTACTAAGAATTAGAGTCGTATTTATTTCTATACGTTATTTGTAGAGGGTGTGTTAGGTCGTGGAAAACAATACTACTGGACCAATTGAGGAGCATCTATATATCTACACAAAAGATGGAAATGACCAAAAAAGAAAAGATACAGATCAAACAACAAACAGGTTCGACCACTTGTCCAATTTAACAGAATTGATCGAATGATGAACTGATGAACAAGAGAAATAATTAACCTCCTTTTGAGTCGTGGCTTGTTCTCTCCCGACGTTCTCCATCGTCCAGGCAGAGACAACGCGGCCGGAGGGGGGGCCTTGCATCAACCAGGTGTCGTGGGCCTAATAAGGTTTGTGCTGCTGGGTGTAATGGGCTGCATAGATGCATTACAAACCGTGCGGGCTAACTTTGTGTGTGCATCTAATGGGCTGCATAGATGAGAATGCTCGTCTCGAAACCCTGTTCGGCTGAACCCAACTCAAATCCACCGTAAAATCTCTGTCGAATTCCTGTTTTCCCACCTAATGTTTTACATTTTAGCTAACCCAAAAACCTTTTTTCAGGCCGGCCGAGCCCCACATTTCCACTCCGAACTGGGCTGGGTCCATGCGCACGCCGACCCGCAGCAGCCCCAGACCCAGGCCAGGCCGGGCCGAGCTGCTAATGAACCCTAGGCGCACTCCTACAGTGCACGTTCAGGTGCCCTCTGTATACATTTTAATTTTTGCTTTTTTTACCTCTACTTCAGCTAGCGGCATGTTTGATGGACTCACATTCACTGAAAAATTGAGCTTACACACTGTTGACGACCAAACGTTGCAGCAAGCCGATCAGGCTAGGTCGGTTGTGCCATGTAGCCGATCTGCCAAAACGTCAGGAGATCTGACCGCCTGTAGGGGCTGGTCTAACCGCCTGTATGAAAGTGTTAAAAAAAAATATGAATTGGGCTTCACCATTGCGTGACTCTCGTCGAGACAATCAAAATACATATGTAGATAGTCTGATTTGGAGTCCGGATGAGTGAGTTATGGCTCTGGCAAGAACCAACCCTGCGCCCAGCCGGTTAGACCGCCTTTACAGGAGCAATTCGATCCGTTTGGGATCCGCGTGATCTAGCGCTCTCGTGTGTTGACCATAAAAAGTATCAACACATTTTGACGACTCCGCTGGGGAAGAAGATCCTGGTTTTTATAACCGTTCCACTCAACCGTAGCCAAATACCTCATTAATCTATTATTTTGACTGACCATTGATATTGCATCAGATCTTTTAAGACCGTTGCATCTGTTTTTGTGTGCATCAGGTTGTACAAATCGTTGTTTGCTTCCTACTGCAGATTGAAGATGAAAAGAGAGGCAAAGTATTCGTCATTGGTTGCTTGATCATAAAAAATATCTGGATTTATCTATTACAGGATCAGGAGCATCAAGACCTATTATGGCGGCTTATCCTTATGTTCCACAACAATATTACTACGATGAGCCCAACGTACAAATTGCAAATACATCGTCCATGTCTAATAATTATTTCGTAAGTACCATGAATTCTCATGTTGATGTTGCTAGATATAATACTAGTAGGCATATTGCATCGGCTAATAATTATTCAGATTGTTCTACTTATGCAAATTATAATTCTGAATGTTATATGCAAAAGTCATTGCCGAATAATATGCATGCTTTATATTTCAATGCTACTAGCAACATACAACATGCACCTATTTACCCCCACGCATCTGCTATACAACAAGTTCAAAGGCCGGTGAGTGATTATCAAGGCCAAACTAACATGGTGAGTTCGGCCGATTTTTATGGAACACCACATATTTTTAATTCTTGCAATATTGAGCAAAGTGTTTTATTTATTTGTTGATCGGCTGCAAATTCATAATATTTGGTTAAATCACAGAATATGCCGGTGAATGGGATAATTGGCCATGCTGATTCTAGCTATCTAGTTAGTTATTCTCAAACATCATGGGCAAACAATCTCTATAATGTTCAGCAAGGTAGTGATGAATCACTTTATAAATATTGGAGACGGTTTCAAAACATTAAAGAACGTTGCTCTAATTTGTCCATGTAGCACTACTAAAAAATGATTTTGGAGGCGGTTAAAATGGATTTTCAGAGGCAGTTTTTGCGTCCTCCTCTGAACTAGCGCTTCTGTTAATGAAGCATTAACATAGGTGGTTTTATGCCCGCCACCGAAAATCGAGCAAAAAATAAAAAAACAAAAAGACCACCGAGCCCATCGCGACGCTGCCGCTAGATCCAGCTGCTCCTCGCTGCCGCCGCTCCTCGCCGGATCCTACTACGGCTCGCAGGCTTGAAGCCACGGCGCTCGACACAGTCGCAGCCTGCCGCACCGCTCACCGGATCTGGGCCGCCATGTCGTTGCCAATGCGCACCTTGACCAGATCCACCACGCCCAGGTGAAGAGGAGGGAGGCGGGTTGGCTCCACCGGTGTAGGGCCGGAGGAGGCGACGTTGGTGGAGGAGAGGCCGAAGGAGGAGGCGCCGGTGGAGGTGGTGCATGTGGTGGAGAGGCAGGAGGAGGAGGCGCTAGTGGTGGAGAGGCTAGAGGAGGCGGCGCCAGTGGCGGAGGCGCCGATGGGGGGGGGACGCGCAGGTTGTGGAGGCGCTCAGGTGCTCCAGCGACCGGCAGGAGAAGGAGAGAAAGAGCGAGAGAGAAATGAGTTAGAAACCCTAGTTTAGCTATTTATATTCATTAGTTATTGTGCTTTTTGGGCTAAGGCGGGCTGGGCTGGTTTTAGGAGGCAGGCAATTTAAGTCTTCCGCCTCCAAAAATTGATTTTAGGAGACGGACAACTTATAACGTCCGCCTCCGAAAATCGATTTTTGGAGACGGACAATAGCAAAAGCCTCTGAAAATAAAAAATGTCCGCCTCCGTTAAAGCCCTGGATTAACGGAGGCTGATGGAATTTGTGTCTGCCTCTGAGGCTGAATTTTAAGTGTCTCGCAAAATGTTTTTTAGTAGTGTAGGCATGTTCCACAATAAGGACCTAACCAAATAATCTATGATCAGATCAAAATTTACAAATACAATTGTTACGAATTCGAGGCTTGTGATTCGATTCATCATTAAAAGAATATAAGGCCATACTTACATTGTTTGTAGCCTGGTTCATTTCCAAATAGGAAAGTTCGCTCATATATGACATGTTCAGATCTGCAAACATAAAAAGTTTATATGACACGTTCAGATCTGCAAACATGTGTCAGTTTCCCTCGTGAGCCTTTTAGGCATGCACATGGCCTTTTTCAATTTCCATTGCCTGCAATTTCTACAATCTGTTTACACTTTACAACACTCTTCAAAGGTAGACATCTTAATTAAATAAAGGAAAAAGTGTATTTTACTCCGCTCACCTATTCATCTTGTCCATCCCACCTCCTCACCTAAATATTGGCTTAATTTACTCCCTCTTCCTATTAATAATAGGTTAATTTACCCTCTAACCAAGATTAACTACTTGATTTGGCTACGTGGCATACTTTTGACCCGTTCAACTTGTTTTGTACATGCCATTGCACTACCACGTGTTGTCGCTCTAGCAAAGCTAATCCAAACGGCACAGGAAAAAAAAAGGAAGCGCTCGTCTGCTTGCCGAGATTCAGAAAGCAAACCGCTGCTTGCTAGCATTAAGAAAAAATCATGTTTTATCTTGTTACCCTGCTAAAAGTCGTCGTCGTTCTGAAAACATATTCACATGTACACAGAGCATGATCCATATGTTATCAATTTGAGAGGGAAAAATGATGCAGTACATAAGTGAAACTCGGTGATGCACGTAGTACATCAATAGAATATGCCAATCTAACAAAACTTAAGACATATATTGTTTGTTCTGAATACTTTGTAGAGGAACACAAGTTCTGAGTTTGCATGGACAACCTCTGCATATACATCTGCAACATATCTTCCGTCATGCATTATAACATGTATGAACACTCTTTGTCAGCGTTGACAGGCTCATGCATTAGTAACATGTATGATTATGAACATTATCTTCCGTCATGTAGATCATGCAGATCGGCTCAGCTCGTCTCCGAACCAACCATGCAACATGCGCTGGCATGCATGGCATTAAAAAAGAATTGATCTGGTCAAAAGTATGCCACGTAGGCAAATCAAGTAGGTAATCCTGGTTAGGGGATAAATTAGGTTGTTATTAGTAGGAAGAGGGAGCAACTTAAGCCAATATTTAGGTGACGGGGTGGGATGGACAAAATAAATAGTTGAAAGGAGTATAATAGACTTTTTTCTTAAATAAACTTCATTGGCGTATAACCAAATAACCAGGTTTGATATGCTGCTCCCTCCAATAAAAAAAACTACATTGCAGTTGATTAGATCATGGAAATTCTTGAAATGTAGACCAAACAACTTGAGAGTATAGACTTCACAGAATTGAAAACCACCAAGCTTAATAAATTGATGACAGCTATAACAAAGTTAAGCTACATCTTCATAACATCTATGATTGTGTATTGTACCCTACTCTCTCCATTCCAAAATAGATGTCATTTTTGCTTCCCGAGAAGTCAACTTCTTTCATCTTTGACCAAGTATATTAAAAGAATATTAATATTTACAATAAATAATTAGTACAATTAGATAGATGGTTGGAGGTAAATTTATAATAAATTTATTTGGAGATGTAAACATTGCGTTTTTTATCTACAAATTTAGTCAAAGTTAAGAAAATTTGACCAGCACGCACATAACGTCATTCTTTCTGGGACAGATGAATTATTTATTATCTCACGATCCCTGGAGATTTTGGGAGAGTCTTTAATTTTGTCCTTCGTAATACCTCATGTTGAGTTGCGCCTGAGCCAATCTTAATTATATATACAAACTCATTCGTGTACAACTTCTGTACATTGACACTTCAGTCATGATTTGCCGATGCGCGCGCCCTCCACTAGGTCTACTATGAGTTTAATTACCTCTGGACTTCAGCTTCTGCGGCGGAAAACACTAGGGATATATCCCGTGCTGTGCTGTTAATCACCTAACTGAAAAAGATGCCGGCCAGCCCCTGACGGAGGATCATAGATTCATATAGGTTAGGAGAATCCAGTAGTTCTTTTGTATTGCTCTGCTAGCATTCTCTTGGCGAGTCCGATGGATCTTCCGATTGGTATGTAGTGATAGTTTTGTGTAGAGGAGCATATATATGATGATTCTTTCCAGACTACTCCAAACTTATTGTTCTTCAACGTACTAACTTTCACCAAGAAACAACCAATGGGCCCTTCTTCACGAAAAAGTCTCTCTGCTGCTGCCGCCATTGTTGTCCTCCAGCTCATCATCGTAGCCACCTGCGGTACGTCTGATTAATCTTTTGGCTAATCAACGATGTTGTTGCATTGCACATATGTTCATGCCTGCATGCTTGCAGAGCCGGCATCCGTTGCGGAACAAACGTGCAGGCACCTGAGCGGCAGTTATAAAGGGATATGTGTTTACAACCTCAGCTGCTACTTTGTGTGCACAGACGAAAGCACGGCAAACATAGACGGATCATGTGATTTCTTTCAATGCTGGTGCTATACCAACTGCCCCTCGGAGATAGTCGCTGCTGATGCTAGTGCTCCCATCCAACCATGAAACAGTGATCATGCCTAGATTATTTCCTTACATAAAAATGATCTGCTCCCGTCCCTTCCCTTCCCTTCCCTTCCCTTCCCTTCCCTTCATGTAATAGTCCTATCTATACCACGGAAGGAATCGCTGAGCTCTCCGCGGTTCCTTCCGTGAGTATTCTTCTTCTCTCTTTTTTATTTTTTTTACTTTTTACTTTTTATTTTTTCCCTCCTTTTCTTTTTTATTTTTATTTATAGCAATTGTATTTTTTTTTTGTCGTAAAGCAATTTGTTAGCTGGCTTACGAAAGTCTCTTCATTCTTTGCCTGTCATATGACGATGCGTGAAATTAACCGCAATAAAAATAAGATAGAGCCTCTGCTTTATGTTAGAGAAATGCACTATGTCCCATGCAGCCTTCATGTGGATAGGGCTTACGCATTAACAGCGTGTCACGACGAAATCAAGAAGTCAACAGTCTAGGCTGCCCTTCTATTGGATTGTTGGTTCAAGGCCTTAAAATAGACCTTTCCAAATTAAATGTTTCGATGCTATTTATGAAGATTAAATATAATTTAATTATGAAACTAATTGCGTAAGCCCCAGACTTTTCCCGGAGATGAATCTATTAAGTTTAATTAGGCTGTGTTTAGTTGAGGGGTAGAAAAAATACTTTTTTTCTGGGATACGTGTTATGTGAGGGGGATGAATAGGAAAGGTGAAAAAGGAATTTTTTAGGATGCATGTTCTATGAGGGGAAGAATAGGAAGTAAAAATTACTTTTGGGAACTAAACACAGCCTACCCACGATTAGCATATGCTCAGTACAACATCAGATGAGGTAATCATGGCATAATTTGGCTTCATAGAATTGTCTCCCGAAAAAAAGGGCTCATGGAATTCATTATGTCATTGGTCTATATTTAATACTATCAATTACTATCCAAATATAAGATGTGACTCGGTTTCTTTTAAGTCCCAAGGGAACTGACACACTCTTACCTCACCTCTTTCTTTTATAGTTTTATCTCACCTCACACTGTCAGAAAAAAGGTGCATGGCAGGGCGGCCCGTCATGCTTAACTATGGACGTAATGTCTATATTTATCGGTGGAGTTCTACAAGGAGATTGTGAATAAATATTTATATTTTGTATAATTAGCGTTTTAGACTCTTTTGAGATAAAGTTGATGTCAAGCGTGAAGGTTGTGATATTACTTTAAAGACCACTTGCACATAGTCTGATCGTGTATTTGTACTTCGAAGGTGTGTTGTTGTAGTTTTTTTCCTATTTACTTTTGTGTCTGTAATATATTATTTTAGGAGAACTATAAGATTATTTTTTATATTGCTAATATAATTTATGATTATCCATTCTCATACACAATTAAGTATTGAAGCTAAAACATATACATGATCAGAATATTATTTTATAAAGAAATATTTTTTATGGACGCGGCGTTAGCGCGCCTATTCTAGTAGTAGTATACTACTGATGTTTGCCCGCTACGTGTGGTGCCTGCCCGTAGCTTATTTGTGTTGTGACAAATAAAGTTGTTGGGACCGATGGTAATAAGAGCCTGCATGGTAGCATCTCGAAGATTTGCTGCCTCAATCTTCGAAGGTGCTCATAAGGCACAGTAATAGAGAATCAACCTTTAGTACCGGACCAAAAGCCATGTTAGTACCGGTTATGCAACCGGTATCGAGCTCCCGGTACTAAATTGGCAGTCCCATTAGTATGGGCTGCTCCAACTGGTTTGAAGCCCAAAAAATAAAGAAAAAAATTTGTAAGCTTACCAGGATCTTTTCACGCAAGTCACGTGATTTTTTCACGCATAAATGTGCGTGTGCAGTTCGTGGGATTCGAACTCACAACCTCTGGCCTCACGTGTAACCCCCTATACCATCCCACCTATGCATCACTTGTGATTGAGTGGGATATGGTTTCCTTTTAAACTATACCCTGCGGACCCATTTAGTACCGGCTCGTAACACCAGCCGGTACTAAATGCCAAAATTAGTACATCAGCCGGTAATAAATGGTCCGGGGGGTTCCCGAGGCCCCATGCATTTAGTAACAGCTCGTAACACCAGCCGGTACTAAATGCCAACATTTAGTACCGGCTGGTGTTACGAGCCGATACTAAATGCATGGGGCCTCGGGAACCCCCGGACCATTTATTACCGGCTGGTGTACTAAATGGTCCGAGGGCCCTCGGAGCCCTAGGGACACGTTAGTACCGGGTTTTAAGACAATCGGTACTAACGTGTGAGGGACGAATGCTCGATTCTCTTGTAGTGGTAAGGTTTGCACTCTGCGTTTATAGGAGTGTGCAATTTATGCGTTGTTGCCTCTTTGTTATACTTTTGTTATACTGTACAATCTAAAAAATACCTTGAGCAATATTATTTTGTCTCACCAGCATCAGGTTTCTTAAAGGACAAAGGGGATCTTTTGCACGTGAGCACCGCATGTTCTACCTACTCCTGTTTGTCTCGTCATTGCCTAATGCACTATCAGATGTGTGCGTAGTCACTGTGACGGTAGAGGCGAGGCCAGATCTGGTGTCACGCGCGAGCCGGTCCTACACCGAGAGGATGCAATAGTGGTTGCCATCAGCGTGTGGCCCGCGGTAGGTAGCTATAGGCACACTACTTAAAAAAACGTTTTAATTAGATGACACTTAAAAAAGCCCTCAGCGGATACAAAAAATGTTCACCTCTATTAATATGGGCATTAACGTAGGTGGGCATATTTAATTTTCGGAGGCAGACGTTTTAAAACAACCGCCTTCAAAAATCATCTATTTTCGGAGACGAACATTATAAAGCGTCCGCCTCCGTAAATAGATTTTCGGAGGCGGCTGACTTACGAGGCCCGCTTACTAAGTTCCTGAGGCCCAAAGCAGCCCAACCTGTTTGAGGTGGCCATATATATATAGAACTTAGGGTTTGAGCCATTCATTTTTCTCTATTCTCTCCCTATCCGCTCGCTTAGCTCACCCGCATACAACCTCTCTCTCTCAATGCCGCCGCCGCCACCCCTCTCTCTGATGAGGACGTCACTCTTATTGATATACAAGAACCACTGAACAATGAAACCATTCAAGGTCCAATCACAAGAGCTCGTGCACGACAGTTGAATTTACAGGTGAGCTCGTTCCTAAATGTTTCCATTAATAGTTGTGAAAATAATTTACTACCTATTGTTTATAATGTGATTAGGAACCAAGACGAAGACTAAAAAACACACGGGGGAAGGCATGGAGTCGTGGAGGACCAGCAAGGGACGGCCAAGCTACGTGGACGCCCAATACAATTCGACTTCGAGTCCACCTCGGAGTCCAGGAGCTGCCTTCAGTAAATTTGACGCACAAGCCACATACGGAGTCCGTTTTCGACGATCCACATATGATTGGAAAGAAGATTTCATAGAGCTTCCAATGGCATCGGTTTGAGCCTCAAATTCTTCCTGAGTCATTAGAAATTGTCTGAACACTGTGGCATCCAGAATCTGTCCCGATGCTGCGTCACCGTCTTTTGGCCTTTGGGCCGTGTATCGTCGTTAAGCCCATTAGGGGGCCGTGTCCAGGGGGTTGACCAAGACCTTAGACTCTATTTTACAGTAGCCACCACCAAGGTTGGGGTTTGGGTTTTGCTTTAAATCAATCTGTCTTGAACAGTCGCCGTTCTTCGGTTGTGAAAGTCCAACTCGTGTACTTCAATCATTCATCCGCAGATTGTCACCACATTTCAGACCTGCATTCTTTCAAGTTCTTGCTTGTGTTCTTCGTTTGCACTTGTAGAGATTAGCCTTCTTCGCGAGGTCAATCGAATCGTAACACGGTTGATAACCAGAGGAATCGTGGTGCTAAGATTGCAAGAATTCAGGTCTTTGGATCCGAAGCCGGATCGGTGTGTCGCAATTCCGCCCAAAACGAGAGTTATGTTTTCCCTGACCGAAGATTGGGCCCCTAGTTCACATCACTCTCCTGCCGCCGGCGCCGTCCCACTTCTGGGTCGATGCCTCCTCAGCTTCTCTGCTCCTTGCCTCCCACCTCATCTCCTCTTCCTCCGTCGTAGCAGGCGGCGGCGCGTGAATCTGTGGTGCCTTGCGAGGAGGGGCCATGGCCCCACACATGGATCCATGGGGAGGAGGGGCCAAGGCAGCGGCGGCGTGGATCCGTGGGCTCGCCAAGGCGCTGAGGCATGCACGGGCTTGCTCATGGCATGAGCTGCGACGGCTGGTAGCAGCGGGCCCGAGTGGCAACAGCTAGAGGAGGCCCTGGCAGTGGTGGGCCCATCGAAGCGGCGGCACGGCGGAAGGTGGGGTTCTGTGGACGCGCGGCGTGGCATGGCGGAACCAGCGATGGTGGGGCAGATCCGGCGGTGGTGGAGCGGATCTAGCGGCAGCAGCGAGCGGATCTGCAGGCGCACGCCCTGGATGAGCTCCGCAGACCCATCTACAGGCCATGGCAGCCGGTGGTTCTGGTGCTCTGGATTGACGGCGATTTGGTGACCTACTGCCTCGGCAGAGTATGGTAATCGAGAGAGGAGAGCGAGGGGATCTCGTGGAGGTTCTCACCAGCTGCAGAGACGGGTGATGCCGGTGATTGCCAGAATTCGGCTGACGGCCGCAGCGCTCCAGAGATTCACGTGGCCTGCGATTCCCTGCAGTGGACCGGCCAAAAGAGCGGCAAAAATCAGCGCGTCTCGGCACAGCGCTTTTCGTGGTCGTGGCCGCTCGCCTTCGTCGGCTTCATTTCAGGGAGAATCAGAACGGTGGCCATGCGCTCGGCTGATGGCGTGCAGCAAAGCAAGCTTTAGAGTGTTGTCATGGTAACAGAGGAGCATGAAGCTTTGAGAAATGGCACGACGAGAGGAGAGTCAGGGCGGCCTTTTATAGCTGCAGGGAGGGAGTAGCAGCGCTACACAATCAGCGAACGATCGGAGTCATTGCTGCTGGGGTGACACTTATCTTTTATTGTGGGAATTCAAGGAGAGGTTAGTGGCAATTGGTTTTGTGATTAATTTGAGCACGGGTAGAAGCTCTGTTCTTTTTTATAATTACACAGTACAGCGCAGATGTTCACAACACACGCGCACACTCACTCCTATGGACACACATACGTAAACTCCACCTCTATGAGCGCTTTCGAAGGACTAAGCACTCGGCAGATCTGGAGATTCCCGAAGTCACCACTGACACCTCGTTGTCGACCGAAACATCGCTTACCACTTAAAGGATAATGCCGAAAAAGTCTGAGAAGATCCTAAGAAAGATGCGAGCACAAGAATTTAACCCTGGTGGGTAGCGTCCCACTGGACCGTTCTACCATTAGACCACAAGCCCATTTGAACAGATAAACCTAGACGGTGTTCGCTGGGCAGGTGCTTGGAACCGTTACAGCTGTTTCAGCTGCTGTCGGATGCTGCCCTAGACACAGCTGCCTCGCCTAATGCCTGCTGCAGCAGCAGCCAGCCGCAGCCGGCCGGCTGAAATGAGCAGCCGAACACCGCCCTAGATTGGAACAGACATGTACACGAGAGAAGTTGGTTTGATCCATGGGCACATCTGCCGATAACTGAACGCGAAGGCATCCTTGCTTGCTTGCTTGTTTGACTATTTACAGGCATGCTAATGGATCAATGAAACGGAAAAACGCATGAAAGTAATTAAGGAATGAAGTAGGCCATGAGAAACTGTTGATGCTGTTTTTTAATTTTACTTGTGGGCTATCGGCGCCAAAAGAAAGAGAAACGGCCGGTGGGCCCATGATGAGAGAAAATGAGGATCGGCCGAGATGGCCTTTGTTTGGAAATAAGCTTAGCCGGTTGATTAGCCCGGATTTTGTGGAGTTGAGTCATGTACGAGATATTAGTTAGAGAATCTTTGTTTTCTTAGATTCTACTCCTTTCATTCTAAAATGTAAGTCGTTTGATTTTTTCGAACTCAAGTATGACCGCCCGTCTTATTCAAAAATTTGTGCAAGATATTATATTTTTTGTTATGACTTGCTTTAGTAACAAAGAGACTTCAAGATTGACTTAAATTTGACTATGTTTGGATAAATTTTTTGAATAAGACGAGCGGTCAAACTTGACTAAAAAAAATCAAACGACCTCATTTTGGAACTGATGGAATACACCAGAAATTTCAACCAAATCTCGCAAAGACTTCTATGAACACAAACGACCTAAGCACAATCATTGTTGTCGTCACCAGTGGCGGCGATCGATCCCTGCATGAGAGAGCATCGCCCAGAGGAGCGTTACCAGCTCGCCACCTCGGGCAACAGCCTCCGCCTGGGCTTGTAGGTTCTCTGACGGAGCGACATACAGGATCATCTCCGACCAGAAACGGGCCAACGGTTCCCATCCTATACCTGAATCCAAGAGCTGCTTTCCGAGAGATGCACCATCCTTGAGCACGCTCTGTGTAGACTGGGCACTCATCCACGACTCGTCAAGCAAAGGATACGTTCTCATTGCACCTTGTGGCATAGACAGCACGTGAGCAGCGTCCTTCTTGGCATTTTCATATAGGCTCTTGCACCATTCGTCGTTTTCATCGGGGAGTAGCTCAGGGCAGCAGGCAACCAGGTACGCACAGTAGCGTGACAAGTGAGTAGCGGCAACCTTATGCTGCCATTCAGGAACCAATGGCAGCAGCTGCTGCTGCTGCTGTACTTCAAATACAGTTGTGGCGATGTGCCATGCCAAAATGGTGTAAGCTGTGCATTTGGCACCGTCGATGAGCTCCGCATGGGTGTCGCAAGGAACCGGACATGGCGGGCGCTGGAGGTACTGCAAAGGAAGTGCATCCAACTCTGTTCATTACATGTGGGTGACAAAGGGCATATACAGTAGTAATTCAGAGTGGTGAAAACATTAACTCGTTAATTAAATTAGAGACCCCCCTCATACCATGACAGATCCTTCCGGTTCAATACTGGTCAGGCATTTTCTTTTAAGTGCTTCGAAGATGGCAGCCTTCACTGCATTCGGTAACTTGACCTTGTTATGGTTGTGCAAACGTTGGAGACGGGCAGGAAGATGTGCAATCAACCTTGGGGGGTGGTCGAGAATCGAGCATTGTTTTATTCTGTCGTCCCAGTTGTTCGCTCGATTGCTACTGCAATACTTGAACACCACGCTGATACATTTCTTCATGATAGGAGATTGCTGCCAAGAAGCTTGGTTGACATAGTGATAAATGAGGGAAACTTTGGTCCAGTTAGAGCAGATGTAGAATAAAATGTCCCTGGCTTCAGCGAGCACAAGCACTACAGCCACTAAATATAAAGGCAGCACATCAGAGTACCTTCCTGCAAAATCAAACCTTAAGATTTCATCGAAGCATTCATCGGAGCAGTATATCTGTGAATGGTGATGGCCCGTTACCCCAAGTACTATGTAGGTAACCATCAGATATATGCAGTAACCAATGCTGTAGAGTGAAAAAATGATGCTGAAGATAACAAACCCATGATGAGAATAGTAGATTGGCTGGGATGAGTTGTAATAATCATGGAGGAAAGAAAGTTCGTCCACAACTACTCCGAATGCCCTTTCGTAGCCAGCACCAGAACCCTTGATCAGCGTATATCGGAAGAACTTTTGAGCATTGGTGAAGCTAGCACTTGAAATTGTGTACTTTGCAAATCGACACCGTAGAATCTTGAACAAGGTGAATGAAAATCCCAAGTACTTGGGGTGCGCAGCTGAACTACTCCGGAGCATCTCCATGTCGTGCAACTTCCAAACTCTGTCCAAGGTCACAACTTTATCACCATCTCCAGGGATCCATTTGAATCTGTAACCACGAGGCTGACTGTCTACTTGTACATTATCCTCTCCCATAACAACGAGAGCAGGAGGATGAAGTCTTGCATCATGCTCATGGTATTCCCCTTCCTTAAGAATAGTAGGAGTATCACTGCTGTCCCCCAACTGTTGGAGCTGATCCATGTATCCATCGACGAGACTAGGACTCCGCCCATGGGCGAATGATCGTTGCGCCTTGTAAAATGCGTAGTATTTGAAAAGAAGCTTGGTATACAAGATGAGAAATAGTTGACCAAACACAATGATTTTTGCTACAGTATGTTGTTCTACGAAAATAGTGGGAGCATTCTCTCGGTGTAGATTCACCAATGTTGAGATGGTAAGGTATGTAGTCCACACAGCTGCACCCGTCAGCGCTTTGGGAGGACTAATGTTGATTCCTTCTCTTGTATCACCGGCAGCTACGACACTCGCATTAACACCAACTATTACCACTAGCCCTGCCCATACAAATATCAGGAAGATGTGCCCATACTGTGTGCAATACATTTCCAAATTCGAATAATGACTGTTGAATATAGTGCGCATGAGAAGCTCAGTGCCAGTGACACTAGCGGCGACATTGGATATGATGGGGAGGAACAAAGTTGTGGCAGCCAAAAAGAGTATACCGATCAAGGGATGGTGGCGATACCGTGGGGCATAGGTGCCTATACCCACCACAACGGCCACCAAGATGGCATTCAACAATAAAAGGCCGTTGCTCTTCTGTATTAGCGGAGCAATGCCATGAAGCACTGTAATAATGCTGACTGATACATTAGAAGTACAATTATTTTCCCTCATGATTGTGGAGAGCTGGCTGTCACAGAAAACCGGTGTCTTGGTACTTCATTAATTATCCACCTGTATCATAGAAAATAATAATATAAATTATCCATATGTTGGTTTATTTTTACCTCCATAATCATGACATTTAGGATCAACATGCATGTGCTCTAGGACAGGCTAAGTAACCGTCCATTTGGTAAGATCGATCTAGGTAATTATGATCATTTGTTACCATATAAGTGGCAATAGATGAAATATATATTTGTATATTATTTTATATGAAGAATATGAATAAATAGGGAAATTAATATCTTGCCACTAGTTTTTACTTGCACATATACGGACATTTTGTACCCTGATTTTTCTGACATGTGGCTGAGATATAATGATGTTACATGACTATTGTTACACTTTATTTCTTGGGAAGAAGATTCATAGAAAATGGAAACAGACAATATTCTTTTGTAACATGAAAAGTGCGATGCAATCCCTAGTGTGATTAAGTTATAAAATTATTAAAAAAAGGTGTAACCAGTGCCGTAGGATCCCACACTGTGAGGAATCTGAGAAGGGATATCCGCGCACAGCCTTACCCGCACAAAGTGTAGAGGCTGGGGCTCGAACCCTGGACCTTCCGGTTACAGACCGTAAGTTATAAAATTATTCATTGTCAAAAACCAAACACATTTCCTGATATGACTTCTGTGTGATGTATTTTTAACATCAGTAAAAACATACATGATGTGTGTGACAACTTTGGAAACAAATAATGCACGCCACCACAATGCTGAATACATGAAAACTCTAAAATGTTGTCCAGATAAATATTTTTTGGAGCATATCATGACGGTATTAATAACATCTGTACATGCACTTGAACACAAAACAGGATTTACAGTTCATTTAGATTATTTAAAAATAATGGAATATGCCAGTACTTGGCATGCACGTATCAACACATTTGTGCTTTTTTTGTACACAGAATATGCCATCCATTACTCAACAAGAGCCAAATCATTGGCAGCCAAGTTCACAATACATTCTGGGAGAACATGAAGCAAACCATTATCTCCTGAACACCACATAACCCGATGCGGCTATACCATGTGCAACTTGATTTGTTCGGGGTACATTGGAACTTGGGTCAATCATGTTTTTGAGTTACTAATAGGGGAAAATTACTTCCATTATTATTCCACAGCATAGATATCTTTAAACTAAATAAAAAATATATTTTTCATCCCTTAAATACAGTAAATGTGTGTCTTTATTCTCTTATATTTTGAGTAACGCAAATCAACCCCTCGACCTAAGAAAGGTTTGCTCTCTTCACGGTTTAAGCCACGTAATCATCAAACAAATCAAAGCATAGCAAGTCACATGTATAATATATATACTAAGGTTGATGCATGTGAACATTAGTTGGCTGCACCATTTCATGAGAGGTATGCACAAAAGAAGTACGCCAATGAAGAACTGTTATAACGTGAAGCTACTCACATGGATCGGGTCTGCATATGCATGTCTGATGTGTAAAAGGGGTTAGGGTATGGCTAGCAATGGGGGGATGAATTCATTTTTACAGAAAAATTATGAAACCAATTGGTTCTAAACTGTTACAACGATTGGTCTGGCTGAGCATATAACGAGGCTAGCTACGTGGCGATTACTTGGATGATTATGTGGCCTAACTGCTCTTGTATGGCTGTAAAAACATTATTAACCAAGGCACCAATGATTAGTTCATCAATTTAATTAGTAAAAGTGTTATAATTCCGTGTTTTGTGAGGGATGAAAAAAAGACTTCTCATTACAAACTATCGAGGATACCTCCATGCCTTGACTTTAAATTGAATTTAGATTATTTTAAAAATTGAGTTGCAATTTTTTCTACAGCCCCAATAGAGGTGAAGCTACTCACATATATGAGGTCTGCATATGCATACCACTCTCCTTCTAGTTTTATCTTTGCTCCTGTAAAACAATTTACCTAGAGGCGAAGGCTTATAAGCTTTTATAAGCTGGCTCAAACCGACTTGAACTACCAAGTCAATCCACCAGAACACAACATATGGGCCACAACAAGCCGAAATCAAAAGACTAGTGGGCCAGGTTATTGCAAGAGTTAAATTTTTGTCTGTTTTGATGACAATTTGGCTTCGGGTGCCAACTCAGTCCTGCTAATTTATTAGAGGTCTTTTATGGTGCCTTATACTAGTGATAAAAAGGACTAGTATGCGAACATCTAACGGTCCAGATTAATTATATACTACTCAAAACACCATAAGTGATATGGGTAGTATGTGCATGTAAGTATACGTAGTATAAGGGCATGTTAGGAAAAAAAATTAAATGTCATTTATGTAATAGCATAGGTAATATAAGGTTATTTAAATAAAATATTAATAGTATTTGCGTAATGTTTTGTTAACAGTGACTATCACAAGTCTTTTTTTAACGCTTCAAAAATCCGTGCTTTTGCGTGTTCGTCAACACATCGCACATTTCCCCGGCCTTCTCTGCGTCATCTCTTTCTTCCACCTCTGGTCGAGCCAAGCAGAGCCCATCGCCTGATCAAATTCCCGCTGGCCTACGCCGCCTCCCCCAAATGCCTCTAGCCAAGTCCTCCACTACCCTCTCGAGCCTCTCCTCGACCTATTCCACATGAGCTCCGGCCACCCCTTGGCCGGGAATCACGAATCTCGCACCCTGCCATTGGCAACATCGAGCTGAGCTCGAGCTCACCGGCGACCAACACCTCTCAGTGCCCCTCTTCCTCAATCAACCCCCAAAACTGAACCATGGTAACAGAACAAAGCTCCCCAGCCCCCTCATTCGCCGGAAAGGCCACTGACTGAGCTGCTCCACTAAACACCATCACCGAGCTCCGCCCCCGCTTGTCGCCGGCCAACTCCGGCCAAACTCCGTCCATACTAGCCACAGGAACAAGCTGATCCCCTCCTTTTACTTCATCTCCCCGAGCAGCAAATCACCACTCCAGCCAGCACCTCGCCGTAGTCGAGCTCGCTGCCGCCGCCTCCACCACTGCACCGCCGCCAGCAGCCTATTGTCCTCCTCCGACCTCACCGCTTTCGTCAAATCCACTCGTGGTGAGCCCCAGGTCATGTATCCGCCACACGTCTCGTCACCGGCGTTGAGGAAGGCCAGCCGGAATTGATGTTGCCGTTGACCGGTATTGCGGGGACAATATATAATTGAGAATATTACTGTTACCAAAATACCCCTAATTATAAACCGTTGGATTTTCTTTATACTCCATACCACCCTTTGGTAGTATAAGGCACCATAAAAGAGCTCATTTATTATGTTGTTGTTCCAATTCAAAGACATATGAGGATAATTTTATGAAGCAGATATGCTACAGGAACAAGGACAGGTTGACACTGCCACAACCGCCGTCATCAGCAAACATACCGACTGGGGCCCACGAGGAGTGGGCCTCAAGCAATGGCCGCATATAGTGTCAACTCCGTTCGACTCCATCTCCAGCCATCAACCCCGCTAATGGCACCAACTCTCTCTCTCTCTCTATGTGTGTGTGTGTATGCAGCTCGGTTTCTCTTGTTCCTTAGACTATAAAAGGGGGAGAGGGTGATACATGCAACGCAAGTTAGACGGCTCCAAGCCTCCGGTGTTGACCCGGCCGCCTGAATCTAGCTAGTCGCTAATGGAAAAGCAGGCATTCATCCACTTGCATTTAGTATCAGTTGCTCTAGAACCGGTGTTAACGTAACATTTAGTACTGGTTCTACAACATAATGCTGACTAAGGCTATTTAGTACCTGAGCCACCAGCCAATCAGATACCATATTTTTTTAAAAAAAAGGAAGGCAGGGAAGCATGACATCGGTAAGCGATTATTTTGTGGATTTCAAGAGTACAATATAAACTAAATAAATTTAAATTGGTGAATAAAACAAGATCCATCGTACATACGTTTCATATGCTAGTCATAACATTTAGGTTTAGCATGATGCAATGAAACGATACGTCACAACATGGTTTCATTTTTGTTTTCACAGGGAATATGATGGAACGATTGGATGACGATGGGGTTTATTCATTTCCAATATAGCATAGGTACTGTTGACGACCAAAAATGGCTTAAAGCCGATCAGGCTAGGACAGCCGGTCTAGACCGCCTGTACAAGCGGTTAGACCGGCTGGGCCCTGTAGCCGGTCTGGCAATGTGCCAGGCGGTCTAACCGCCTGTCACAGGCGGTCTGACCGCCTGTCCCGGAGTCCGAGTAGAATCCTGTTTTTTCACGTTTTTAGATCTCTTTAAGGACTTTCTTGCGGGGCAAGACCTCTCCACCCTATAAATATAAAGGGCCATGGCCGATTGAGGACCTCTACCCAATCGAACAAACAATTGTCTTACTTTTTATCTCCAAACCCTAGCTTTTCCAACCCCTTTGCTTTCCTTCTTCGTCTCCGTGATGTTTTAGGAGGTTCTAAGTGGCCTTGCCAACCTTAGAACAACCCTAGGTTCACAGCCTCCGACGGGGTCCCTCCCGAGATTGTGATCGTAGGCTTTCGCGGTGCCTCTGCAACAGGCGGTCTGACCGGCTACGTCTAGAAGCTTCGACGAGGAGATCTCGACGACCGCGCGATCTAGCGCTTTCGTGTGTTGACCAGAAGCGCGTCAACATATTTTGGCGACTCCGCTGGGGACAGAAATATGGTTTTTGAAGACCGATCTACTATCCCTAGCACTATGGGCTTCGAAGTTGGAGAAGACAACATCGTGGCTGCCTCGCTTGAAGATCTTTCTCCTGAAGATCATGAGAGGTATATAGCGCTTCAGAAGCACCTAGAGACGGAGTTCTTGAAGACGTTTCGGAAAGGTCGTGAAGAACGATCGGCGATAAGTCTTCGAGACTTCGTGATGCCTTCTTTCAAGATGAATAGGGGGCAAACTGAGGTAATTGGCAATGTAAGCACTTTCACACCTCAACCTCCTGCATCTACTCCTATCACTTCAACTATTCCAGATCGTGTTTTGTTAGTTATGCGATTATTAGAATGAATGGAAAAGTTGGAGAATAAAGGTAAATCAGTAGATACTCGCGAATTACCTGATCATAATATTTTCTATGGTATGCCACCGAATTACTTCATTGGACAGACCCCACCGACACCCGATATGTCCAGACCGAACACGGTCAATGCAATTGGGTCGGCAACGGTTGCGTGACTCCTTTCCCGGTCAACACCATGGAGTTGCAGCAGCCCAAGGTCTTGGTTCGGCCGCATCAAGCTGAATCTACTAAAGGGAAGAACGTGTTGATTGGAGAGGAAAAACCGTCTTCAAAAGAGTCGGTTAGAGAAGTGACCTATGAGAAGACGGCTGATGGTAAAGATTCATTCAAGGTTACTGTGAAAACCTCTGGACAAGGGGGCAAGGATTGGTCACTGTTCCTGGATCGCGGGCGCCCGAGACCGATCTGCTACAGGCGGTCAGACCGGCTGCGCCAGGCGGCCAGACCGCCTGTCCCCATGGACGCCCAAAGATGCTGATTCCGAAGCGTCCAGAAGTTGGTACTTGGAAGATGAACGTGGCAAAGGAGCAGGGTGTTCGGAAGCCCAAAGTCACGTTTGATATGCTTTATGACAAGTACACCAAACAAAAAGTCGTTCCAAGCGATCGGCCGTTAAAAAAAAGAATGAGATCGCTGATTCAGAACGAGAGAGTCCCTCCGCCTCCTCGTATGAAGTTGGATCCGGTGTGGGATGACAATGGAGTGATGTGGGTGTCATATCATTCAAACATGCAGCCTTCGTTTCATCCTGGCTGGGAAGGTCCAAGAAGACGTGTGCAGGACAGAGTCATTTATCCCAGGAGAGACCGATTGGCTTTCCGTCAATCTGGTCAAGAACAGGCACAGGCGGTTAGACCACCCGTCAGGGTCAGCCACCAAGACTTCCTCTGAGGCAGGTTTACCGGCCTAAGAAGAAGGAGGAGGTGCAGAGCATGGATGTGGACTCAGAGAGGACTACTGAGTTCGATATTATTCAGATTGGGACTATGGGTGTTCCTATTGAGAAAAGTCTGGCTATGAAGCCGACTTCCAGTGAGAAGATGGTGGAAGATCTAGGGGCTAGCACTAGCAAGGTTCAACAGCACTTTCTTCCAAGGTGGTGTCCTGAAGGGCTGACTCGCACGCAGAAGAGGAACCTTCAGAGACTCCGCTTTTGGGAGAAGCAAGAACAAGAGTTGGAGAAGCAGAGAGATGAAATCTTTAACCAAGTCAAGCCCATGATTCCACAGAAGAAGGAGTGGAAGCCGAAGGAAGACCTGGACCGCCTGTCACACCGGACCAGCGACCCAGGTGGTCAGACCGCCTGTAGGCGGTAAGACCGGGTGACGTAGAGGCGCCCGGTATTTTTTCTTCCAGTTCTTCGGCTCGTGATGACAAGTCAACATCGGTTCCCACTGTTGAGGACGATGAAGAGCTTGTTGATTACAGTTCTTCTCCGGAGCGCATGAATGCTGATGTGAATGTGCTTCATATGTCTATGGATGGAGACATGCTTTCGGAGGAGGAGGTTGCTCATCTTGATTTTGGTCCTAGGGAAGCTATATTCCAGAAGCCTAAAGCTAGAGACAACCACTTGAAGGCTTTATATCTGAAGGGTCATATCAATGGGAAGCCGATCTCGCGGATGTTGGTCGACGGAGGGGCTATTGTGAATTTAATGCCCTATTCTTTGTACAAGAAGCTTGGTGGTTTAGATTCAGAGTTGATCAAGACCAACATGACCGTCAGTGGCATTGGAGGAGGAGAGCCTATTGGCGCCAAGGGGGTGATCTCTATGGTGCTTACTATTGGGAGTAAGACCTTGGCTACTGCTTTCTTCGTTGCTGAGATTCAAGGTAACTTCAGTTTAATCTTGGGTCATGATTGGATTCATGCAAACCAATGCGTTCCTTCTACTTTGCATCAATGTTTGATTCAATGGGTAGATGATGATGTAGAGGTTGTGCATGGTGATACTTGTGCTTGTGTTGCTTTAGCTGATAGCTCTTTGGTTGGCATTCATGATGATGTTAGATGTTTGTCAGGCTTAGATCTTTCTGAGTTTGAGTTTATCAGTTGTACTAAGAATGGCTTCATGCCTGCTGTCATAAAGCCGATGAACAATCGGCTGAATCATCTCATTTGATGGATAATCGAGAATGGTTGCAGCAGAGATTTGAACACTATCGGTCGCATCAGAACGATATGTGTGAAGCTATTCAAGACTTTGATGATATAAGCAAGCTAGGATGTGGTTTTACGTCGGCTGATCCTCTTGAGGAGGTAGACATTGGCAATGGTTTTATTCCTAGGCTGGCGTTTGTAAACAAGAATTTAGATTCTGCTTTTAAATCAGAATTAATAAAGTTGTTAAAAGAGTATGTCGATTGCTTTGCTTGGAATTATCATGAGATGCCTGGTTTAAGCCGAGAGCTTATTGAGCATTGGTTGCCTATTAAGTCTGGTTTTAGGCCTTATAAACAACCAACTAGGTGTTTTAATCCTGAAATTTATGACCGAGTTAAAGAATAAATAAATCGGTTATTAGAAGCAAAGTTTATTAGACCTTGTCGATAGGCTGAATGGATTTCTAATATTGTACCCATGGAAAAGAAAGGAACGGGTAAGATTAGAGTGTGTATTGACTTTAGAATTATTAATCGTGCTACTCCTAAAGATGAATATCCTATGCCAATAGCCGATATGCTTATCGATGCTGCGTCTGGACATAGAATGATTAGCTTTCTTGATGGTAATGCTGGTTACAATCAGATATTCATGGCCGAAGAGGATATATCGAAAACGGCTTTTGTATGTCCAGGCTTTGTTGGTTTGTTTGAGTGGGTTGTTATGACTTTTGGTTCGAAAAATGCCGGTGCTACTTATCAAAGGGCGATGAATTTGATCTTCCATGATTTGCTTGGTATTATCTTGGAGGTTTATATCGATGATATCGTTGTCAAATCGGCTGGAAGTGTTTCTCATTTGGCCGATTTGAGACTTGCATTTGAAAGAATGCATCGGGATGGTTTGAAGATGAATCCACTCAAATATGCTTTTGGTGTGTCGGCTGGGAAGTTTTTGGGCTTCATAGTTCATGAGAATGGAATAGAAATTGATCTAAAGAAGGCCGACACTATTGGCAAGTTGCAGGCGCCTAGCTCTAAGAAATAGTTGCAGAAATTCTTGGGTAAGGTGAATTATTTTAGAAAATTTATTTGCAATTTGTCGGGAAAGGTGAATGCTTTTACTCTGTTACTTCGGTTGAAAGATGGTGCTGAATTTACTTGGGGGGCAAAACAGCAAGAGGCGTTTGAAGAGATCAAGCATTATTTATCTTCGCCTCCGGTTCTTCGGGCACCTAGGAAAGGAGTTCCTTTTAAATTATATATTGCGGCCGAAGAAAGTGTTATTGGGGCTGTTTTGATCCAAGAAACCGAAGGAAAGGAATATATTATTTCATATGCAAGTAGAAGATTATTGGACGCCGAAACAAGGTATACTTTCATTGAAAAGTTATGCTTATCATTATATAATGCTTGTACAAAGTTGAGGCATTATTTGTTATTAAATACTTGCATAGTTGCTAGTCAGGCCGACATAATTAAATACATGTTGCATAGACCTATATTAAGTGGTAGAATCGGCAAATGGGCTTATGCTTTAATTGAATATGATTTAGTCTTTGAGCCATTGAAATCTATGAAAGGACAAATTGTTGCCGATTTTATCGTTGAACATAGGATTAATGAACATCTTGATTTGCAAAAGTGGTTGTGGAATTGGTGTTATTCTTATTTCATCAAGCGGTGTTGTTTTTGAGGCTCTTAACCGATTAGATCATAAATGCACTAATAACCAAACCGAATATGAAGCTCTACTATTCGGGTTGGAGATGTTACATGATATGGGAGTGAAACATGTGGAGGCATATGATGATTCTCTTTTGGTGGTTCAGCAATTATCTAAGGTTTGTCAATGCTTAGATGGAATTTTGAATGCTTATCTTGATAAGTGTTTAGATATTGTATCTTGTTTTGATGAATTTGTTATTTATCACGTACCAAGAGAAGAGAATCCTGGAGCTATTGCGTTGGCACAGCAGGCATCAGGTTATAATGTTCAGAAAAGAAATTTTCATGAAAAGAGGCCGATATTTCGGGAAGCCGACGTTTCTGTTCTGGAACAGGCGGTTCGACCGCCTGTCACAGCCGGTCTGACCGGTGCGGCCGGTCTAACCGCCAGCACAGGCGGTCTGACCGTCTGTCCCTCTGAAAGTTCCGATTCGGCTATTAATGATTCTCCATCTGTTGTGGCCGATGTTGGTGATTGGAGGAAGCCTCTGGTGGAGTATTTGCGGGATGCTAGCAGGTCAGTGGATCGAAAAGTCCGACGATGGGCTTTCAAGTTTACTTTGGTTGATGGTGAACTATATCGTCGGACCATGAATGGATTGCTTTTGAAATGTTTAGATCCTGATCAAGCTAGATTAGTTGGTGATTTGGTTTGGAAGACTTTTGCCTATAGGAACAAAGAGCAACAAGTTTGGTAAATGGTCGCCGAATTGGGAAGGACCATATCGTATTGTGAAGGTTTGTTCTTGGAATTCCTATGTGGTGGAGACTTTACAAGGATTTCAGTTGCCAAGGGCGCTCAATGGGAAATATTTGAAGAAATATCATCCGAGTGTTTGGCAACATGCTTGAAAGGATATGGCCGATATGTGATATCGTCCTTAGAGAAAAAATGGCCGACAATAGAGGGTCGCCCTTAGTCTGATTAAATGCTTTGTGGTAAACAAAGTTTTACCAAAAAACAGGGAGGCATATGTTGACGACCAAAAATGGCTTAAAGCCGATCAGGCTGGGACAGCCGGTCTAGACCGCCTGTACAAGCGGTTAGACCCAGGCGGTCTAGACCGGCTGGGCCCTGTAGCCGGTCTGGCAATGTGCTAGGCGGTCTAACCGCCTGTCACAGGCGGTCTGGCCGTGTGTCCCTGAGTCCGAGTAGAATTTCACGTTTTTAGATCTATATAAGGACTTCCTTGCGGGGCAAGACCTCCCCACCCTATAAATATAAAGGGCCGTGGCCGATTGAGGACCTCTACCCAATCGAATAAACAATTGTCTTACTTTTTATCTCTAAACCCTAGCTTTTCCAACCCCATTGCTTTCCTTCTTCGTCTCCACGACGTTTTAGGAGGTTCTAAGTGGCCTTGCCGACCTTAGAACAACCCTAGGTTCGCAGCCTCCGACGGGGTCCCTCCCGAGGTTGTGATCGTAGACTTTCGCGGCGCCTCTGAAACAGGCGGTCTGACCGGCCCCTACAGGCTGCGTCCAGAAGCTCCGACGAGGAGATCTCGACGACCGCGCGATCTAGCGCTTTCTTGTGTTGACCAGAAGCACGTCAACAGGTACCATCTATACAAAGTTTTTCCTAGATGCATGTGTGTGTTAGAATACGAATAAACAAGGGAGAACATAAAATGAACAATTTAGTAGTAGTTGCTTGCAACATATTATGTTTTAAATTTGTAATTAGTATCATGCCTGTCGTTTACAACCTCAGGTTAGTTGATAGGATAGTATACAAATGGTAGCAAATCTACACAAAATAGATCAGTTGAAACGGGAAAGGGAGAGAGAAACTTCTTGGAATTTCATATATAGAGTAGAGAAATATCGTATATACAAAGAAAAAATAGCGCAAGTATGCAGGAAGTGTTACCCGAACGTAGGGAGCCACTTAGTGCACAGCACTATGACTTGAGAGCCTTGGAAGAAGAGTGGCTTCAATCAACCAGCGACCATATATAGTGTGAACAGAGACCGCATAGTACCCCGCCAGGCCCCCTGATATATACATGATGACATATGAATGCCTTCGGATATTCCAAGGCGGAAGGTGCAGCAAGTGGCCAATTTTTTGTTTCTTTTGAAGAGGTCTATGGCAGGCAAGAAGCAGGTATGAAATTCCAAGATTATGGTATTCCGGGTGTGATCCAGAAGTATGTCCACGAGAAATTTCATGCGAAATTACCTGTGTCCAATGTGTGGGTACGATAGGATTTGCTTTTTGTTATGTCAAAGAATTTTGCTGTCCCAAAATGAAGCTGTGAAAAGCTGTATGCAGTGTATGTGAAATTACCTGTGTGTGCAATGTGTGGGTATGATAGTATTCATCATCGTTTTCATAGTTCGCAGCCGACACGGTGTAGTTCGCAGCCGGCCGGCGGCCGCCAGCTGCGGCCTTAAGCAATCAGGTATTCAGGTCATTGGGGGAGACGAAACGAAAGATGCCGTGGGCCTAATAATGTTCGTGCGGCTGGGTCTAAATGGGCTGCATAGATGGGAACTGAGGCCTCCCAAAATTGGCCATGTCACATCATTACAAACATTGTGGGCTAACTTTTTGTGTGCGTGTAATCAGTTGGCTTGTTCAGTTTTATTGGATTTAATCCATGCTGGAAATAATAAATTTAAGAAGAAAATTATGTAAGTATATCTAGAGAACGGGATTTATTCATGAAATTAATTTACTTATGATGGATACAAACAAAAGACCCTGAATGATTCCCCACCTTTTGATTACTGAATTGATTTCTGGTCTTTTGGAGTCACTATTATGAGTAAATTAGCTCTTAATCCGGAATGAATCCCGTCCCCTATGAATTTCTTGTTATATTATCATTTCCGGCCTGAATTGAATCCGATGTAACCAAACAAACCCTAGGTTTGAAATGCTTGCTTTTAAATCGTCTGGAAACCTATTGGGCTGGCCGCAAAATCTTTGTTGAATCACCCCCCCCCCAAAACAATTTTTCATTTTAGCCGGCCCAAAAACACGATCTTTGTTGAATCACCCCCCCCCCCCTCTTTAATTATACACTTATTATTTTTGTCTCTATTTCAGCTAGCGGCATGTTTAATTTTTGAAACGAAAGTGGAATGTTTAATGGACTCAGATTCACAGGGAAAATGAGCTTACGCACGTCTATATAAATTAAAGAATAAAAATGCTCTAAAGTATTTTTTTTGTAATGGTTTTTATCGTTTGATTGATGTAACTGATAAGTTGGATCCTGTCTTACTGTCAGAAATGGACTGGTTTGTGCATTGGAATTGCTGCGACCGCCCAAAACATGTGTTACAACTACAACATATGTTGTATTGATTTGTTTTCTCTATATGCTTGATGTACCATGTGGCTTCCCCCCTATCTTGTGCCATAGTCATCAAAGTGGATTTGATTTACCAATTACCATACAAGTAAAAAGTGAGGCTTGTTTGATGTATCTTCTCCCTGATATTTCTTGGTTATATATGCGGTTACACCAGTATTCCCCCAACAAAACCTATTCGTTCATGCATATCCGATCCATTGTATGACACAAACAACATGATATATATTGGCCATTTATTCGCCACTGAGTATATTTATCGGTCCATCTTATTTGTTGCTAATGCAACATAAAAAAACCGCCAAAACAAAGCTCAGTTTTTCTTCAGTTCCATGTAAATGCCGCTGATCCAGTATTTATTTTGTTCAGGATCTCGTTCACAGGATCCGGAGTTCTTCCAAAGCTTTGTTCTTAAGGGAATCCGTTGAGCACCTATGATGAAGTGTGAAGTAATCCCCAGGGGTTATTTCCTTGAACACAGGAGGGTTCTCTTCGGACAGTATCTCCTTGATCGGGCCATACTTCCTATTCGACGTTGGGTTTGCGGCAAAAGACGCGATTGTGACTCTCGATGTAGTAGTTTTCTTCAGCACCACCTTATGCTTCACGCTCTGAAACTTGTTATTTGACACGATCTGCACATGCATTTAATATACGAACTGAAAACATCAGCAAAATCCAGGCTGCATAATATAGATAGGTTTCACATGCATTGGGTTTTCAGGTTTTCTTTAATTTTGCAGGCTATCTGAATCTGAATTTCTCAACATACCTGCATCATATCGCCAATGTTGACAATGAATGCTCCGGGTATCGGCTCAACGTCGATCCACCTGTCGTTCTTGAGGAGCTGCAGGCCCCAACATCATCCTGAAGAACCACGGTCATGAAGCTGGAATCCGAATGCGTGGCGACGCCGATCGCAAGCTCAGGGCTCGGGCATGGAGGGTAGTAGTGGCAGGCCATGAACTGCCCCTCGTTGCATTCTATATCTGTCAGGTAGCTCGGGTTCAGACCCAGAGCCTCTGACAACAGCCCGAACAAAGTGTGAGTCAGCTTCATCACCTCCTTGGAATACTCAAGCAGCATGTCCCTGAAAAGACACATCATTTAAAACCACCATAGATAATGCAATTTATATTCAAGGTTTCATATTTATATATGTACATATATGTATATATATATATATATACGAAGACAAGAGAGGGTGATCGGACGACGGTGAACTCACCGGCAGTGGTAGGGAAGCTCGGCGGGCGCCGGCGGGTCAGGCGCCATGTTGAGCTGGAGCGTGTCGCGCCAGCTGGCAACCTTGGACTTGTACAGGTCATGGTTGCAGTTGTACTTGACCTTTCTAGCAAGGTCACGGCTGTAGAGCCTCGCCTTCTCGGTGCCTTCCCCACCCTCGGACTCATGGAACGCCCTCACGGCGTCCATGGTCCCCGTGACAACCTCCGGAGGCACGGCGTGGCCAACCACCTGGAAGAACCCCCACTCCGACGCGGCGCGGCCGATGGCCTCCACGCACGCCACGTGGTCTGCCGCGCTGCCGATGTCGATCACCGGCAGCGGCACCGCCGCCTCGTCGGAGTTGGGCTGTGATGGAGGAGGCTCTTGGACGCGGAAGATGCGCGGGAGCTCGGTGATGCCCGAGGCGTAGAGGCCGCGCACGCCGGAGGTGGTGGCGTCCAGAGCTCGGAGCTCGGCTAGCCGGTCATAGGCAGCGGTGGCGGTGGCGGTTGCCGGCGCAGACATGGCGGCGGAGGTGGTGATCAAGGTCGAGGTGTATGATGCTTGGTTTTGCTTTGGTGGTGATGGTGGAAGGCCAGGGGCATGTTCTTATAGCTAGCGAGGAGGAGACGAAGAGTGGACTACCACTGTTGGCCGTGTTGGAAAAAGAAAATAATGGAACAAAAAAAAAGGAACATATAGGAACAACACATCTCAGCGAGACAGCGACTGGGTGGGGTTTACTAGTCAATGCGATGGGTTATTTGGGTATTCTTTTTGTGGAAAGTAGAGCTCATGTCGTGCGTGTTCTGAGAAAGCAAAGGTCTAGGCACATGTTTTTGACTGAACTTAAGTGTTGTAGCCACGTGGGATGATGATGAGTGCGCAGCTGAAAATTCTAGCATCGCTTAGAACGCCCAAATCACATGCTTAGGGGAAAGAGAAGGAAGCCTTTCAGCGTTGTGTTTTTTCTTGGCACATGATGGAAGGAGACGCATGCATGGGAAAAGCATCGGGCTTCGAGAAGCTAGGACTAATTACCCTGAAAGGGATAAGTAAGCATAGATCACGATCGGAGTACGTCGAAAACTACCTTTATTTTCTTCAGAGCTAGGTTTGTCAGTTGCCAAATGACTCCCACCTGAGCTGCTCAGCCATCGTTTTCATTGCAATAACGAAATTCCATCCCTTAACCACAAAAAAGGTAGCAGGTCGTCCCAAGACAAGAAAAGGCAAAGAAGTTACTTCTTCCAACAAGAAATACCTGCCGGCTACCAAAAAAAAAAAAGTCTCTCTCGTGACAGGAAATTGTGTGAGAGTTGCTATACCTGCTAGCAGGAAAAAAAAAACAAAATCTAACTTGTGATCTGAAAACTTTGCAGGCTATGTTTCCGCAAGAAAATTGTATTCGATTCTTCCACCCAAGTACATCATATAGTACATACGGCTTGGAGACAAGGCAATTTAATGTATCGGCAATTTTATCTTTGATACGAAAGATATGCATCTTCTAGCTAGATCTCAGCGTGTCGAATTTCTAGAGTCAAGAGCTATGAACAAAGTTCATCGTGGCCCATGAATAATTCTTTATTTTAAGAACAAGTTAATATTGTTGGAGTATGTATGATACTACTATTTGTTTTAAACAATATCATCTCTTTGGCAGCAGCAGGGCAGAGTCCAAACCTTGGTGGACGCAGCTATCACATGGTGAAGCTGACAAAGAAAAAGAGGCACCAAACGTACGTGCCGCTGGCTGGTCAACGGTTCACCATTGTACACTGATTGCCGTGTGTTTTGGGGGCTTTAACAAATAGCCTATGTGGACTTGGAATGGAAATTTAAAAGTTCGACGGCTCATGTTGCATGTCCAATCCAGGCCGTGCACTCATCAATCACTCAAATTGTGTTTCTCGTAAATGATGCAGGACGCATACATTGGTGGCATGATTAATGAAATTAGTTTTAAAAATAATAATAATGTACTCAACAAAACTATTTAAAAGTGATCACGAAAAATAACCAATTCTAGACGTTTTAATTGTTTTGATATTACTAATGATATATTAAAACTAAGTTTAACTAATTTGAATATAATGTGCTTAATAATTGTTTTTCTATTTACTCTTGGCAACTATGGTTTTTTCTATTCAAACATTTATTCATTTACATTTTATATTATGAAATGATTAAATATTTATTGATAAATATGTTTTGATGAATTATATTTTTCTTAAATACAATGAGGCTATACGATCATACTTTAATCACTTATTGTATAATGATTTAGGGATTATTTATATAAATAAAGCAAATGATACAGTTAATTTCAAATCACATAGATATCTGAATATGCATTCGAATCCGACACATCACTTCTGTATTCATATCCGGCAACATCTGAATCCGTATTCGTATTTGATGAGCTACATTGACCAATATCGCACATGGAATTTGAATAAAATATATGGTCAAAGGTTGTGAGAAAGTCGACATCGATAAATATTTTGATATTGAGAAACTACAATGCATTACGACTAGTCCATGTGTATCTTACTATTACTAATTGGAGGCTCCTCTTGAAGCCTTTATGTGATGCCACCTAGGATCATAGGTGGACACCTTTAAAAAATAGAGAAATCCTACAAAATCTCTCAAAAAAATAAAACATCCACCTAGCATCCTACATGGACATCTATATATTATATTTAATAATTGCTCATTACAAATACGAATTATGAAATAAAATATATTACACATGTGATGGATTCTTATATAGTTATAATCATAGCATGATATTTTCTCCCAACGATGTTTCTCCTATATCATATATAATTTCCATGCATTCGTCCACTTCATGAAGCGTGTTGAGCGTGTCAGTTTGCATGTATCCATGCAAAAAAAATATAACGAAAAGCAATCTGTCAAACTGCATGTACCCATGCAAATCATGTCTTCCTAGATCCACGGAAGAAGGAAGCACTCGGCCTGTATTTTTTTTCCATTGTGGTTAATGGTTTTATCTCTTCTAATATTAAGGGCTTAGATTTTTTTCAATCTTTTACCTCCTCCTATGATGTAATTGGAGTATCATAGGGCCCATCTAATGATCTAAACTACCTCTAAGATTGAAATCAAATATCATACACCCAATCGCATCTAATACTCAAACTAATCTAATATATCCCATAGCAGATATAGCTAATAAACCAAATATGTATATGCTTGTGTGTGTATTCTATCAACAGCGCCTGCAAGCATTTATGTGTGACAATTATGTGAGACTAGTCACATAAATTTGCTAGGCTTTCCTAACGCAATTTCGACTGCTAGGTTTCCCAAATCAATCAGCCATTCGGCCATCAAGCATCTGCTACTACTTATAATTAAATATTCATTGTGAGTCTTCTGTCCCTAAATAAAATAGTAATTTTAACTACCAAGTTTGATTCAAAGTTTCTGTTGAGATACCACGATTATCAAGTATTCTATAAGAAAATAGCTATTTGAACTACCAGGTTTGAATAGTTTCAGTTGATATAACATGAGTATCAAATATTATACGCAACAACTAAAGTTTTGAAGGACTCAGAAGCAAATCACAACTGTTACCACACCTATCCGGATATCTTATCTATAAAACAAACAGCTCCACATTTAAAGGAGTCACAACCAAATCACGTACAAGGCAGCAATGATCAACCTACCTTCAAGTATCTGCTACTATGTGAGACATTTTAATTACTATGTATCCAAACTACACACCCCGAATATTATAAAAATAATCTAAAGTAACCCCCTAACCTTCATGGAAATTACCCACCTATTTATAAAAATAATATCTCATAACCCCCTAAATTTGCATTTAAAGTTCCAACGATATCATTTTTAAAAGTTAGAGTAATACCTACATCTGAATCTAAATTATGTAATTATATAAAAATTTTAAAGTCATCAATATAAAATTCTAAATTACTATTTGTATATTATTATTCTAAATTATATAAGTTTATATTATTGTGTATATAAAATACTACCCATGATGTGTGTCACCATGTATTCATGTACGAGGAAAGGAATAAGAATACAAATTTTCATGTTTTTAAATTAGTTTAACTAAACAAATATATCAAACACACATGAAGGTCTGATGCAAAGTGAAAATTTTTTATTAACTAAATTTATTACAATTATATATAATAATTATTTATTAGAATATTTTATGGATGAAAAAGAGCACGGGATGGATAATTTTAATTATAAACTATTTCTAACTAAGCCGTGGGGAAGCACGGGTTGATAGGGTAGTTAGACTAACAATAGTAAAAACAGGGACTACCCTACCTGGCTACTTTTTCTGTGAGAATACCTATTCGGTATACTCCCTTTGTTCTTTTTTATCTGTTGCTTGAAAACTATGTTTGTGAGGACAACACGGTTATGGCCTGACATGACAAACAGAGACCGAGGAAGTAAACCGCAACAGCTCTCCTTCTGCAGCCATTCCAACAGAATAGGCCACACACAAAACAAGGCTCTAAAAAAACATAAAGATTAGACAAGACAGAAGCTGGGCCCCACACAACCAGTCAATCTCACAATTAGCCCAGCAGGCATGGTAGAGGCGGCCCAGCACGTGCGAAGAGTCCGACATTGCAGAGGAAACTAGAAAAGCCCGCGGCGTTGTCGCGGATGAGCAGTGGATGTACCCGTGCTACGATTTTTTTAAACTTTTATTAGTAGAAATATTTTTTTGAAGTTAAAGCCAGAGCGCGGTGAACCCATAAATCGATATATGAAAATGTTATAAATTTTGGATTTGGTATTTTCTTTTGAAGTTTATCTTATGTTGAAATGCTATTCGCTAGATTTGAATTATGTAGGTTTTGATGTTTGGAAAAAAATTATATTAATAAATTATTAATTTAAAAGTGTTTTGGTGGGGAATTGGAAATGCGAGTCTGATTTTTGAAAGTCTGCGTATAGTAGATTTGTTAGTTTTCAAATTCATTTTGCTGGTTGAAAGTTAGCTATAAAATGGTGGAATTGAAAAAATAATTTTGATTTCTTAAGTTTGCATTAAAGTATACTTGTTGGTTTTCAAATTTTGGGCTCCTTATATGTTTAACTTTTTTTATTTGAAGATACTTTGGTGTCTATATAGTGGAACGGATCTCGTATAATCATTTGTGTGAACAAATGTTTGAAACACTTCGAATTTAAAAATTTTGTTGCGAAACGAATATTAAGGTTTTCAAATTTTTATTTTTTTGTATTGAACACTTCTTAATTTGAGGATATTTTTGGAATCGGAATAGTTTGTAGGATGGGTTGTAGACAATTGTGTGAATGTACGACGAAAGTATTTTGAGTTCAAAAATATGTTCTATAGTAAAGTTATAGGTTTTAAAATTATAAACAAATTTTATGTTGGACATGTTTTGGTTCGAACGTGTTTTGGTGGTTGAATCTTGTGTATGGTGAAATAAGTCTTAAAACGGATTATTGTGTGATTTAAGTAAAATACGAGGGTTTGTCTAAAAAAATTCCCTAGAGAAGAAAAGGATGGCGGGTTAATTTTGAGAAAAATCAGGGGGTTTTCTGAATATATTGTTGGACCGGTTCATGTGGACTGCGGGTTGATTTTGACGTAATCTAGGGGTTTCTTTGCAAAAAAACCTGAGAGAGGAGAGTGGACTGCGGGTTATATTTCCGTAGAAACCGAGGATTTTTTTGCAAAGTGATAGAAAAAAGCACGATCTCGGCCGTTCACCCGGCCGATCGGACGGCCGGCGCCGACGTGGACACGCTCCCTGGCCTTGGAATTGGCCAGGAATCATAGTTAGAGATTCACCTGCTTCGTTTTCCTATTTTAAATTTCTTTTTTTATTAATATTCTAGCTTCACGAAAAATTATTTCAGATCGACATAAAAAGGTGAAGCTATCAAAACAATCATACAAATTTACCTTCTTTAGAATCCTGATAAACCAGCCAGGTTAGTTTCAAAGACGAACCAGACCAAATTTTCAATCCCAAAAAAAGGCTTTTCTAATGCGGGCATGCCAACTGGCAACCATTTTCAATCGAAACCTTTACCGAGACAGTTGTCCTGACAGTCTCCATTAATAGACATTAACCAAGCCAGTTGTTGGGCCGCCGGCCCGGTCACAATTAACTAATGCCAGTTTTTAAAGGTCAGAGTAATTTTTTTTTAGTACTGTTTGCATTGACACCTTGAGGTTCCTTTCATGAGCTACATGTCAAGTGGGGTTCTGACCGTGCATTTTTGTGTCAACAGTTCTCTTCGGAACGATACAGGATCTAACAAGCAGATGATACTCATATTGCTATGTCCAAAATTTTAATCTCTTAGCTAAAAAAAATCTCCGTAATTGATTCTCAATCATTTTTGTTACATTCCTCTCTTAGTGCCACTACCCCACTACCCTGGAACCGGTGGTGAAAATATTGACCTCAGTTGGGGGATAAACTGCCTGTAAAAATTGAGAGGAAGAAGTGTGCCACGAAATGAAAAAAAAAATTAAATAGCGACTACCGAAAAACAATATCCCATCCGATATATTTGTATTGTCCAAGTAAAGAACTGGTCCTAATATTACCAGGTCTGCATTTCGGAGGGCTTTTAGTGCTGAATGGTAACACCACCCATTAAATAAAGTTACCTTTAATACTGGGGTGTTCTACCGCCTAGTGCTAAAGGTTCCCTACAAGCGAATCAGAAAGGAAGGCATCTACAATACTTAAGGGTGTTTGAAAACTAGTGGAATGAATAATGCATTGGGAAGCATGTTTTGTGAGGAGAATGAATGGTGGAAAGTGTATGAATCTAAAGAGGATCTAAATCTGATATGTAGGTGACATAGTAAGAAAACTACACGCGAGACAAGAAGTCTTGTGTTGAGTTTGTGCATATTTCGCATGAAAAGTTGTGTGGGTCTCTTTATTTAAAGTATTTTTTTGGACAAAAAACTTTAGTAATAGTATTAATGGAATTCATTAGTACCCGACATATGACCCGATACTAATAAAGCTCCTTACTTTAGATTTTGATCCGGTACCAGTTCCAAACCTGTACTAAATGAAGGCTTGAAACTAGTATTAGGCTATCCGCAACCTAAGACATCGTCAAGTAATTTCTATACATCCATGTCATATAGACACTACCTATAGAAACTATCTCTCTAATGCATAGTTTCTTAAAAATAAATTATCATCCATTCACATATGTTCTCTCTCCTTTCCTCTCCCTATCATCAAGTTTTATTTCTTGGTTCTTGTGTAAACATGGTTTCTCTTGCAAGACACCATGTCCTTCTCTCCCCTCTTTAATTCCCTTGCCATATCACAAAATTACTGATGTGGCAGCCTATTTAATGCTATGGGCACCATCCTAGTACATGGGTTGAGGATGGCCTTAAGTGGCCATGGGGAGGAGTCTCTCATGCCATTCCCAACCCTCCAACTATGACGGTTTCTACAGCATTAATTAGCCTGCCACATAGGACACTTTGCTTATGTGTCACTCTAATAAATTAGAGAGAGAATGAGAAAAGGAAGAAACTGGGTCTTGCATCAGACCCAGTGTCTACATGAGAACCTATGTAATATACACTACCAAGTTATGCGTTGGGGAAGGGTGGTGTCCTGATATTAAATGAGAAACAATCATGATTGGTGAAAAGAATAGAGAAAGGGTTCATCAGGGACCCACACCAAGAAACCATGGGTTGTAGATGATAGTTTCTGTGGTGGTGTCTCGATGATATGGCGACATGGACACCACTCATAGACACTATGGGTTGGGAATGGCCTCACCATCTCATGTCTTAAGCCGCAGAGTAGTCGAGAGATGAGGCACAGAAGCAGGCCATTTATTTTGAACATGTCTTTTCTAAATCTATTGAATAATTAATGCTTAAGATCCATACTAGGACGTATTTAGTGACAATTATGGATTTTTGTTTGGCAACGTATAATATGAAAACTAACTTTCCATGGAAACTAAAATCTGGGCCACACGATGTTGGTCGAAAGACGTGACCAGATCAGGTGGGAGGGGTGATTTGTAAAAGCGTCTTGCAAATCACCCCTCCCATCTCTTCTAAGCTTTGCGAATCACCCCTTTCTCCTGATTTGGGCGCGCCCTTGGATCAACTTTATGTGGTCCAGATTGAAGTTTCTATTGTTTCCATGGGAAGTTGGTTTTCCACCAGATATGTCCCTTGTTTGTTTTAACAAATGCAAAATATCTGAATTGACCAGGTGACGTCACGGTTAATTGTTTTTGACAATTACGGAGTTTTGTATTAACAAATGCAAAATATCTGAATTGACACGGTGACGGTACGTTGAATTCGCAAATTGATCTTTGGCGTGGGTTGTTGGTGTGAAATGCATCCATGTTTAAAAGTTCAGGAGAGGACATATCATGCATTCCTTCATGGCAATGCGAGAGCGTACATGTTTTTGTTTCTTCAGTTGCATGCCAAACACATAAAAGTGCACCTTGGCAGATAGGTAGGATATATGACTGTATATAAGGTATTCACATCCATCCAATTGCCGGAATGAAAAGTAGTGATAGCTATAAACTCCAAAAGTACTACCAGAGATGAGAAGAGAGGCAAATCTCTGTGTATTTGTTAGTACTCTAAGCAATGCCTAGGAATAATGTCTTTCGATACATATCATAAAGGGGTGTGAGATGTTGTTGAAAGATGAGTTGGATCAAATTACAAACACAAAGTGTACCATTCTTCCAATCTGACCTCTGGAGCCGCGCTTCATTGTCACTTTCTCGAAAGAAAAACAGGAGCTGCGTTTCAATTGTCACTTTCTTGAATAAAAAACCGGCGTGTTGCATTTGAATAAATCTGAAGGGTCATTTGTCCAGTAGAATTATTTCCATTTGTAGATATATATATAGTAGGGTCATTTTCTCATTGCGCACAATGATGATAAGAAGTAACTGCATATTCCCAACTGGGACTTTATGTGGTTATTGGCTCTTAAATCCAAGGATCAAAAATTCAAATTAGTGAATTTATCGGTGGTCAGCTATATGAAAGGTCAGGTTTTGCACTGCAATAAAAATTCAAATACGATTACTCGTCAATAATCAAATTGCGATGGTAGGGAGATAAGAAGAACTCTGCACGGTCTTATGCTTGGCGCAGGGGCTGCTGAACTTGTTGTAGACCGTAGACGTTCCTCAGGGACCGGTATGACAAGGATATGGATGGCGCCGCCGGGATAGGTATGGCGTTGGAGCGCCCTTAGAGTTTATGGTCACTAGAGAGGTAAAACGCATATTCGTCCCATAACAATAAGTATCGGTTGCTTACCAACCAGTACTAAGGACCATTTAGTACTGGTAGGTAAGCACAATATCCCCGAAAACGCAAGGTGCAGAATCACTGCCAAAAAGCTCCTTACTTTTTTTGGGGGGCTGCTGGTTCTCAGCCACACTGGCTACCGCTATAGTACCAATGCCACCTATGGAACCCGTCATGTTACAGTCAACAAAAAATACGGTAGCTGTTCATGGGCCACCACCATAGTATTTCTATGCACAATTCAACTTACAGATGTTGGTAGAAAAAGACATGTTATGTTGCATTAGTTTTAAAATTTGATAGATGAAAACATAAAATTTTTAATGGTTCAAATTTATAGGCCGAAAGCAAATTAAAAAAATATTAGAGCTATCCAATAAACTTAGTATATAAAGTTACTATTTTCATACATAGAAAGAATAATTGTATTTTATTCTTTTCATACAAACCATCATAGATAATTTGTTTTAAATGATGAAGATGTTTAAAACGACTGTGGGTCTCATGAAATGTGCATGGGTCCCACCTAAAATAGTGTACGGGTCTCATGTGGGTCCAACATAAACAATAGGTGGGTTTCACCCAAAATAATATACGGGGCCCACATGGATCCCACCAAATAAAGGGTTCCACGTGGAGCCACAACTCATGAGGGTGCTTCAATTTTTTGAAGTCTACGATATACGTATCCACAAAATCACAATCCTAGGTATTACATGTTAACTGCGGCAATTCACCGTAGCCAATATATGCTTGATGATCCTTCGATCTGCCCATGTCCACGTATCCACAAAGAGGCACCTCACGGCACTAATGAACAATTAATCCTTAACTATGCAATTGTTCTTTCTTTCTTTTTTTTTCGCTTCTCTTTTTTTTTTTACGGTGCCATCATTGCCTCAGTTTTGAAACGGCAGTCTGTGCTCGTTCGTTAAAAAAAAAATGAGTGCCACTAGCACTGCAGAGAAGGAAGCAAGAAGCAGGGAGCGACAGTGACAGGACAGAACAACGCACAAAAAATGAAACGAAACAATCATTTTGCCTGAAAAACGAGGAAATAATCGACTTCTAAGAAAACGACCCCCATGGCTGGCGATACCGTATATAGCAAAATGATCTATATGCGGCGGCTTACAAAACCGTCAAAGTCCCTCCGGTCACTTTCCAGATTCTAGAAGAAACACTTTGACAGTCAGAGTTGTCTTTCAGTCAAAAACATATGTGTGGACTTAGTTTGGGCTCTTTTGAGAATGCATGCAACGTGATCCAGACCAATTTTCTTTGTGATAAGGTCTGCCATGCAATGGTTTCCTAGACTACAGTCCTACAACTATTCAGTCAAAAACATATGCGAGGACTTAGTTTGGGACTTTTATTGTGAGAAAGCAACACGTGATCAACTTTCCACAAACCAATAAACCATTGCATTGACTAAATGTCTGGGTTAGGCCAGAGATTATTACCTAGAGTGACACTTGCTTTGATTAAACATCGCATATAGACATATAGTTGACTCTCAACAAGCTTTGAAAACCCAAGCAGCACACTATATATATAAGTACAAGTAGGAACAGCATCTCGCCATCCACCACCCAAGCAAAAACCCCCAATCAACCATACACCTCAGCATCACTCGCCGCCGGCCACCATGTCTGCGCCTATCGCCGCCGCTGCCACCACTGTCCCCTATGACCGTGACGCCGAGATCCGTGCTCTAGATGCCACCACCTCCGGCGTCAGTGGCCTTTTCGCCTCCGGCATCAGCGAGCTCCCGCGCATGTTCCGCGTCACCGACCCTCAGCCACAGCAGCAAGAGGCCGTGACAACGACCATGGCAGCTGACCAAGAAGCTATGCTGGTGATCGACCTCGCCATGGCCGACCACGAGAAGCTCGTGGCGGCCATCCGGCACGCCGCGTCGGAATGGGGGTTCTTCCAAGTGACCGGCCAGGGCGTGCCGGCCGAGGTGATCTCCGGGGTGATCGATGGCACCAGGGCGTTCCATGAGTCCGATGGTGGGGAAGGCTCTGAGAAGGCAAGGCTCTACAGCAGGGATGTGACCAGGAAGGTTAAGTATAACTGCAACCATGACTTGTATGTGTCTAAGGTGGCAAGCTGGCGTGACACCCTGCAGCTCACCATGGCGCCTGAGGCGCCGGAGCCATCCGAGCTGCCAGAGAACTGCCGGTGAGTGCCTCGTCAGATCAGATCCCCATGAATTTCAGCTGCTTTGAGCTTTCTAAGTAGTAAAGTCTTTACTCTCTCCGTTCAAAATTATAGTTCGTTTGATTTTTTTACCCCAAGTTTGACCATTCGTCTTATTCAAAAAATTTATGTAGATGTAATCAAATTTAAATCATTCATGGAGGAATTTTATTAACAAAGCAAGCCATAACAAGAAAATGATACATACATGATTTTTTGAAATGTAGGAAGTGTTGTTTTTTTTCCACCCATTGTACATGAATATATGATCTCATATCTTGCAAAAATTCATGGACAGGCTTGAGAGTTTCCACAGTTTGTAGCAATTGATCTGAATACGTGCATTTGATCTTTTCAGGGACATACTCTTTGAGTATTCAAAACAGATGAAGAACCTGATGCACACTTTGTTCGGGTTGTTCTCGGAAGCTCTAGGTCTAAACCCGAGCTACTTGACATTGACTGCAACCAGGGCCAGCTTTTTACGTGCCACTACTTCCCTCCATGCACGAACCCGGAGCTCGCCATCGGGATCACGCCGCATTCAGACTCTACATTCATGACCGTGCTTCTCCAGGATGATGCTGGGGGCCTGCATATCCTCTACAAGGACAGATGGGTCGAGGTGAAGCCACTACCTGGGGCCTCCATTGTTAACATTGGAGATATGATGCAGGTATGTTCAGAAATTCAGATTCAGATTCAGTGTGATTTATCTCATGTATTATGCCTTGACGAGTTATGTTTCAACTGGTATATGATCCGTGGCAGATCCTCTCAAACGACAAGTTTCCAAGTGTGAAGCACAAGGTGGTGTTGAAGAAAACCACTAAACCGAGAGTCTCAATCGCGTGTTTCGCCGCGCACCCGACGTCGAAGAGGGTATACGGCCCAATCAAAGAGCTACTGTCAGAAGAGAACCCTCCTGTGTACAAGGAAATAACGGCTGGGGATTACTTCAGACTTTTTCATAGCACTGCTGTGGATTCTTATAGGAACAAAGCTTTGGAAAAACTCCGCCTGTGAGCTTGTGATAAAATAATATGGGAGTCAGTAAGTGAGAAGGTGCTGGTACGGACAGTGGCATTTACTTGCAACTGAAGAAAAACTGAACTTTTGTAATGGCCTCATGTGTTGCATAAGCAACAAATTATATGGACCGATAAATATACTTAAGCTGAATAAATGTCCAATATATATAGTTTCATATGAGTATTTCATTCGTAAATATCATGCAGTATCACTACTACAAACCGTTGGTGATATTGTGTTTAACCCCTAGTTGAAAATGGCGGTGAAAGGGGTTTGGAACATGTCGATGCCGGTTCACAGTGTATCCGTCAAATAATGGCGATGAAAGAATAAGTTCTGCCAGCTATTGTGACCTTTAAAGACTATTGATCCTTATAATTATGTTTAGCTTGACTTAAATCTCAAATGTTCAATAGTGTGCGTGAATTAATTGAAACCACAAGTGCTGATACAATAGAGTGCCTCATCTGTGTCAGCCCAGACGAAGCCGGCACCAAAGGACTATTGATGCTGCCCCGATAGATAATGAAGTGCTCTACAAGTTACACCGTACCGGAAAGCATGTAGAATATCCATGCAAGATATTTAAGGCACTGGTATGAATTTTGAGCCTTGGCATGCTCCTGCCAAATTGGGTAGTGGAAAATCATCCATCCCAAATCCCTCCCTCCTTCCACGTTAATTATATGCATATAAAAAGATGATGACATCATTCGTCTTGCAGTCTAAAATTTTCATAATTCCAAAACTATTTATTATGATGGTTGAAACAAACGAGTATCATCCACTAGACTTAAATCGATGGCTGGGACATGATAGGTTCCTAGAAAGAGGTACCAATGGATACGAAAATACATGAGACCTATACCAAAATATGAAAGATATTTCCCCTACATCACATTAGTATTTTATGAATTTTACTGCACGTAATTAGCACATGTAAAGTTAAAATTCATGTCGAACACACTACTAGAGAAACTAGCATTAGTATCGGGCGCAAAGCCGGTTTAGTACCGGTTATGTGCCTGGTACCGAGCTTCTGGTACTAATGGGCAACCTATTAGTACCGGCTTCCACAGCCGGTACTAATTGCCATCATTTAGTACCGGCTGGTAACACCAGCCAGTACTAACTGCCGGCCACGCGGCGCAGCCTGGGGCTCGATTCTCTAGTAGTGACGGTTATTAGCCTATTAGCACAGGCCATAGGTAGAGAACTATACAAATATATGACAAAGTATATATCCATGTCAGCCGTAACTAGTTTAGAGAGCTTTTCGTTATCGATGTCAGTGCTTAACAGATGCCTGTGGAGATAATGGAGATCATCCGCACTTTGATAACTGCACACATGAGGTTTTGTATATAGCCGGCATCGATGATGTGCTCTTCAGTTGTAATTAATTAATTAAGTACATATATTAAAGGAACAAGTTTTGGATGCCACTCATGATCTATGGCCCCACGTGGGACCGATGTGCTATTTACATGCAACCCACAACCTATTTAGGTGGGACCCGTAGAGGACCCACATGTAGGGCCCATGGGTGGGACCCGCATTAGGTGGAACCCACTTAATAGGACCCATAGTAATATCAAGCGCTCCCATTAATTAAAAAATAATCGATGATTTAACTACTTCTAACTCTATATACAACGTTCATCTCGGATAGCTCTAATTTTTTACTTTACATTCAATTCATGAATTTTACAAATGAAAAGAAAAATAAGACAAGAAGTCTCAGGGCTCTAAAAAATATAAAATTAGTAACAGATGAATAATTCATTACTAAACTTATATTTTCTCTGTCAGAATAAAAAATCAGTGTAACATCAACGAACTTCTTTGAAAAAAACATATACAGTGCATACATGACCAATAAGATAAAAGAATTATGTAATTTGAAAATTAGATTCAGTACAGTAAGATAATAAATTTTTATTTTTTTCATCATTTCAAGTTAACATGTTCCGTATAGATGAGCATCGCGCGTCAACCTACCACCTTAGCGTATCACTAAACACTAATAAATCATATATGTAAACTATAGGTCACAGTCAAACTGCACGTACACAAGTATAGATCATAGATCATAACATACAGCGGACAAGCTATGTGGCTGTGGCTTCTTTCCGGCCTCGTTGTCTTGTCAATGGTCTACAACTCGTGCAAGGGTTTCCACTCACGAGGCACATACTTTGGGCGTCTTGTAAGACCTACCTTTTATCCTCGACGCATCCTTTTTATTGAATTCAGTCAAAACATATGCCTGGACAGTGGACTTCATTCTGAGAAATTAAGCAGCAGCAGGATGGCCTACTTTTAGCGGCACAATTACAAACTCGATCTATTGACTAAACGAACATGACCTTATTAGTCAAATTGAATGGAAGAACACATGTATTTGAAAAATTTGACCCTGCAGGCTAGGAGTACTACTCCACTATCACCCTCTACTGTCTTTAAATTGGCTCTCATTCTTGCAAACTTTTTGCATCCACTCACCACCTCCAATCCCCTTTGCACCACAGAGAAGCACACCCAAGCATCCACCTCGATCTCCATCACCCGCCGCCGCAATGTCTGCGCCGGTCGCCACTGCCGCCTATGACCGTTTGGCTGAGCTCCATGCTCTGGACGCCACTACCTCCGGCATCAGTGGCCTCGTCGCCACAGGCCTCACCGAGATCCCCCGCATCTTCCGTGTCCCTGACCCTACACCACAGCACGAGGCGGCTGCCATGGCCGCCGACGATGAGGAATCCGCTACGCTGCCGGTGATCGACCTCGCCATGGCTGACCATGAGGCCCTCGTGACGGCCATTGGGCTCGCCGCGTCGGAATGGGGGTTCTTTCAGGTGATCAACCATGGCGTGCCGGCCGAGGTGGTCTCCGGCACGGTGGATGGCACCAAGGCGTTCCACGAGTCCGCCGGTGGCGAGGGCACCGAGAAGGCGAGGCTCTACACTCGTGACCTCGCGAGGAAGGTCAAGTACAACTGCAACCATGACCTGTACAAATCCAAGGTGGCCAGCTGGCGCGACACGCTCCAGCTCACCATGGCGCCTGAGCCGCCTGCGCCGGAGGAGCTGCCGGAGCAATGCCAGTGAGTTGAGGATTTTCAGTTAACTGACTTGTGATGGAAATATATTGCAGCTACATTATTTAATGGTTTACACTAGGTCTAGATTAATACGTGTTGTTTTTTGTTAATATAATGTGTAAATTTTTTTCAGGGACATGCTCCTGGAGTATTCGAAAGAGATGACCAAGCTGATGCACACTTTGTTCGGGTTGTTGTCGGAGGCTCTGGGTCTGAACTCGAGTTACCTGACAGACATAGAATGTAACAAGGGCCAGGTCATCACGTGCCATTACTACCCTCCATGCCCTAAGCCTGAGCTCGCCATGGGCCTCGGCATGCATTCGGACTCTAGCTTCATGACCGTCGTCTTCCAGGACCAAGTTGGGGGCCTTCAGGTCCTTAATAACAATAAATGGATCGAGGCCAAACCAATTCCTGGAGCCTTCATTGTCAACATTGGCGATCTCTTGCAGGTACATTCCAAAATCAGATTCGGATACATCGTGCACAAAACCAACCTGAAAACACAACTTGTTTATAAAATTTAGATCGTTTATAAAATTCGACGCATGTGCAGATCGTGTCGAATGACAAGTTTCAGAGCGTGAAGCATAAGGTGGTGTTGAAGAAAACTACTGCACCGAGAGTCTCAATAGCATGTTTCGCCTCGCACCCGACATCGAAGAGGAAGTATGGCCCGATCAAGGAGCTACTGTCAACAGAGAACCCTGGATTGTACAGGGGAATTACCGCTGGGGAGTACTTTGCGCTTCAACATAGCTCGGCAATTGATTCTTACAAGAACAAAGCTTTGGAGAAACTCCGCTGTCTGTGATGAGTTCTAGTTCTAGAACAAGTATTGGATCAGTAAGCTGGGCCATGTTGGTAGAGTCAGTGGCATTTACTGGAAACTGAAATAATTAATGGACTCCTATGTGTTGAAGTAGCAACCAAAATATGATGCACCGATAGATATGCTTAGGGTAAATAAATGGCCAATGTAAACCTCGCACGTGCGGTATTTGAGTACGTCATCGATGTCATGTAGTTTGTTTCATGTAATATGGAGTTGATGAAATTAATAAGTTTTGTGCATGAATACATTATCACACCTAGTTCATGTCATATTATGCAGACACCATATAGCTTCAAATGCAAACAAAACATATAGCATAATAATGAATCTGATACTGCTAGCGAGAGAGCCTACAGTGTCCCGGTTGGGAAACCCTTTACGTACCGGCTGTCCAATCGGGACTGGCCATCCGGGTTAGTAATACCAACCAGGACTAAAAGTTCTTTCGTCCTTGAACAAAACAGAACTGGCACTAAAAGGGGTACGATCAAAGTCCCTTTCTCGACTAGTGTAACATAAACCATCCGTGTCTAACCAATGACAATCATGTTTGGCTTCTTGGTTTGGATCAGCTCTTGAGGCACATAGCAAAGGACCGGTTTCCCGCAGTGCTTCCGGTACACACTGAATTAACAATGGAAACAAAATCATGACAAAATCTACGCTACCCTCGTATTTTACAAAATCTATAAGCACTAATGGAGGGTACACCTCATTGGTGCCGCCTCTAAAACAACATTCGTGGTACGTATTGGGTCGAGACAAAGAAGCTGACTTGGTTAATCACCGTATATAGTCCTTGCTAGCACATCCAGCTAGCATGAAGAATAAGTATCTGTGGACAGTGCCTATATGAGCCACACGGATAGTACTCAAAATAGAAATATGCAAAGAAAAATATATTTTGTTTAACCCTGGAGGACCACCCTGGAAATAAAACGAAAGTCAATTGTATTTCACTCAAAATAATTGTGTGTGGTATAGCCTCGAAACTCACAATCACCTCTTTTGTGTGATACTGTGATCCCTCCTTACCACCCAACGTACATACACATACGAGGAAGATCTATTCGTTTTAATCCTTGTTGTATAGATGTTAATTAATTTGAATCATTATTTAGCCATGCAAATGCATTCATATAAAAAACTAATTCAACTACTAAGTTGTTCCATCCCATTGAAGTGTAGACATTCATATACCGAGTCTAATTTTTTTTGAATTTACCAATACAAGCTACTCACTTTCTATCAAAATATTTATCAACTCATAATTTTGATCATTCCTCTTAGGTAAAAAATAATTATAAGTAAATAAAAAAGTTAAATCATGCTTAAAATATTTTAAATAACTAAGAAAGTCATAAATAAAACAAATGATAATTATCTAATTTTGTGAATAATATGAATTGTCAGACATCCTTATCAAATTTGGAGGGGCTATATCTCAAATTCCAAGGGTGGAAAAGTTTGGTCGATGCGGGCTCTACATAGGACTATTTGTGGATAATCATGAGAGTACCTGTTACGGCCCTAAGACCATTTTTAATGGGAGTTTCATGAACACGATTATCTAGAGTGTCATATCATCTAAAAATATTTAAACTAGTATGAAACACCCCACTCTCAATGCATAATTTCATCTATTGTTGTTCCCTAGGTTGCATGCAAGACACAAGTTGTCTAGGTAACTGTGTATTAAGAGTTTCATTACCATAAAACTCATTTCACCTCTCTTTTCATTAATTCACTGCCACATCACCAAAACTGCCTATGTGGCACTCTATTTATTGTCCATGAAACTCCCACTGAGACTGGCCTAAATTGAGCCAACATGGTTAATTCCTATTGGTTAATTGTGATCGTGTTCTACCATGATGGATCAGTTATCTGTCTTGGTCCTAAATGGTCACATGAGTCAATTCAAACAAGCGTTTCTCTACCGGAGAAGAAATACTATATCTGTGGTACAAACTTCAGTTGCATCCTTGATGAGATTGACAGTAAAAAACATATGCCTGGACTGGAATTGGAACGCCAGTAACTCAACATGGTTGTGGAAAATGCATGCGACTTGACCTACTTTCGTCAAATCATTCCATGCATGAATCGACTAAAAAGTGACTGCTGGGGCAGTCAAGATTTTTTGGCGCGACTATTGGTCAAATGGAAGAGCACATGTACTTAACAAAAGGCACGTTCGTGGGAGGTGTTGGGTCGAGACAACAAAGGTGATTTGGTTAGATTTTAGACAGGAAAAAATCAAGACCGAGGCCCACGGAGTCTCCTCCGGCCCTCAGGGGAGACTGCTCCCTTTCCCTGCCTTCTCTCATCCTCACCGCTGGAGCAGGGTGGTTTTCACTGGTTCTCACGACCTGGCATGCTAGGATGGTGGCATACAGCTAGGACCAAGAATAAGTATCTGTGGACAGTGCCTATATGAGCCACACGGATAGTACTCAATATAGAAATATCCAAAGAAAAATAGTAAAATATATTTTGTTTAAGCCTGGAGGAACACCCTGGAAATAAAAGCCAAAGTCAAGTGTACACTCACAATAATTGTGTTTGGTATCTAGCCTTCAAACTCACAATTACCTCTCTCGTGTGATCCCTCCTTACCACCCCATCTATATAACGTACATACACATAAGCGGGAGTTATTTTCCTTTTAATCTTTATTGTCTAAATGTTAATTTGAATCATTATATGGGCCTCTAAATGCATTCAAATAAAAATATTCAACTAGTTTGTCGATCTCATTGAAGTGAACAATTTTCATATACCGAGTCTTACAAAAGCTACAAATTTACCAATACAAGCTACTCACTCGGTATCGAAATAATTATAGTTGTAGACTTTTTCTCAGAACCTTTGATCATACGCCATATTAAAAAATTGTAAATAAATAAAAGTTTAAGTTGCACTTCAAATATTTTAATAAATAAGAAATCATGTACAGAATAAATAATAATTATCTAATTTTTTAAATAAGACGAATGGTCAAACGTCCTGATCAAAATTCAGAGGCAATACGTCTCAAATTTCAAAGGCGAAAAGATTCGTTGATGCCAGCTCTACATAGAACTAGCACACTCTTGCGGGTCTTGTTTAGTTCGCAAAGTAAAACAAAAACGCTTATCACATCAGATGTTTTAGACACTGATTAGGAGTATTAAATATAGATTAATTAAATATTAAATATATAGTAATTAAACAACTAATTACAAGCAATTGGAATCTATTAAGCCTAATTAGTCTATGATTTGACAATGTTATGCTATTTGTAAACATGTGCTAACGACATCTAGGCTTAACAGATTTGACTCGTGAAGTAGTTTTAGTAATTAGTCCATGTTTAATACTCCTTTTAGTATTCAAATATCCGATGTGACATCGTTAAAAGTTTTCACCTGGTAACTAAATAAACAAAGCCTAAACTGAGCCATCATGAATAATTGCACCCGTTGACAGCTGGCTCCATAATCGATTTTCTGTCAAATCGATTCTACAGGAGTTCATACCGTCATGGATGTCTTATCTGTCTTCGTCTTAAATGGACAACATGAGTCAATACAGTCAATTATTATTCCTCTACTGGAGAAGAAATATTATCTTTCTGTAGTACTAATTTGGTTGCATCCTAAATGAGATTGACAGTCAAAAACATATGCCTGGACCAGAATAGGAAATCCACCAGTAGCTTAAATTGCTTGCGAGAAATGCGACTTGACCAAGCTACTTCTATCAAATCATTACATGCACCAACTAAGCAAAGCGTCAGGGATGGCCAAGAGATTCCTTGGCGCGACTCTTCCTTAACAAAGGGCACGCGTTTACAAAAAAAAAAAAAGTCCTACACGTGTGGATGACCTTTGATTAATCCAAGTCTTTCAGTCCTTAGCTTTTTTCTGGAGTCATGCATGCATGTCGACAGCCTTCTACGTACTGGGCCCAATTACATTCTTTGTGTTGAACACATGTCCGGATTTGCCGTTATTGCCTCTTATTTTGACACCTAGCTAGATTACATGAATATTTCGAACTAGTACTACGCTGCTGTTGACTGGACAGGAAACACAGGCACACTCAACTCCCTATAAATTCATATCTAGCTAGGACGAAGAATAAGTATCTGTGGACAGTGCCTATATGAGCCACACGGATAGTACTCAAGATAGAAATATGCAAAGAAAAATTGTAAAATATATTTTGTTTAAGCCTGGAGGACTACACCCTGGAAATAAAAGGCAAAGCCAAGTGTACGCTCAAAATAATTGTGTGTGGTATGTAGCCTACAAACTCACAATTACCTCTCTCGTGTGATCCCTCCTAACCACCCCCATCTATATAACGTACATACACATAAGAGGGAGTTCTATTCCTTTTAATCTTTATTGTCTCTAAATGTTAATTCGAATCATTATTTGGGCATCTAAATGCATTCAAAGAAAAATATTCAACTACTTTGTCGATCTCATTGAAGTGTACAATTTTCATATACCGAGTTTTACAAAAAGTTATGAATATACCAATACAAACTCACTCACTCGGTATCGAAACATTAATTGCTGTAGACTTTTTCTCAGAACCTTTGATCATGCTTCATATAAAAAAAATATTATAAATAAATAAAAGGTTAAGTCGCACTTAAAATATTTTTAATAACTAAGAAATCATGTACAAAATAAATAATAACTATCTATTTTTTGAGTAAGATGCATGGTCAAACGTCCTGATCAAAATTCGGAGGCAATATATCTCAAATTTCGAAGGTAGAAAAGATTCATTGATGCCGGCTCTACATAGAACTAGCACGGATAATCATCAGTACATCTTACGGCTTTAAGGTCTTTTTTAGTTCGCAAAGTAAAAAAAAAATTGGTATTGTAGACACTAATTAGGAGTATTAAATATAGAGTAATTAAACAACTAATTACGAGCATTAGGAATGTATTAAGCCTAATTAGTCCACGATTTGACAATGTTAGGCCATTTCCAACCCAAGACACTAGTTACAGTGTCCATAAGAACCATATCAGCAATAAACTAGCACTAGACACTACCCTTCCACTGCAAACACCACCAATGAATACTTGAATTTAATGATGCTCACCTCTCATTGTGTTTTGGATGGTGTGTAGAAACCATGTCTCATGCAAGATCCGGTTTTCTCCTCTTTCTTCATTTATTTCTTTGTCACATCATCTTTTATCGTATGTGTGGCAGCTCATTTAATTCTATGGACACCATTCTAGTCATTGGGTTGGGAATAGCCTTATGCTAGTGTAAACATATACTAGTAACAGATTAATTAGCCTTAACAGAGTTGACTCGTGAATTACCCTTCATCTGTGTAGTTAGTTTTAGTAATTAGTCCATGTTTAATACTACTATTAGTATTCAAATATCCGATGTGATACCATGAAAATTTTTTACTTGGGAACTAAACAAAGCCTAAACTGAGGAGCCATCATGAATAATTGCAGCTGTTGACAGCTGGCTCCATAATCGATTTTCCGTGCGTGCTCCTGTTCATACCGTCATGGACGACTTATCTGTCTTGGTCTTAAATGGACAACATGAGTCAATACAGTCAATTATTGTTCCTCTACCGGAGAAGAAATGTTATCTTTCTGTAGTACAAATTTGGTTGCATCCTTAATGAGATTGACAGTAAAAAACATATGTCTGGACTAGAATTGGAAATCCGCCAGTAGCTTAAATTGCTTCCGAGAAATGCGACTTCACCGAGCTACTTTTATCAAATCATTACATGCATCAACTAAGCAAAGCGACTGGGATATGCAAGAGATTCCCTGGCGCGACTCTTCATAAAATAGAAGAGCACGTGTACCTAACAAAGGGCACGCGTTTACAAAAAAAAGTCTTACACGTGTGGATGACCTTTGATTAATCCAAGTCTCTCAGTCCCTTAGTAGCTTTTTTCTGAAGTCATGCACATGCATGTCGACGGCCTTCTACGTACTGGTCCAAATTACATTCTTTGTGTTGAACACATGACCGGAGTTGCCATTATTGCCTCTTATTTTGACACCTAGATTACATGAATATATCTAACTAGTACTACGCTGCTGTTGACTGGGCAGGAAACACAGGCACACTCAACGCCTATAAATTCATACCATCCCGGTGCATGAGTTGTCAGTGAACACACATCAGATACATTCATACATACAGAGATGGCTCCTTCAACCACTATGGTTTCTCCTCAGATAGCTCCCTCGTTTCACGCCTCAGTATGGGGGGATTTCTTCATCAACCATACCCCAGATACATCAAAGGCATGCATGTTCATACATCTTTTTTCCTTTGTAAAAAATACGTTTTTTGTGTTATTAATCCTAATTTCGTCCTTGCTAGGCACTATTCTTGCATCTGTATTACTGAAATTGAGTCCGAAATATATTTTAGTGCTCTATCAACTCTAAGCACACATAATAATCCATGTTTCACAAATACTAATATAAAATACTATATTTCTTGGTTATCAAGAGTACCACATAATAAGCCTTTAAAAGAACGTGAAAAAGTTGTCTTTAATTTTTTTTTCTAATTGTACCCATTCCAATAAAGTCGATAATTTTCTTGTGTAAGAAATTTGTGCTTTCCAACATTTCTGTATTTAATTTCTAAATATGTTCACATGTTGCCAAATAAATCGCACAGACAAAACCTTAATTTACGGCTGGCACTATGTTCCTTTAGTTTCTCTTTTTTTTTCATCACGTAACTGTCCAATCAAACATTCGTATCTGTTTAGGGTGGGTTTATTTTGGGAAAGAATCCCCGAAAATACACCGTAGACCCGAAAAAACACTGTAGATGAATAGTATTCCGTGAGGGGGAGGGATGTGATGAATAGGGAAAAGTTGGATGAATAATGTTTTTTTGGGGGAAAATTTCTGTACTAAACGCACCCTTAAACGTGCAGTTTTCAGACCAGAAGTTGACAGAAAGAGTCCATCAGTTGAAAGAGGAGGTAACTGGAATGTTTGGGGCTTGTAAGAGTGTTATGGAAAAACTAAACCTGATAGATACGCTCCAACATCTGGGAATGGATCACCTCTTTGAGGAACCAATAGCTACGGCCATGAGCAGCATTCACAATGCTGAGTACAACAGCTCAAGCCTTCATGAGGTTGCTCTTCGGTTTCGGTTGCTTAGGCAGTACGGGTTCTGGGTTTCTGCTGGTACGATCTGAAACATGTCATTGGCATTCTTTATGTGATGGTCTAGAATAATATTTTGAGGCAACTTCTTACTAAAACAATAAAACCTATGCATGTGTGGCAGATGAATTCAATAAGTTCAAAACTGAAGATGGGAGCTTTTTTAGTGAGATTGCCAATGACCCCAAGGACTTGTTGAGTTTGTACCATGCAGCTAACCTTTTAACTCATAACGAGCAACCCCTTGAGGAAGCTCTCTTATTTGCAAAGCATCGTCTAGAGGTGATAAGATGTAATCTGAAGTCCCCTTTAGCTGAACAAGTGGAACGAGCTCTTAAAATACCACACCCAAGGAATATAAAGAGGGAAGAGGCGATACATTATATCCTTGAGTATGCACAAGATGCAACATACAATGCAACCATACAGGAGCTTGCCAAGCTAGAATTTAACCGCCTGCAGCGTGTTCACCAAAAGGAACTCAAGGCAATGTCTCTGTAAGTATACTAAATTTGCATAGTTGATTTATATTTTTAATGCATTGTGAAAATAATATGGCAATAACATTTACACAAAATGTCTGAGTGGATGTGACATAAAAGAGCAGCATTATAATTAGATATCATAATACTTCAGTCAGTCATTTTTTTATTTTTAAATGCACTTTTTACACAAATTTATAGATTGAATAAATATATTCTCAATATCAGGTGGTGGAAGGATCTTTCTGAAGATGTCAAACTGGACTACGCAAGGGATCGCGTGGTTGAGTGTTACTTTTGGTCTTACTCTTGCTTGTATGAGGAAGAGTACGCACGTTCACGCATTGTCCTCGCCAAGTTACTCATGCTTACATCTTTGCTAGATGATACTTTCGATGAGTATGCAACATTGGAGGAGTGCCGAGTGCTTACAAAGGCTTTGGAGAGGTTGGATAATTTTTCTTAACCTTCACTCAATGAACAAACAATTCATAATAATCATGCTCAACACTTGTGCAGGTGGGATGAGAGCGAAGTTTCACTCCTACCAGAGTACCTAAAGAAATTCTTTCTCAGGGTGATAGAAAACTTCAGGGATTTTGATGACTTATTGGAGCCACATGAGAAATGGCGCAACGCTTACATAAGGGGTGTGGTATGTCTCTATCATATAAATAAATAAATAGAACACATGTCAAACGACACGAACTTTATAGCACAAGCACTACTTTCCATGTTCACAAACCTAAAGCAATGAGTATCTGAGTAGAATAATATGATGTCATCACATATCATGCTTCCTGATTCATGGCTAACCATTATGTCATTTCTCTAAGAAACTGAAATTTTGGAGTCACTAGTTAGCATTGAATAATATGTCTTTTTTTGTGTTCATAGCCATTTACGGGAAAATTGTTTTGCACTAATAAATAATAACACATTGTTTTCTTGGCACGTCCAGTACCAGGGTATATGCAAAAGTTATCTCCAAGAAGCAGAATGGTCTCACCGTGGCTACATCCCGAGCTTCCATGACCAGGTGAATGTATCTGTCATGTCAGCAGGTGGTGAATTGGTTGCTATTGGGCTTCTTTTCGGCTTGGGTGACATAGCAAACAAGGAAGTATTCGAGTGGGCCATTCAAAACTCCCTTACTGTCACAGCATGTGGAGAGGTGTCACGTTTCATGGACGACTTGGCTGATTTTAAGGTATTAATTTATTTGCGGGGATTGATTTGGAGTCCTATTACTGTGTTCAAGTCATCTAGTCCGTCAATAGGCCTTGTGTTAACCTTGTGTACTAACTTCAAATTTAAAGGTCAAAACATTTCTTTAAGATATTTTAGGATGCCATATACATATCGGATATTTTGCTAGAATTAAATTGGAGATATATATAATCCAATCAAACCTCTTGGGAAATTACCCTGGACACATGCGAACGCCCCTAATTAAGAACTAATAATATTGATGACAATCTACACTGGTGATTTTTTATACCAAATTTAATGTTCTCCTATTCCTGTGATGATGTGGTACCTAAAATTTAGTATATAACTGTGTCACATCAGCAGGTGTCAGGGAGGCAAACATGCAGTTGGGACAGGCTAGGCTATTGCAGATATGCAGTAGTGCTTTTATTGATTTAGAATGATAATAAGCTAGCTATGCACCAACAATTATACTAGCTTGCCATCTTCATAAATCATTGTATCCATTTTCTGTTAAAGATCATCATTAATTACATTTTTAACTAAAGACTTAGAGCGTTGCTCTTAACTAAATCATTCTTTTTATAGAGAGGAAGGAACAAAATGGATGTTGCTACATCCGTAGAGTGCTACATGAAGGAAAATAATGTCACAAGCGAGGTTGCCCTTGCCAAGGTAGATTCCCTTGTGGATCATGCATGGAAAACACTAAACCAAGAACTCTTTGACCATCGTGATATACTTTCGATTGTGAATCAAATCACAAACTTCGGACGGAGCATGATGTTCCTTTACTATGACAAGAGAGATGGTTATACAAACAGCGAGCAGGTCAAAGACGCGTTAGAGAGTCATTATGTCAATCCTATTCCGATCTAATAGCGACATATATTTTCAATCTCCGAAGTATCATCAGGACCCTATGGTTTCGGGAGATGAAAAATAGAAGTCTCAACCTACCTTCCTATATATGTTCTATTTTCATTTTTCTTAGAGTAATGTAATCATTCTACAGAATACTTCCATTCCTATGGACTATATGCGACTTATGGAATAATGTGATATTGTCTGGAAGATGCAGAGGCCGATCTCTAGTTCAGTACTGTATTATGTAATTTGAGAAGTGCTAAATATATATTGGCTGAGTATGAAACAATCATTTTAACCTAAGTGTGCCCACGGCCAATCTCTAGTTCAAAACACAGAGATTGAAAAGCATGTTACTATATATTTCATTTACTTTGATTGACTCACTTCATTTTGAGTCAATCAACATGGCCAGTGTTACTCCTTGGGATAAAAAGGAATGGTGCAACTGATTCACTCTCTCGGTCTCATTGGCACAATCCCTATCAGAATACCATGCTCAAATGCTGTCAGAAGGATGGTTTTATTAGTTTACATTGGTAATATTTACAGAAGCTACTGCTAGTAGAACATAGTGCATCTGAATGTGTTCATTCCACTACACCACAGCCCCAGAACAGCAACTACATTTTAGCAGTAAAGCCCCTATACGGACGTTAGTATAAACTATATACCAACATCAGTCGTCGTTAAGTGGCATCAATGGAAACTTATATATACCTACTGACAGTTCAATGCGTTGAGGAATTTTACTGACCGAAACAATCTGTTACCACTTTTACCAACTGACTGTTTAATGATACTGAGAGGTCTATTGACTCTATGGTCCGATGGGACCAATAAATGGATAAAACAAGGTGAGATAATAAATGTATAGGTGCTAGACCGAAAATTATCCTCAATCTAGTATCCATGTAAAAAGGTTCATCACAACATAAGTGACTCGCGTTAATTATGCAAACCTTTTTTAAAAGCTATTATGCAAAACCTTCATAAAAGAAAAGAAGTCTAGTTTATCCTTGAGCGATCATATTAAATTGGAAAAGTCTGTTTTTCACATTTCAACGGTTACAAAAGTCCGATTTTCAACATCAAACTACAAAACCGGATACTAAAGGTCATCCAACTATCCAAACCATGTAAATTGGCCCTTTGGGTGGTTTTGGATTTTATAGAAATAGCATAAATATGATTTAAACTTTAAAAAATTATAACCAATTCATCTTGAACCCAAAAAAAATGAAATCAGTGTCAAAAGTTCTCTTAAAATATAACCAACCGATTGGCACACTATTTAATGTTATTTAGATAGTATATGTTTATATTACTAGTGTATTATTGTTTTTCTAAAAATAATTAGAATAATAATAAACAATATGCAAATAACTTCTAATGGTGCACCAACGTGTAGGTCACATTTTTAGAAAAATATTGGCACTAGATTTGCATTTTTATAATTCAAAAAATTATTAATGAATTTTTTAATATAAAACTATTATTTTTATTTTTTTAGAAAAATACAAAACCACCTTTAAAACCACTCAGAGGGCCAATTTTGCACGGTTTGGATAGTTAGAGGGTCTTTGGTGTCTGGTTTTATAGTTGTATGTTAAAAATCAGACTTTTGTAATAGTTGGAGGGTGAAAAATAGATTTTTCCCTATTAAATTTGTGGACAATAGATCTAGAGCCACAGTTTTTTTTTTAAAAAAAATCTAATAAGACTCGTTTTACGACTCTAGCAAGATATAGCTCTCAAAGTTGAAACAAAACCATCACAGTACACTGTTCCTAATAGCTCAACAGCACACCGACAACACAAAAATGATTCTGGAAAATCAATATAATGTGCACGTGTCAGTGAAAGTTGAGCAGGATGGCCGGCGGCGGCGCCGAGGACGAGCAGCCTGTAGATGTGAACGAGCAGCAGTGCCAGGTGAGAAATGAGCGCCGAGTCAGCATCAGCGAGGCAGCGACCTCTCAGTTGCAGCACCGCCACATAATTGGGTGGGGAACGTCCCCAAACAGCCGTCCGTGAGGACCCGGCCCCGATGACTGACGCGTGTCCATGGAGCAAATCAACGCTGCTCCGTCGCACGCTCCTCCGACCAGAAAAGACGCAGCTCGGCTCCAGCTTTCCTAGTTCAGCCATCGGCTTACCAGCACTCTGGCTCGCAAACGTAAGCTCGTAGCCTCATGCCGCTCGGCTCGTCGCATCGCTCGTCGTTCCTGACCCGCACGAATGCGACACGCGATGAGTGACGACCCTGTCGCCGCTGCCGCTACACCTGCTGGCTCTCCCCTCGTCCTGCCATGCCAAGGTACTCATGTGCATCCCCACTGCAGCCCCCCCCCCTGTTCCCAGCGTTCAGCCATGTCAAGGGGCATCTCTACTTCCATCATCTGATTGGGTCGCCTCCATCGTCTCATGTCATCCCTTCATCGGCGACGAGAAGAGGTGCATTAGGGTAAGAAACTGTCAGGATATCTGAATGTTCACTCTCCATTGTTATCCAGCAGATGACAGGTAGTTGACTCTGATTCTCTGAATGTTCTTGTTCGTTGGCTGGCAGCTAGTTTCTGAATGTTCACTCTGATGGAGATTGTGCAACTGGCAGCTGCCATGGGTAAGCACTGCAAGTCTTCTTTTTTATCTGATTTAACCTTATCTGATAACATCTATTACATTTGTTTATTTTGCATGAGTTTCAGCATAAACGGAAGCACTCGAACTGACATGTTCAAATTTATTTTGTCTATATTCAGGTTAATTTATGGCACAAATTCTAGATTGTTGGGGTATGCCAACTATGCTGATTTTGCTACTGAGCACAGAAGGCCAAGGATGACAACTATGGTGGAACTTCTACGAGCAGTAGAAATTGTAGTTTGTCGTCGTTGATCACCACAAAGCTGGATGTTGTTTCGTTGCAGTAGTCCACACTGTAAATGTTGGACTATTCAGGATTGTAGATTGTTGTGATAAAATTACTGATGTGTAGAAGTTTTTTATTCAGGATCAAGTGCCAATATTTGATATGTGCAGTGAGCTATTTGTAATAGTTTGCCTTTGACAGGATCAATAGAGTTTGATCTGTACACTGTGATGCATGTGTGCCGTGAGCTATTGTCTGTTCAAATCTAGAGTGTGATCATTGTCTTCCTCCCGATCCCCTGCCATGGCGATGGCTGCAGATGCTTTCGCTGGAGAAGTTTCTCCCGTGGCGTATGCGGCGGCCGTCTCCCGATTTCATATGCGTGAAAGGCTCCGGTAGTTGCGTATTTGGTATTTGGGAAGTAAATCATCTGGAGCCGATGGAGCCGAGTTGCGTGTGCTAAACCGGGAAAGCTGGAGCCGAGCGACGGGAGCCAAGCTGCATCTTTTCTGGTCGAGGGAGCGTGCGACGGAGGAGCGTTGATTTGCTCCGTGGACACGCGTCATTCATCGGGTACCGGGTCCTCACGGACGGCTGTATGGGGACGTTCCCCACCCAATTTATTTCCTGCAGCGCCTTGCCATGCAGGCCCCAGTGCAGGCCACACAGGGCAGCCACAGCCGGACCAGCATAGCATTCAATCTTCTAAGAAACTTCCCTGCCCAAACTTTGGGTTTTTTTTTTGATACTGCTGTCCAAACTTTGATTGGATCGTCGGAAGATTGAAGGAAGTCAGTCAATGCATTCAATCTACTAAGAAACTTACCTTGGTGCCGCCGCAGGCATCCTAATTTAGACGGTCATCTTCTGTCAAACATATGCCGGGACCAGAATTGGAAAGCTGACAGCTAAATTTGCGTGTGACAAACGCTTGACTCGATTTAGTTTTCACAAATCATTTTCATCCACTAAGCGCCAAGGGTAGGCAAATTCCCTGGCGTGGGACTTGCTCAGATGGAAGAACACATGCATTTGACTCACTGCGCCCATTTTTCAGTTAACCTAGCGTCTTGGCCTTTGGAAGACGTGCATCGGTCCATGTGATAGATAGAATGTACAGGAAGTGTGGCTGGGAGTTCCATCCTTTAGAAAAGTCATACACGTGGATGACCTTTGATTAATCCAAGTCTCTCAGTCCTGCTCACGTGTGTCCATGAGGACTGACCATATATGGCTTAGAAATATAAACGTGACAACACTGTTCAAATTGTTGATGCCCCTTTTCTTCGGAAAAGTCAAGCTTGTCGAAAGCCATGCACTGACCCAAATCACTGTCCGGCAGAAAATTGACATCACCTTGACTGGGACACCTGCATCAACTATCTGAGCACACAATATCATTCCTAGACAAGACGAAATGCCATCTCCCTATAAATTCACACCGCCGTGGTGCATGGATTGTCATCGAACATACAACATATTTACACATATAACATACATAGATGGCTCCTTCAAACTCCACAGTTGCTCCTAACATAGCTCCCTCATTTCACGCCTCGGTATGGGGGGATTTCTTCATCAACCATACCCCGGATCCCTTACAGGCATGATGATACATCATTTTTCTTTTGCGCCAATTATGCTTTATTAATCATTATTTAGCTCTCATTACGAACCACGCTGGCATCTATATTATTGAAGTTGAGTCCAAGGATTGTTAATGCAGTCCTAAATAAACAAATGCTTTTAACGCCCTTGAGCACATAAAGGAAAACATAATTACCATATATAAGATTATATTTCGAACTATGTTCAACTGCCTCCCAAGAAAACGCACAGCCAAAACCTTAATTTCAATTATCTCATGAATTGCACAATGTGCTGTCTATATTCTTTAAATTTTCCTTCTTTTTTTTCACATGCCACCAAATTAAGTGTCTCCGTTTCAACTTTCAGATTTCAGACAAAAAGATGACAGAGAGAGTGAAGCAGCTCAAAGAGAAGGTAACTGGACTGTTTGGGGCTTGTAACAGTGTCATGGAAAAACTGGACCTTATAGATACATTGATACATCTGGGAATCGATCACCTCTTTGAGGAACCAATAGATACAGCCATGAGCAGCATTCACAATACTGAGTTCAATAGCTCAAGCCTTCATGAGGTTGCTCTTCGGTTTCGGTTGCTTAGGCAGTATGGGTTTTGGGTTTCTGCAGGTACTACATCTGAAAAATGTCCTGTGGCATTCCTTATGTGATGGTCTACTACAAGACTGTCATGCGGCAACTTATTACTAAAACAATAAACTTATGCATGTGTTGCAAATGAATTCAATAAGTTCAAAAATGAAGATGGGAGCTTTTTTAGTGACATTGCCAATGACCCGAAAGACTTGTTGAGTTTGTACCATGCAGCTAACCTTTTAACTCATAACGAGCAACCCCTTGAGGAAGCTCTCTTATTTGCAAAGCATCGTTTAGAGGTGATAAGATGTAATCTGAAGTCCCCTTTAGCTGAACAAGTGGAACGAGCTCTTAAAGTACCACACCCAAGGAATATAAAGAGGGAAGAGGCGATACATTATATCCTTGAGTATGCACAAGATGAAACATACAATGCCACCATACATAAGCTTGCCAAGCTAGAATTTAACCACCTGCAGCGTGTTCACCAAAAGGAACTCAAGGCAATGTCTCTGTAAGTATCCTAAATTGGCATAATTGACTTATATTTTTAATGTATTTGTGAAAATAACATTGCAATAACTTTTACACAAAATGTCCGAGTGGATGCGACATAAAAAAGCAGCATTATAATTAGATATCATAATACTTCACTCAGTCATTTTATATTTTTAAATGCACTTTTTACACAAATTTATATATTGAATAAATATATTCTCAATATCAGGTGGTGGAAGGATCTTTCTGAAGATGTAAAACTCGATTACGCAAGGGATCGCGTGGTCGAGTGTTACTTTTGGTCTTACTCTTGCTTGTATGAGGAAGAGTACGCACGTTCACGCATTGTCCTCGCCAAGTTACTCATGCTTACATCTTTGCTAGATGATACTTTCGATGAGTATGCAACATTGGAGGAGTGCCGAGTTCTTACAAAGGCTTTAGAGAGGTTGGTTTATTTTTTCTTAACCTTCACCCAATGAACAAACAATTCGTAATAATCATGCTCAACACTTGTGCAGGTGGGATGAGAGCGATGTTTCACTTCTTCCAGAGTACCTAAAGAAATTCTTTCTCAGAGTGATAGAAAACTTCAGGGATTTTGATGAATTATTGGAACCACATGAGAAATGGCGCAATGCGTACATAAGGAGTGTGGTATGCCTCTATCATATAAATAAATAAACTGGAACACATGTCAAGACACATGAACTTTAGAGCAGAGACCTTGAGCAATTAATATCTGAATGCAATAATATGATGCATCACGTCGTGGAACCTTGATCCATGGCTATCCATTGTGTCATTTGTCTAAGAAACTTAAAATTTGGAGACTCCCTAGTTGGCATTGAATAATATGTAGTTCCCTTTTTGTTTCAAAGCTATTTATGGGAAAATTGCTTTGTATTAAATACTAACACATTCCCTTTTTTGCACATCCAGTACCAGGGTATATGCAAAAGTTATCTCCAGGAAGCAGAATGGTCTCATCGTGGCTACATACCGAGCTTCCATGACCAGGTAAATTTATCTGTCATGTCAGCAGGTGGTGAATTGGTTGCTATTGGGCTTCTTTTCGGCTTGGGTGACATAGCAACCAAGGAAGTATTCGAGTGGGCCATTCAAAACTCCCTTACTGTCACAGCATGTGGAGAGGTGTCACGTTTCATGGATGACTTGGCTGATTTTAAGGTATTAATTTGGAGTCCTATTATTGTGTTCAAGCTAATAGTCATGTAGTCACTAGGCCTTCTGTTAAGCAATGCAATATGCACTAATTTGAAATTGTAAGGTCAAATCATTTCTTAAAGATATTCACTAGAGAATATATATATATAGCTAATGTTCCTCCAATCATGTGGTTGTATTAGATGCCATCTAGGGTATGTTGCGAGAATTAAAATCGGTATATAGAATCCAATCAAACCTCTTGGGCCATTACCTTGGACACATGCGAACACCCCTAATTAAGAACTAACAATATTCATGATAATTTTCAGTGGTGATATTTTATATCAAGTTTAATGTTCTCCGACTCCTGTGATGATGTGATACCTAAAATTTAGTATATTACTGTTACACATCAGCTGTCAGGGAGTAAAAAATGCAACTGGGATAGGGCTATATTGCTGATCCATGCGATAGTGCTTTTATTGATTTAGAATGAATGATAAGCTAGCTGCACACTAAAAAATGTAGCTAAAATAACTTGTCATCTTCATAAATCATTATATCCATTTTCTGTTAAAGATCGTCATTAATTGTTTCAAATAAAGACTTTGATATTGTTTTTGCAGAGAGGAAGGAACAAAATGGATGTAGCTACATCCGTGGAGTGCTACATGAAGGAAAACAATGTCACAAGCGAGGTCGCCCTGGCCAAGGTAGATTCCCTTGTGGATCATGCATGGAAAACACTAAACCAAGAACTCTTTGACCATCGTGATATACTTTCAATGGTGAACCAAATCACAAACTTCGGACGGAGCATGATGTTCCTTTACCATGACAAGAGAGATGGTTATACAAACAGCGAGCAGGTCAAAGATGCGCTAGAGAGTCATTATGTCAAGCCTATTCTGATCTAATAGTAACATATATTTGCAATCCCTCAAGTATCATGACCCTATGGCTTCGGGAGATGAAAAATAAGTGTCAACTCTCAATCAACCTTCCGATGTTCTACCTTCTTTTCATCCTTTTTCTGAAAGTACTGTAATAATTCCACATGTTAGTTCCATTCATATGGCCGATGTGCAACATATGGAATAATATGATATTATCTGCAAGATACAGAGGTCGATCTCTAGTTCAGTACTGTATTCTGTAATTTGGGAAATGCTAAATATATATGAACTTGAGTATTGAATAGTCATTTTAACCTAAGTGTATTCACAATCAATCTATATAGTTCATACAAAACACAGAGAAAAAAAAAAGCATATTACTATATATTTCATTTACTTTGATTGACTCGGTTCATTTTGACTCATGAACATTGCTAGTATTACCCCTTGGGAATCTACTCCTAGAGATGGGCTATTAAAGGAGTCCCTATGCAACTGATCGACTCTCTCGGTCTCATTGGCCCAATCCCTGAGGTGGCAGGAGGATGTTTTTGTTAGTTTAATTTGGCATTCTATTTACAGAAAATTAATACTGCTAGTAAAAAATGCATCTGAATGTGCTAGTTCCACTATACCACATCCCTAGAACAGCAATTACATTGGTGTTGGTAAAATCCCCTTTTCTAACTTTCTATAAGTTACTATAAAGTCTATTTTACTCCCTTCACCTATTTACTTTTGTCCATCCCACCCCCTAACCTATACATTGACTTAATTTAATCCCTCCACCTATTCATACTCGGTAATTGAACCCCTAAGCACTTTTTTCACCCGATTTACTGACGTGGAGATGGTTTTCTCTGAGGTCAACTTGTTTTATGCATGACATGGAACTCGGGTTCAGCTGAACTGCTGCACTTTGTACCCCCAGAAGTGACCTGCATGTTTTAACTCTAACGATCATTCCATTTTAGTGCATGCTGTTTACCTCTTGCGAAATAATTGCAGGCTAAGGTTAGTGTTGATTGTTCCTTCGGACTTCGGTCATCATCTTGTCCGCCTGTTGGTTATATTCATCAGTGCAAATGGATTAGGGAAATAAAAACAGCATGCAGCGACACACAGGCTCATTCACGTGGCAACAGAATTCGTGGCTTTGCACACGCGCGGCCATGCGGAGCCATGGTTGAATGGGTACCAGCGCATGCGGGACAAAAGAGACGGCCACGTCATATTGACTTGGTCAAAACTATGTCCACATCAGCAAAATCAGGGTGGTAATTCCACTTAGGGGTTAAATTAACCCAGTAAGAATAGGTGAAGGGATTAATTTAAGCCAATGTATGGGTTAGGGGGTGGGATGGACATAATAAATAGCTGAATGGAGTAAAATAGACTTTTTCCTACTAAAAATATATATACTGACTTCAGTCGCTAGAAGAGGCGTCAGTAGAATTTATACCAACCGACGGTTGATGGTGGAATTTTGCCGACCAACAATATATTATCGTTTATACCGACCAATTGTTTAATGATTCATGGTTGGACGGGACCATTAAATGGATAAAAAATTGTGAGATAATCCAAGTAAAAAGGTGCACCACAAGATATGTGCCACGTGTTAAACTTACAAAGATCCATTCTCAATTTTTTACAAATTGCAAAGATAAAACAAGAAGACATAGGTTTGAATCACAGATGACTATTGCACATTGTCACTTCCCTTGGAATGCATCTTTCTCGAAAGTACATCCCCAATATATATCCGCTTAAGAATATAAGCCTACTTTAAAGGTCCGGTATATAAGTCGGACGTATTCAATCCTCACTGCACTTGCCACCCAACCATCCCCATCTATCTCACCCTCTAAAACATGTAATTGGCTTCAAGTGGAGTCTTCCTATTAATAATAGTAAGAAGAGAAAACTCGAGAATTTATATATTCTATTGAAAAAGTTCACACTAAATGCAACTTCTTTTTAGAAATGTCTAGTACTAGGTTTCAAAGTTTCATACAAATTCTAGTATCAATCGGCAAGCTTATACTATCTCCATATAGAAAAGGAAGTAATTTTGATACTGTCTTTAAGTCCAAATTTTTAAACTTCGACTAAATAATTTTTATGTGTTCAGTTTAGAGATGTGAAAATGATATGAGTAGATTTGTAAAATATAGCTTTATAAAAAATACTTTTTAAAAACGCTTGTCCAGCACAAAATAGGTCCAAGCTAACTCCTCTTTCCTAGGCCCTCTTCTCTCTCGCACCATGCTTCCAAGATCCGGTTGTTTCTCCTTCTCGTTATTCTGCACATCTGAAACAAACCACATCATGTATTCCTCCTGATCACCTCCGGCGATCAAATGCAACGACAGCATCGTTCAGATTTATCATATCGTTAATCGATCGAATTACAGCTCTGAACATCTCCCAATCAAGGTTAATTCCCATCACATTCCATTCCTTTTGATCGTCCATCACGCCACATTTCCCGTCGGCGAAACTGTATTTATACCTTCATTCCAAAATTACTGTTCGTGGTAGCAGATTAGTTGATCGAATCCAAATCCAATCGGCAACATGGCGAACAAGAGCAGCAGCTCGGGTGCACGGACGAGCCCTCTGAGCCTGGTGATCGCCATGGCGCTCTGCTGCTTCTTCTACCTCCTCGGCGCGTGGCAACGCAGCGGCTACGGCAAGGGCGACACCATCGCCGCCGCCGTGAACCTCCACACGACCTGCGACCCCGCCGCCGCCGCCATCGCCGCCGCGGGGCTCACCTTCGAGACCCACCACGGCGGCGACGGCGCGGCGTCCTCGAACACCTCGTCACCGTCTTTCTCATCTCCGGCGCCGGAGGAGTTCGCGCCGTGCGCGGCGGCGCTGGCGGACCACACGCCGTGCCACGACCAGGACCGCGCCATGAAGTTCCCGCGCAAGAACATGGTGTACCGCGAGCGCCACTGCCCCTCCACCGGCGATGGCGACGCTCGCCTGAGATGCCTGGTGCCGGCGCCGGCGGGGTACGTGACGCCATTCCCGTGGCCGAAGAGCAGGGACTACGTGCCGTTCGCGAACGCGCCGTACAAGAGCCTGACGGTGGAGAAGGCGGTGCAGAACTGGGTGCAGTACGAGGGCGCCGTGTTCCGGTTCCCCGGCGGCGGCACGCAGTTCCCGCAGGGCGCGGATAAGTACATCGACCGCCTCGCCACCGTTGTCCCCTTCGCCGGCGGTCATGTCCGCACCGTCCTCGACACCGGTTGCGGCGTAAGTAGCCCTTGGCCCTTGCTCCTAACCCTGTCTCACCTCGTCGACGACGCCATTGCATCCAATTCTTCCCCTTTTGGTTTTAGATAATGGAAAGTATAGCACTGGAAGGAATGGCTAATTACTACAGCAATTGTAGGCTTGTAGCACATCTGTATGCTTGAAATGTGAGAACAAAAAATCGACCATTAACTTCAAGAAAGTAGTTCCCATTTAGCTATATAGCTTAACCTAAAGCAGATACTCCAACAAGTAATTGTCGCTTTGGTTTACTCATAATTCCTCTAAGCCAGTCACTGAACATGTGCTCTACACCTTGTGGTAGAGGCAGCCCAAAACACGTTTGAGTGAGGCCCACAATAATCTAACATTCTTGCAATAGAAAAAGAGATGTTGGATGGTTTCATTAGCCATGCAAAAGCTACACAATTTAGGGAAAAGTCTATTTTTCACCCTTCAACTATTACAAAAGTCTGATTTTCATCCCACAACTACAAAACCGGACACTAAACACGCTCCAACTATCCAAACCGTGCAAAATTGGCCCTTTGGGTGGTTTTGTATTTTCTAATTTATTTTGAACTAGAAAAATTAGAATCTGGTGCAAATTTTTTTTCTAAAAATGTGACCAACATGTTGGTGCACCATTAGAAGTTATTTGCATATTATTTATTTTTATTCTAATTATTTTTTAACAAACAATAAGACACTAGTAATATAAATATATAATACCCAAATAACATTAAATGGTGTGCCAATAGATTGGTTACATTTTAAGAGAACTTTTGGCACTGATTTCATATTTTTTGGGTCCAAAATGAGTTAGTTATGGTTTTTTAAAGTTTAAATAATATTTCTGCTATTTTTAGAAAATCCAAAACCACCCAAAGGGCCAATTTTGCATGGTTTGGATAGTTGGAGGGCCTTTAGTATCTGGTTTTGTAGTTTGAGGGTGAAAACCAGACCTTTGTAACAGTTGAAGGGTGAAAAATAGACTTTTCCCCGTAATTTACTACCATTCTAATTTCTCCTAGCAATATTCTTTAATTAGCACCACCCTTTTGTTCAGGTACTAGATGAATATTTTAATTTCCAAAGGCATTTTTAACTTCCATATAACAGTTTTTCTTTTTACAAACCCATTATTAATCCATTGATATTTAAAGCAAGATAGAGAATTGACCAGGTTGGTGTAAATTCCACTTGAACACATGTGCAACATTGTTGACTTGAATATGCACTATTCTCAGAACGAGTTCATTCTATATCCAATATTAGTAACACCTAGGTACCTACGAAATGGTATAGAACTAAGAACAGTAGTAGCTACGGAGTCACTCTTATTCCCTGCCATGTTATATAATCAGGGATGCATATGCATTCTTCCTCATAACCAATCGCCTTGGCGTCCGTGCAGGTGGCGAGCTTGGGCGCGTACCTGGACTCCCGCGGCGTGATCACCATGTCCTTCGCGCCACGCGACTCGCACGAGGCGCAGGTCCAGTTCGCTCTGGAGCGCGGCGTGCCGGCCTTCATCGGCGTCCTCGGCTCCATCAAGCTCCCTTTCCCGCCACGCTCCTTCGACATGGCGCACTGCTCCCGCTGCCTCATCCCCTGGGGAGCCAACGGTGAGCCTCCTGATGCTACTATACATACATACATACATACATACATACACACACACACACACACACACACACACACACACACACACACACACACACACACATACATACATACATACATACATACATACATACCTACATACATACATACATGTTACTATGTACACGCACCCACATCACACACGCATATATATGTCGTCTTCCTCGCCGGTGACCACACGTACCAATAATTTTGTCCCTGCAGGAGGGATGTACATGATGGAGATCGACCGTGTGCTCCGTCCAGGAGGCTACTGGGTGCTCTCGGGCCCACCGATCAACTGGAAGGCGAACCACAGAGCATGGGAACGCTCAGAGGCCGACCTCTCCGGCGAGCAGCAGCGGGTCGAGGAGTTCGCCGCCATGCTCTGCTGGGAGAAGGTCACCGAGATCAACGAGATCGGCATATGGCGGAAACGGCTGGACCCCGCCGCAGCGTGCCCCGACAGGCCGCCGGTCCGGCCCTGCGACGACGCCAACCCCGACGACGTCTGGTAATAATAAACCACCGCCCGTCGCCGGCGACCACCATTTCTGTCGTCGTCATCACGGCTTGTGAGAAAAAAAAATGTAACATGGCAACTATTGATACGATGTGAGCGTGTTCTTCAGGTACAAGAACATGGAGACGTGCATTACGCCGCCGGTCGCGGCGGGCGCCGGCGAGCTGAAGCCGTTCCCGGAGCGGCTGACGGCGGTGCCGCCGCGGATATCGTCCGGAGCCGTGCCGGGGTTCACGGCGGAGTCGTACGAGGAGGAGAACCAGCGGTGGGAGCGCCACGTGGCGGCATACAAGAAGGTGAACTACAAGCTTAGCACGGAGAGGTACAGGAATATCATGGATATGAATGCCGGTGTGGGTGGGTTTGCGGCGGCCATCTTTTCACCCAAGGCGTGGGTCATGAACGTCGTGCCGACGGCTGCTGAGCTCTCCACTCTTGGTGTCGTCTATGAGAGGGGACTCATCGGCATGTACCATGACTGGTAATATAAACATCAGCATTTGTAGTTTCATCTGAACTTCTGAAGTATGACTTCAAATTCTGTTATTTTTGTTTCTTACTGATAGTGAATACCGATTGTTATTCAGGTGTGAAGCATTCTCTACGTACCCAAGAACATACGACCTCATACACGCCAATGGCATCTTCACCCTCTACAAGGACAGGTACATCAAAACATGTTGGTTAATTTCTTGTAAAGAAATCAAATTATATTCATCCATTTCTTTCTTGCTAAAATGCAACCTAGTGCTACTCTGCTGGGCGTGCGTGATGAACTGTGCCGTGTCAATCTGACAGTAAGCTGGCTAAATTCGGAGCAGGTGCAAGATGGAGGACATCCTGCTGGAGATGGACCGGATTCTTCGGCCAGAGGGCACAGTGATCTTCAGGGACGACGTCGATGTCCTGCTGAAGGTTCAGAGGACGGTGAAGGGGATGCGGTGGAAGACGCTGATGGCGAATCACGAGGACAGCCCTCACCTCCGCGAGAAGGTGCTCTTCGCCGTCAAGCGGTACTGGACCGCCGCTAACGAGGGCTCGTCGGAGGAAGAGAAGAAGATGGACAGCTCATCAGAAGGTAAAGGCTCTGAGGAATAAATGGCGAGTGATGTCATGGCAAGAACGATCTGGAGATGTGGGCGTGTGATTGTGTTTAGTTTGGATCGATTTTGAGAGAATTTCTAGGGGATTCGGTCAGGATTTATGTTTAGAGCATAGAACACTAAGAGTTTCTGATGCCAATGCCATTTGAACCAGAGGTTAGCAATGAACACAGGATATTCATGTCACATTTTTTTTAATAATACTTATTTCACCGGCTCGAACTGGAGGCAGGCGTCGTAGTAAAATCTTAGGAGGAAAACAAAAGGTAATCTCGCCCTTAACGGTAGTTGAGCCCATTCAGGTCCACAAATTTATTCGATTCTGGGCCATAAAAAAGTTTTTTTCGGTCCGCAAAAGTTCTTGAGACTGGGCAGGATCTGCAGAAGTTCCTGAGACTGGCCTTTAGAAAATCCTATAAATGGGCAGCATACATCCAGGCCTTAATACTAACTGTACTCTGAAATTTACTCAACTGCAGTTCACGCACCTCTTGTTATCCACTGTACATATCCATCTTTCATAAAATTTTAGCTCCCTCACCTTCTAATATTTAAGATTCGTGCAACCAATCGCAACCATTGATTTCCATTTCCAAACCCTAGACTGTCTCTCACCTCTCTGCTCCCCATGACTGCCTACTCACACTCCGGCTGCCACCTCTGCCGCGCTCGCATTTCCTTCTGCCGCTCCGGCCCGCAGGCCGCAGCAGCTTTGGCTTCACAATTATATCACTAATAACAATATCCACATTACTTAGAGCTTGTTTGGTTCATAGTGTCTTGTAATAAGTCAGATCACATCAAATGTTTTGATGTCATTTAGGACTAAACATAATTTAATAATAAAATTAATTACATAGGCACTAGCTTTTTCTCGAGACTAATCTTTTAGACCTAATCAGGTCATGATTAGCACATGTTTATTGTATCATCACATGGGCTAAACATGTTCTAATTAGGCTTAATAGATTCGTCTCGGAAAAAGTTATAACTTATGCGACCAGTTTTTGAATCAAATTATGTTTAGCCATACTAAATGACATCAAAACATTACATGTGACCCGACTTACAACCAATCAAGGCCTAGGCTCAATATTATTCTCAATTCCATGTGACCCGACTTACAAACCAACCAAGGCCTAGGCTCAATATAATATTATTCTGAACGCACAATCAGTTAAATGCTGTTTTAAACTTTTTAATTTGTTTTGTCATTTTCACCAAATAGAACTCGTCAAAGAGAAAAAATTCACCATGATCCGTTTAAGCTAGCAAGGGCCTTTTACAGATCTCAAGGACGATCCCCTCACGCTCTACCGCACTCTTCAATCACAAAGGAAATTTCAACCAACTTCCACACTAGAACATGCACAAGAAAGCCAGCTAATTTGAGACTATGTTGTACAGCACCGAAGGGCCGGTCCTGAGGGGGGGGGGGGCAAGAGGGGCAACCCGCCCGGGACCCCGGTTCCCTAGGTCCCCACGTATATGTTTACAGCATAACTATTAACTACGTATAAAGTCCGTATAACTACGAGTTGAGATATTGATTGAGGTTAAACTCTAGTATATACATAGATATTTTTCCTTTAAATCATTGATGCTTGATAAATTGAGTATATAATTATCTTCCATTAATTTTTAACACAAAGCATTTCATCTACAAAATATTTATCCGACACACAGAAAAGAAGCATGAGAAAATCAGTAGATGATGAGTTTATAGAGTCATAGAGAAGATCAATTGACACGTTTTTAAGTAAGACTAACCATCTGAGTGTCATGATAAAATCAAGTAAGAAAATGCCAGTTACGATGAAGAATTAACTTTTATAAAGCATATCAGCTATTAAGGAGATTTTTTAATATGAATATTGATAAGGGCCCCGGATTTTAAGTTCGCCCCGGGCCCCTAAAATGTCAGGACCGGCACCGCACCGAAAGTTGGCAGGTAAGCATAAAAAACCCGTCGTAGGTGGCGAACTTCAGTATGTCGACGGCAATATTGGTGACGCTACCACCGGACATGTTGGGTGGACCAAATTTTCCGTGTTTTGCAATGAGGAGTGTAGTATTAACAACGAATATGAATTTTTCTTCAAACATTATTTCTGGTAGAGAAATGTGTTTAACGGGCAACACTTATCGTAGTAATATATGTATTGGGACTTATCAGTAACCTATCCAGTTTATGCCCCTCCTTTGTAACGACATGGAACCTAGCATTTCAGTTTTCTCCACCGTCTTATCCCTCCACTATAAATCAATCATTTCGAGCTTATTATGGATTTAGTGCACTGACATGTCCCAAATAATGAATCAAATAGCCAGGTTCATCGGGGTCAACACATATAAGCATATAATTTGCTTTCCGTTCTGCCAAAGTGCAACATATGTGTTCGGCTTGCATTTTGAAGGTGCAAAAATCTTGAAGACAAGCATGCTACACTTGCTTCCAAATCATCGGAAAGGCATGTATTCATGTATTTTACCTTTTGTGTTCCATATGCAGCAGCTTAAAACAAAACGCCAATTAGTTGCCTGTAATTTCGGTGGTGTTCTCTCTGTCGATCTCTAACACAATGGAGGCGCACATATGTTTATCCCTCTTAGGCAGACCAAATTAAACCCGTCAAAGCCATTACAAGATTTTCAACAATAAAACATAAGTACAATCAGACACCATCAAGGATGAGAGAAACACTAACGATATAACGTAGCTCCACAACCACTCATATAGTCACAGAAGGGAAAAAAACATACTACAAGGTCAAGGCATGGGCACGTCGGAGGAGGCAGAAGAGAAGAGAAACTACCTTTCTTCTATTTCTTTTTTTTCTTGGAGCAGGGGAAATAAGTTGGTAATTATGGTTGACTAGGAATGCTATGATTTTTAAAAGAAATAATATTCTTTGTTGCAGGTTATCTTCTCAATTACCCATTGGCTTAGTAGCCCATGCTACTCTCTAGAGGCCTATTTACCAGTGCTCCGTTGTGGAGGCACCTCAGTTCTTGTGCAGGTGACCAAGTAGTTTTTTACCCATGCAGTGTGCTTGCTTCTTTTTTTCATCCTTTTGTAAGATTATGTGCTGTCTAGGCAGAGGCCGGGAGATTTTCATGTTCACCCTGATGTAATGTTCTTGAAATTAATAAACTTCCCATTTTGATAAAAATCTTTTTTTCTTTGTTTTGTTTTTTCGGTTTGGGTGATTTTTCTCTCTCCTGTTTTTCTTCTTATTTGTGAGAGTTTTGGGGCTTGCACCCTTCTTTTGTTGGGTGCTAGCTAGCACCTTACCAGCTGGCTGGAGCTTACCTTTTTTTTAACTCACTTTTCTTTGTGAAAACGATCACTAGGGGATTTAAAAAAATTCCACCACATGTTTCGGCCAAAAAAAAAACTAAAGAAGAAAATAACGACATTTTTTGGAGAACCAGCTATTATATTGATAAAGAGACAATAGAACCACTAGAATATCAGCAACAGAGAACAAGTCCTAGAAGTATCATCAAATAAAATTCAAATGTGTGTTGCGTGTGTGTATGTGCTTGAGTCGTATTTCGCAACAAAAAAGGTTGAAAGTCATATGAATCGTGAAGCTCAGCCAAATCACGTGGCAGTCCTCTCAACTCGTGTGGTGCCTTCCCCGGGCCCTTCCCCCTTTCGTCGTGATTAGATCCAATCACGATGAAGGTCCAGGGAGATCTTTGGATCAAGTTTCTCTTCTTCTTCGGTGGCAGAAGCAAGATGGGGAGAAACACGAGAAAGAAGATTATGCTCAATTCTGCCTACAGGAATGTTGGCCGCCATTCATTGGGCTGTGGCACTACTTCTGGTTGAGCCATCTATGGCGCACGAAGGCCACTTGCCTGTGCATTCATCCGTATAAACCGTCACATAGGTTTGGAATTGAGTTTTAGAGTTATATGTTGAGTGCTCTTAGTTGTAATCTCTTTGATTTACAGAGTGCTTGTAATTTGAGTATGTACTCAACTACATATTAATATAAGTCTTCTTTCCACTAAAAAAACTCGCGTGGTGCCTGGTTTAGCAAGGGGAAGGGACGTTGAAGCACCCACAGGAGAGAGAGAGGGTGGTTTGGCGACCGCTATTATGTTATTCCCGTGGTATGGTGGGTGATGGTGCTCAGTGTTGGTTTCCGAAATATTTCGCCGACCGGAATTTGAGATATCCGTTCAAGTGGTGAGTAATTTCCTGCATAACAATACCTAACATTTAGTTGTAGGGGCGTCCTTGCTAGGTGGTGCCCATTGGCCCGAGCCCATTTTTGGCCGTCTATAGGTCGTTTTAATTTAGTTTTTCGAAAACCAATAAGCGACCAATTAAAGGTGAGCCGAATGATGGGTCCCAGAATACATATTTCACCAATGTAACTATATTAATTTTAAAAAAACAATGGAAAGTACATAAATTTGAAACCTTGATTGAGAAATTTCGTCCAACGTGAATAATTTGCTGTATTAGGATGGAGGACGTGCCATTTAATTCATTTGTTTTTATTATCTATTTTTATTTGTACAGGAAGAGTGGTATGTAGGCTCGATGCCCACGTCTCGCCGGGGTCAATGTCAACAAGGACAGGTATCTCTCTCTGTCCCCTCTCCTTGGTTTATTGCAAGACAGACAAGTCCCATTCCGCCAATTTAATTTGAGGCAATCTATCGCTTGACTCCAGCTGAAAAAGTGTATAATCAAGGTTGTATTTTTGGGCAATTTGCTTATAGGTCACCTAATTAAAAACCTTGTAAAAGTTTATATCATATCGCCATCTTAATGACAGGTGGATCAGCTGTGTTAATGACATGTTGGCCACGATAGCATATATATGAGATTATGAGATATTAAAAATTTTCTAAGTGGCATATATATATATATATATATATATATATATATATATATATATATATATATATATATATAGTATGAAACTTTTCCTTTCTTTGTACCCACAAGGCCACAACGTGTGATTTGGTTTTGGTTCCAACGACTGAAGTTTCAACTGGAGCTATTTTTTAACCATCACAGAACATACTGTCATCTCTCTATAATGCTGCTAGTGCAACAGTCTAATGAAACTAACGCGGCTTAATGAGCTCTTAATCCTCATCAAGAACTTGATGAACACACCGTTTTCCCTTGAAAAAAACAAAACATTGTATGTACATTACAGTTTAACTGCTGATCGAACGTACTAAAAGTTGCCACGTGTGCATATGAGCTGCAGCGCCCGCTCGAGGTTGACGACGACCTCCGATATCCCCGGGCGATTATCCCCATGTAGACAAAGGCACCTCGCCGCCATGGCCGCCACCATCTCCAGCGGCTCGAGCTGCCACGGCGCCGGCGCCACCACCGGCCGGCGGTCGAGCACGTCCACCAGCCTCCCTGCCTCGACGCTCGGCAGCGCGAAGGAGACCAGCGTCACGGGCGCCGTCGTGCTCTGCGCCCTCTCGTCCCACACGGACATCACCGGAGGCTTCCCGGTGAGCACCTCCAGCATCACCACGCCGAGGCCGTACACGTCGCTCCCCGGCTTGATCCTCCCCGTGCAGAGGAACTCCGGGTCCGCGTAGCCGTACGCCCCGGCGCCGGCGATGGCCGTCACCGGCTGGGAGTCCACACCGGCGGCGCGCCACACCGACGCGGCGAACCCGGTCAGCCGCGGCGCCCCGGCCCAGCTGTCGTCGTCCCCGAGGAGGACGTGGGACGAGCTGACGCCGCCGTGGATGACGAGCGGCACGGCGCGGCGGTGGAGGTGCTCCACGCCGCGCGCCGCGCCGAGGAGCACCTCCACGCGCGCCTTCCACGTCAGCGTCACCGGCGACGAATGGCGGTGGCCGTGGAGGTGGTCGTGGAGGGAGCCGTTGGTCATGAGCTCGGTGACGACGATGAGGTCCCCGTCCTCGGCGCACCGGCCAAGGAGGCGGACGATATGGTGGTGCCGGAGCGGCGCGAGGATGGCGAGCTCCATGCCGAAGGCGTCCTCGGCGCCGCGCCGCACGACGGACCTGTTGAGGCGCTTGACGGCCACGTGGCGACCGTCGTGGAGCGTGCCCTTGTACACCGTCCCGGAGTCGCCGGCGCCGAGCATGACGGCGAAGTTGTCCGTGGCCACCGTGACCTCAGCCAGCGTGAACACCTCGACCCCATGAGCCGCCGCCGAATCCTCCTCCGCCACCACCATGGCTGTCGTCGTCGTTGACGTCGTGTCGAGCCGAGGAGCGCCGCAGCCGCCGCCGCCATTATTAGTGGCCATCGTGATCGCATCGAGGCGGCGGTTTATAATGATGTGGCTGATGAGGGGGAAGTTACGGAGGCAAGCGTCGAGCTTCTTGTAGACGTCCTTGAACTTGTCGGAGTTCCGGCCAGCCTTGAAGAGGCGGGGCATGAAACCGTGGCCCTGGCAGGAGACCACGAGCTGGTGCGCCTCCACGAGCGTCTCGTCGAGCGCCGCCAGCGTCCGCGCCGCCTCTGGCTCCACCCGGCCGCGCGCGCGAAGGATCGTGACGAGCTCGACGAGCTCGTCGGTGCGGCGGGCCAGGTGCTCGCAGTCGGCCTTGTTCTGCTTTGCCGTCTGCGCCGCCTGCCGGATCATGTTGATGAGCCCCAGCGGGTCGACGCCGGTGAGCTGCACCACCGTCGCCGCGTTCCCCAACAGTGGCCACATCGCGAGGCAAGGTCGAATGAATTGGGGATCGAGTTTGTGTGTCGGTGTCCCCTCTACTAGTAGTGGACACGACTCCTAATAAGCCGCTAAATACAACTAGTAGCCTCCTTCTGGAACAATAAGAGAAGAGTGGTGTTGACCATTGAGTCTTCGTCTAATTAACGCGGTGAGGTTAGCCAATGGGCACGCACGTCATCAGCCATGACGATGATCACACGGAAAGCTTGCTGTCTCCATCGACGACCAGTTCCTGGATCGATCACTGCCACTCACTGATCGTACGTAGCTATCAGCAGGGACCGAGCATGCAGGCCTTTCGCTTGACCTTGGCTTTCGATTTGTTTGAAACGTTTCAATTTTGATGGGCTTGTTTGTTAACGGGCTTTGTTTTGCTGAAATTTTAAGCGGCCTTGCGCGTTAATGGGTTGAGTATGTCTGTAGACCACAGATGGGCCTGGTTAGGCGCAACATATCATTATTAGGATGCACTCCCTTGGTCGCAAAATACAATTTGTTTTCTTTTTCTAGATATAAATATATTTTATTATGTATCTACATATACGCTATAAGTATATTCATGATCGAAAATATGTATCTAATAAAGCTAAAACGATTCGTGATTTAAGAATGAAGGAGTACAATAGAGTGATCTGTAATATAATACAGATCCTTAAAGAGAAATAGACCGATAGCTGTGTTGACATTGTGAGCCCGCCAGCCCGCGTTGATTGCACGGCCCATGTGTCGGTCTAATCTACCGCTACCAGGGGTCTAGTGGTAACCCCCGTTTAGAGATTATGCACTGGGTGTAACCTGCGCAACGATGCCTGGCATGGAGTGAGAGAGGGTTTAGATAGGTTTGGGCACCCCACTACGGGCAACGACCCTACAGAGTATGGAGTGGCTATCATTTTCCTTTCTAGGGTGGTTACAAGGTTCCTAGGTTGTCCCTTCTACTTGGACGACTCAGGGTTAGTGTCTACCTATCTTCTCCTGGTTTTACAACCTGTCTCGCTACCTATCTTTATAGCCTATCTCCATTGGGGAGGTGCAAAGATTATCTGGGGTGCGTACTCCCTGGTGGCGCCTCCATCCTCCAAGTGGGCATCGTCATTGCACAAGTGCGGTGATCTTCTGTTAGTAACTCCATCTCGTGACGACCTTACTATGTTCGCTCAGCTCGGTAGGCTACATTCCCGGCCGCTGCCGCTGCCGCCGGTCCACTATGTCGGCCGCCGTCGGAAACTCAACAGAAATGCCGATTCATTTTTGTTGTTCGAATCCAAATATCGACTCCTGCAACTCCTGCTCCTGAGTCAAACCAGAAGGGATGCAATAGCAGATCGTTTTACCTGAGGACATCTTAATTTGCGAGAGCATAGCTCCTGTGCAGCCGCTGGCTGGAGGCTGGAGCAACGATGAACTTCCGTCGGACCGGGACAAGGAAACTACGAACACGGCAGCGTTGCAGCATCGATTGGCTTGGCCGCCTTTGCATGCGTATCGATCCCTCGTCCTTGTTGACATGTGTATCCCTACATTGATCGTCATGATGTTGACTACCCAACTGCCGGTGTTCTCTGTCACCATCGATGGACGATGGGTTCTCCGTTCCGCGTCTCGTCTGCCATCGCGGTGCATCACCGACCAGAGGCCCGACGCAGTAGACCGGTGGCGGCGGGACGTTTGCAGAGCCGAACGAACACCGAAAGGAGCCGAGAGCCAAGCCCGGGCGAAGAAAAACAGCGCTGCCGATCAAGCCGAGTGTGTCTGCCGTCCGATTCCACACCGCGCACATCGGAGCAGGTCCTGCACAGACGGCGGTGTGCAGGAGTCCTGCATAGAATTTTTTTCCAACTTAAGTGCGCGCAGGCACTTGGACTCAGGTCCGACTCCAACATGGCTAAAGCAAACCTGGCTAATTAACCAACCCGTAGACTAATTAAGCTGGACCCTAAGGTGCACGCAGGCCCAAGACGACACACGAAAATTAAAGTACTAAAGTAATCCGGCTCCTTTGCTAACCTCGTACACATGCCATCAAGTATAGGCTTCATTCTTTGCTTGTAGAGGTTAACAAATAGAGAAGTTTTATAATACTTGGAAAAAAGAAAGAACCGTCCATTCCCAAAGATCCAATGGTGGTAAAATAGACGGTACCAAGAAGTACGGGGAGGTACCAAAAAAAAGGTACCTCGAAGTACTAACTAAATATATATTTTTGTATTAAAATTAATACTTAGCTAAATATTCAGCTAAATCAACGGCTAACATTAATCAGCCACAAAAGTACCATGTGGTACCTTGTGGTAACTTCCAAGCATTGTAAAACTCCTCTAACAAATATATAAAACCATGGTGTTTAGAATTAAGATGGAAACTCCTCTATGATCTCGATCTGCATTAAACCAATTGATACATATTTCCCTGACTTCTTTTTCTCCTCTGTTCTGAGCAACATTGCACCTCTAAAAGTAATCTTTGATGACAGTCCAGTGCTAGTAAATTTCCCCGTATTCCTACTGTATTGCTCATCAAAAGGAATCCCACCAATAAATAGGATTCTTACATTTATTTTCATCCATTGATATAATTTCAGAAGTAACAGAATGAATTATTGGAACATCACGAGTAACATGAGCTGTAGTTAATGGAACATCCATAATGCTCATAGGCCCTATTGGAGCATTGATGGTCACACCACATCGTGCATGCGGCTCAAGACACGCATAAAGACGCTGAAACAACACATGGCCTGACATAGAGGCTGAACTACCAGATATCATATTCAGGAACAATTAAGCAACATCCTCGGCAGATGAATTCTTGGTGGGATACCAAGTGTGGATGGATGACGATGCTTTTTGCCGAGACTGTTGGATAGCGTCTTTTTCTTTCTTTTGTTTTTTTAGCTAGCTCACTCCATATACAAGAGCTCTTGTAAATGCACTAAGACACCGCAGCTTCATTGCTTTCGGCTCGACTTTGACACATTATCGATAGCGTCGGCTACAATTATGAGTTCCTATGGTCAAATGATATTTGATTTTGCTTAGATAAACTTGAACAAAAATCTCGTCAAACAGCCATTTAGGAACTTCTTTATGCTTAATTAAAGTAGAAAAGAAATTTTGTGTTAACATTTTTGTAATGTAAAATTTGTGATGATATAAAATGCAAAGTATAAGAAAATTAATGCAGAAATTTATAGATAAGACAAAACAATGCACTTTAGCAGCTGAGTAAAATTGAGTTACGAGTTACACTGTTAGAATTGATATTTGCAGTAAGTACGTTTTGTATTTTTTTCCCACTGTATAACATCTGCACTCTTCAGTAATTGTGCCAGTGGTCACCTACATGGTCGAGGTACGTGCAAAGCGTGAACCTATCGGGGATGGAGTGCAGCGTGTGACTTGTCTCCGTCGGGCTCTCGCAGAGACCTGAGGAAACAATTTTGGATAGGACACTGAGAACTGGACCCGGGTTGCAGCTTGCGGCCTCCATCTTTGGGTCCACCTGCAACAGCTGCGTAACTCCTGGATTAGATCCAATAATCACGGCCAGCATCTCCCTCATATCCTTCTCCGTGTGCCCCGGCCTTTCCTCAAACCTTGCCTGTGCAGTTTTCTTTTGACGCTAGGTCAAGGGACGGCGGCGACCACACGGAGACCACGACGACGACGGCTCGATGGATGACACACCCACGGAGACCATGATGGCAGCTGCCTCTGATGCCATACGCAAACACACCATGGTGCCGACGCCTTCATCCACACACCATTCTTCCACGCTTCATCATCCAGCGTCTGCTCGGCATCCTCCTAAGGAAGCCTTCATTCAGGAAGATGACAGTGACGACGATGATGGCTCAGGGACGCTACGTTTTCTCCATAGCAGGTATATAGTATATGCTACTATTGCTGTTAGCGATGGGTGTCGCACCTGCGATCCAGGATTGTGTTCGTTGTACAAAATATTTATGTTAAATTTCTACACCCTGATCATGGTAGAAGTCTGCCTCTACTATTAGCTTTCCTGCTTAATTAGATTAAACAGATCTATAATGTTGATATTTGGATTATTTATTTGGTTATTGTTTTCTGAATTTTTAGTTCATTCAATCATCACCTGCTGGCACAATATTTTTCTTCTGCTAATCCTTTATTCTAGCCTTATATAATTACTAGATGATTTCCCTATACATTCCTGTAGGAACTTAAAGTATGGTTTCCATACGCATTTTGTTCCAACAAAAAGAGTATACGCAGGACAACAACAGTTCCATGATAATCTATATTCGTTGAACATCTTAAACAATTTAAATGTCAGTGTTTCTCTATGCATCAATAAGCAGTCCTAATTTCATCAGCACAACCTCCTAAGCCTGCTAACATATTGTTACGCCCTCACCATTTATATTCCCTGATGCATATATATCTAGAATGCGATATTGTTTGAGATCTATGTAATCTAAACTAGAGATGGATGACTGAAACATGGCTTAAATATATTAGAAGCATTTACATGATCTATAGACGTTCATTTTTTTTTTACATTTGAACAGTCCATGCTTGTAGAGATTATTAATAGAAGTCTCATCATAATGAGAAAAATATTGCGTTTTGTATTGCAATGACGTTTTGCTAATTTTGATAAATTAAATTCCAAGTACTATCTTACACGACACAATGATGTTTTCCTCCTCTATTGCACACAGGGAACCAATGACAGGGGAGATATGGAAAAAAAATTTCCAACGCAAGGGAAAACCTGAGGACGACGAATTTGTCGAGACCGAAGTAGACAAAGCTCATATCTCATTTCATAACCTGATACAATTCAAAGAACAGCTTGGCTATGGAAGCAGGGACTTCATATACTACAAGAAGCGTTGTGGCAGGGATGTAGCTAAACTTCAGGCCATCGAGTATTTGCGCCATGCAGAAGCAATGCTACAGGACAATGCTGCAGAGAGAGAAATCAGGTTGGTCTTGTCAAGGGAGCCCGAAACTGAGGTAAATGTTAGCATAACACCAATTAAGAAACATGGGGGCAAGCGAAAACATGATCAATCAGCAGATGAACACATTGATGCCTACAAGGTCTGGCTATCGAAACGCAAAGCCAAAGAACCAGATACAGGTAAGATCATTGTTTACATCGCTCATTAAAAATGCTGTAACAAAATGTTGCTTTTACAAGTGCATTTGGTTAATGCAGAGTACATGGATGACTTCAGGGATGAAACAATCGAAACATACAAGGAATGGTTAAGGCATACAGGCCGTCGTCGGCATATGCGTAATTAACTTGCTTTTACCATTGCATATTATATATATTACCAGCCCTCTGCATGAAACAAATGAATTGACACATGGTGATTTACTTTCCCTTCAGTCTCATTGTTGCAAGAAGATTCTGATGATGATCAGATAACTGGAGGGGAGGGAAATCAGGAAAGGAACATGGCAAACAAACATAGGCCAGCTCATGCAAGAAAACCAAAACAACAAGGGACCGGTATATGCTGGTGCTTCCATTTTGCATTATGCTCTTTTGTTAATCATGTTTATTATATTTGTTCCCTATGTTGATAAGGTGGACCCAAAACTCGTGGACGTGGATGTCTCAAAGGTTATAAAGCAGCTACCAAGAGAATTAAGAGCGGCTCTCAAAAATTAAAGATCGAATTTGATTCCTTACTGGGAGGCCCCTACGGTGAGAATTGCCGCACATTTGTGGATGAGGTTGTAATGTTTACCAGGAAAAAGACACCACTTATAGGAGTGAAATCATGGAAGGATGTGAAGGACACTGTAAAAATAGCAATAGCAGAAGACATTCTAGTAAGGCGATTATTTTTTACTCGAACATTATGAATTTTTTAGTACCTCTGCTTACTATTCTATTTGTATTCCATTCAAACAGAAAATTTGGGACTTAGATGACATTGAAGATGCTACTGAGAAGATATGGGCTATTGCCAAAGAGAGGTACAAAGGATGGAGGGCTTCCTTTAGTTCGACATACAAGGCATACTCCACTGATGCTCAACGAATGAAGAATAAACCTGAGGATTTAGACATTGTGGAGTGGTATTACTTGATCCAATATTTTGGAAGTGCGACATTCCAGGTTCATTAGTGTCCAGATTCTTTTGTAATTCTATTACTAAATTACAATATAATTAATAGAAGGCTGCTTGTACACCGTTTGCAGAAACTTAGCACAAAGAACTCTGGAGTCCGAAGGGAAAAGAAGACTAAGCAACTCACGGGAGCGAAATCATTTTCCCAAGTTAGTTTTGAACAGGTAATGACTAAATCAGCTAAGCTGATTACTTTCTTAAAGTGTTTGTCACCTAATGTTAAATTGTTGCCATCTCAGAGAAACAAGGATAATGGCCAACAACCTACTGATTTGGAACTTTGGATGACTACTCACACCAAGGATGGACAATGGTCAAATGAAGACTCTAGGGATGTCTATGTGAGTTCTTGTATATGATTGTACCTTTAAAATAACAGCATGTTTCAAACTTATTTTGGAAATGTTAGAAATTACCTCCTCCTAATTTATTTCCTATGTTTTACTTAGGAAAATGGGTGCATCCATATTACAGAGGCAAAAAAGGGGAAGGGTACGCCCTTCCTTACGGTTGAGGAGGAAAACCTGGTTTTCCAGGATAGCTACTCTAAAACTCTTGGAATAAAATAGTACAAATGTCATGGACGCGGATACATGGCAAAATATCCGACATGAAGTGCTCTACTGAAACAAAGACTAGAAGATGCAGCCCGTACTAAATATTTAGCTGAACAAGAAAGAATGCAGCACCAAGAAGAGGTTGAAGAATTAAGAGAAAAGCTTGAACAAGCAAATTCAGCAAGGGAAAAAGACAAGGAAGAAAATAAGAGACAAATTGAAGAAATCAGGGAAGAATTTCGGTCTACACTACAACAACAAATTCAGTTAGCATTGCAGCAGGTAATAACTTTGGACAACATTTTTTTTTAACTGAACATAGCGAGGGAGGAAGTGCAGGTGATGGAAAACATTTTTCCATTTTAGGTTCCTTTATTTTAGCTAATGTTCCTTGTCTTTCGGGCTGCGTAGGTTATCTCAGGAACCGTCAACACCAGCCAAGTTCCAAGTGCACCAAATGTCGATAAAAACTTTGTCACACCACCACGCGTAGAGGATGCAAGTATAGAGGTAATACAAAAGCAAAAAAAGGTTTACTTACAGAAGATGCAACAAGTTTATTACATATAAAATACAACTTGTTTACAACGAAGCTTTCATTTTGGCAGAATAATGAACCAGCAAGTGTGTTGACCACAGAAAAGATAGCAGATGAAGGTATTACCATGACAAGAAAGGCTACTGCAACCAGGCATCTTTTCCTAAAAAAGAATGGTGCGAGTGGGTCTTACGTTTCTACTGAACACCTATTGAGGACTCGCCATCAAAAGAAAAAACAGCAGGTATGAATTCAAATGTGATTTGTATTTATAATGATGGTTAATATGCTATGTATAAATGTCAATAAAATTTAATAAACTAGTGGGGATCTTATCATCTTAAACCATATATGATATTTTTGCAGGGTGTTCCTTAATTTATATCATATATTTGCTATATCACTATGCTAGTTTAATTTGCACGTGAGCAGTTATTTCATGCACTTAATCACTATGGTTATCATATTAAATTAATAAATTCAATGTGTATTCATGAATTGTAGGAATGTGCGGACAGACAAAATATTTAGAGAAAGATTTATGCCTTTGAGATGGTGATGGACAGCTAGAAGAATCAAGAATTACATAATGATTTATTTGGTGGCTGTCGGTGCTGATGGTGCATGAATACATCAATAAGAGAACTCATTATTATGTTATTTTGCCAGAAATAGTTGCAAACTTGTTAGAGATGATGTTTTTATTTAGTCATGGTTATGTTTATTTTGACAATACTCTGGTCATTGTGTTGTTACTTTGGTCGATACATATATTTGAAGATGATGAATGTTTGAGTTATTAGACGTGATACATATACTTTTGGCACAATTATTTTATAACAACAATTAAATTTCAAGCTATGAAATGAAATTAAAAAGGTGCTGGCCAAAAGGTACCTGTTGCAACTAAGCAACCACTTTTTGTTGTTGCAATATACATTATTGCCACAAACTTTATGTGTGGCTATAGAATGTGTCCACCACCAACAATGATTTGTTGCATTTTCCAGATATTACAACCAACAATGATTCGTTGCATTTTACATCTATTACCACCAACAATGATCCGTTGCATTTTCCATCTATTACAACCAACAATTATTTGTTGCATTTTCAATCTATTATTGCCACGTGCAAATGAATGTGGTAATTGTGACTCTAGCTACCAAATTTGTTACGTTGCAATATTTATTTGATGCAACAACGCACACTACATGGCAATATGGCCATATTCCCACGTAACATTGGGGTGTAAATAAAGTTTTATTGCGACAAGTACCTTTGTGGGAATAATGTTATATTGCAACCATGTTTTCATTGCAACACTAATTGACGCAACGATTCTGCTGTGGCAATATCATTGCTTGCAACAAAATCGTGGTTGCATTAAAACCACCATATTGCAACATCACATCCAAAACGATGCGAGAACCTATTGCACCGTTTCAAATGCAACCACCAGTCGACCACGTCAAAATAGATGTAATTATTCCATATTGCAACCAAACTAGTCATATTGCAACCCAATATAGGCGTCACGACAGGGCTGGATCCTAGTAGTGATGATGGCTACCGTTGACAATGGCTGTGATTCCACCCCGATGGCGCGCCACACCGACGTGGCTTGTCAAGGCGACAGAGGAGGCATCGTCGTCGAGGAGGATGTGTGAAACGAACCGGAAACCGAATCCCTTTACCATTGCAATAGTCCTTGGACCATAGCTATCGTGTACACAACTTGGAACAACTGAATAACAAGTCCAAATGGCGATTAAAACATCACAGTGTCGTAAAGTTATTACATTCCTGTGCAAGGGTTTGATTTATTTGCCACGCAGGGCTACCATTCAACATAGAGAAAAACTCGCTGGAGAAGATGCTTCCCACATTGTACTTCAATATTTCAAATTCATAATTACAATATTTACGTGCTTAGAGTTCAACATTTAGTATAATACAGTTTCAACATTTTGAGCATAAAATGTTGAACCTGCTCAATAAAATGTTGAGCATATTATAGTGACCTTGTTGAACAAAATTGGACCAAAGTAGGCTTTAAAGATGGATGATTTATCTATATTTTACAAGATGAATAGGAAGCCGCACCCTCACCAGAATGATCACCAACGCACAGGGACTGAACAAAACCAGGCATCAATGAGTGTTGAATGCTAATGCTAGCATCTTCGTTAAAAAGTTCTGTAGAGCTTTCAAGCTCAGGTTCAAAACTTTAGTTCATTGGAACTTCTTTGGAATTTATAGGTTCAGGACTAAGGAACTAAAAACAATTATAGGTTAAAGAAAAGAACTTTTCACTGTTATCCACACTGTTGTTGGTGGTGTTTTCTATATACACAGGGAAAATATCCAACTTGGACTCCTGTCAGTTGCAAGGCAGCTGAAAAAGAAGGAAGAATGGTAATACATTAAAACTGCTGAATCAGTAAGCCATGCTTCTACATCTACTCCCTCTGTCCCAAAATAACTATCATTCTCAGTTTCTGAGAAAAATTTTTGGTAAATTATATAAAAAAATGTGTTGAAATTTATGTTAAATATAAATATCAATAGATAGATATTCAGATCTAGTTTTTTTATAAAACATATTTGAATATTTAAATATTGCACGTATTTTCTATAAATTCAGTCAAACTCATGGAACAAACTCCTAGAATGACACTTATTTTGGGATGGTGGTGTATCCTTTTCGAGAATGAAAAGTGCGCGCACACACAAGGAAGTTACATATTATTATTTTCTAAAGTAAAAAATCAACGTTAGAGCTACCTTTTCATTTGAAAGTAAAATCTTGAAAAAAGAAAGAACCCACCAAGGCACAAAAAGTATTGTTGAGTCCTTGACTAACTTTGCAAAGCAATTGCCAAAAAAAGAGGTAACATCCAAAGAGCTATTGTGCACTATGACTTTTCTAAGCAACTAATCACTAACATGGTTATGATATAGGTCTCTGCCAAATATAATATCGTCTGCTAGAAAAAGTTCTACCTAATAATTCGACAGTGTGTTTAGCCATAATGCAGCATTGCCATCAAAGAGTAGGATGGAAAAAGAAGCACACAAATTGATGATATACAACATAAAGTTAATGCATAAACTCACCCTTAGTCATCATAGATGGCGCCGAGGGAGTCCTATCCCTAGGAGCCATGCTTCAGCTGACTAGAAACTCCTACTAAAAGGCCCACGAGAGAAACTCAATGGAGTTCGATATGCCGCGCTGTAGAGGAGAACCTGACTAGACCTAGTCTATGGATGTGGAAGTAGGTTATGAAGATCCTTCAAAAAGCTATAGGTGACAGTTTGGAGGTAAGCTAAGGGTCTGTTTGGACGCCGTCCAACATGCATCATGCCACAAGTGTGGCCGCGCCAAAAGTTCGGTGCTGAAAATAAGCGCCACACTTGCGGTGAGACTTGGCAGGAAAATTGAACTGCATGCATACAGTAGGGCTGCGGCACGCCTAAGTTGCGGCGTCAACCAAACCTCTTCCACAGAACGCGGTAGTTGTGGCGTGGCAAGGTGTGGAAAATAAAGGGAAAATAAATTTCAAAAAGTGTAAAAATCAGAAAAAGTGGAAAATAATTTTTAAAACGTAAAAAACAAAAAAAGTGGAAATAAACTTTAAAAATCTTTAAACATCCAAAAAATGAGAAAATGTGGGAAAGTTAGGAAAAAGTCTGAAAAATCAGGAACAATAGATGCATGACCATTGCATACCAACAAATAACTACATATCACATGGAACAACTTCATATCACCAACACTTAAGGAAATAAGTTCATATCACCAGGATTTAAGCAAATAAGATGACTAGATTTCATCACACTAAGTCCACAAATAGTAAATAAGTTCACTAGTTTTCATCACACCAAAAGTAGTCCTGACCCTTGCCAAACCCTATAGGAACATGTCCTCTTAGTTAAGTTCATTACAAACCTGAAGTCTTAAGTTACATCATCATTACATAAAACATTACATCAAAAGCAGTTCCTCCATGTAATTTATTTAAGATGGAGTTTCTTATTGCTTCTAGTATTTGAAGCTGGGCTTGACGGGCTAGTTGTTTCAACTGGAGCCGTCATTGGCGTATACTTCTTCGTGACGGCACCGTTTCAGCACTGTATGTGGAGAGGCTTCATATGATCTCGTGTCTTCACAAAACATTAGGAGGCACCTGCTTTCAAGAATCTAAGAATGAGATGATAATGATGATAACAAAGATGAGCAATCGCTACTTGAAGTGTTCTTTTACAGGCTTGGAACCGCGGTAGAAAGGACTCGTGCAATCGAGCACCAGCCAACCTACCGCGAAAGGAATATCAAGCACCACGATGGCCCCATGCACCAGGTCGATCTGCAGCTGGATCTCGTCCAAACTCACCGCGTTCCTGCAAAAAATTCATCATCAGCTCTGATCCGATTTCTTGGGGCACAGAGAGGATCGGACCAGAGGCCGCGGTGGCAGTGCGACAGAGCCTACCTCAATCGGAGCGGGCTGGAGACTGCCTTGAATTGGCCAGGGGCGCACGCGGAGGTGTGGGGGCGATGGCTCCCAGCCTCCCCCTCCACGTGCGGCATCCGACCGGCGCCTGTTTGCGGCCCTCCCTGGGCAGACCCGGATAGGGTCGCCCTGGGCCGCGCGGGGGCAGATGCCAGGATGGGTGCGGCAGTGCAGGGGCACGGCGGCGGGCCTTGGCAGTGGCGCTGCGGTGCTCCTGCGAATTGGCGGCGGTAGGGTTCGGTCTGGCCGAGCCGATGGGGAGAGAAGGAAGGGAGTGAGAAGGAAACAGCAGAAGGTCAGGGACACATTAGACATTATCATAGGTGGGTTCTACTTGTCAGGTGCATAAACTCTTTAATTCTTAACAGATGATATACGGAATGGTATACGTGTAAAAGTAAGTTTGCGCGATGGTATACATATGTCTCGAAATTTTTTAGTGGCATATGCGTAACGAGCAACTTTCGTAATGTTTTACGCATAAAAGACTCAAAGATGTGAGTGTGCATACCGCCATGGTCGTGTGACGCGGAGCACTGCTGCCATTAGTGGCGGGGTGCATCGTGAGCGCATCGAGGCGGCGAGCTACGCGATCGATGGCGATGTTGTTGATGACCTGGAAGTGGTTGAGATAGGATTCGATCTTCCTCTCGACGTTCCTCAACCGTTCGGCCGTGGCCATGGCAGGAGACGACGAGCTCGTGCGCCTCCCGGAGCGTCGCGGCGACCCCGGCCATGGTCGGCGCTGCCACCGGGTCGCCCCTCAGCCGCGAGAGGAGGCCGGCGAGGATGTCGACCCCGGCCAGGTGCTCGCAGTCGGCCCTATTCTGGCTCGCCGTACGAGCCATCTGCTTGATCTTGGCGATGAGCCCCACCGGGTCGACGCCGGCGAGCTGCGCCACCGTCGACGCGTACCCCAGGCCTTGCGACGTCGCGAGAGAGCCCAAGGTCTCGAGTGAATCGGGGCGTTATTTTGTGTGTCAGTGACTCAGTGTCACCTACGAATAGTAGTGGACGACTCCTATCCTAATAAGTGCGCGGCAACATACACCTAGCTTCGTGTCGGCAAGAAGAGAAGAGTCCAAGAGATGTGACCATCAATCGATTCAGTCGTATGTCGTTCGTGCCGATGTTCACACGGGAACGAAGCTCACTCTGTCTCTCTCTCCATCGACGACCAGACAAAGATCCTGGATCGATCACACTGGCTGCCACTGATCGTAGCTAACAGGATTAATAAACTTGGGGTTTCAAGCTTCTTCCCATTTTCTTTATGACTACGTTGTTGTCGCTAATGGAGCAAACAATCTGACAATTGTTCAGCGTGCTAGCTGAAATAGTTTGGCACTTGTAAAAACATACACTATGAACAATGCTGCCATCTAAAATAAATGACAAGTACTCCTAATGCAGAAATTCTCAAATGTCAAAGGCAAAACTGAGCAACTATTGTTGACGGGGATGCCGACATCACTGAGCAACTATTGTTGACGACGATGCCGACATCGCTGAGCAACTACTATCACTGATCCCGCCCTGCATGGAATCTGACGGCGAATCAGAGGGAATCTGGGAAAGGGTAGTGAGAGGAAACTTTGTCACAGTCACATAGCATTTGTTCTGCCGGACATTTCTCTCCCTGAATGCCGGTTCAAAGTCTAATGAATGTTACTGAGCTTAATTAGCTCTTAATCTTCATCAACATCATTTGGCACACACCGTTTGGACAAATCTTAATTACTTCCATAGTGTTTTTCTCCATTTGCAAAAAAACTGTACAAACCAAAGCTACATGACAGTTTAATTATGTACAGAACGTACTACTAAAAGTTGCCACGTGTGCATATGAGCTGCAGCGCCCGCTCCAGGTTGACGACGACCTCTGATATCCCCGGGCGATTATCCCCATGTAGACAAAGGCACCTCGCCGCCATGCTCGCTACCATCTGCAGCGGCTCGAGCTGCCGCGCCGCCGCCGCCGCCACCGGCCGCCGGTCGAGCACGTCCACCAGCCTCCCATCCCGCACGCTCGGCAGCGCGTACGAGACCAGTGCCATGGCCGCCATGCTCGCGCTCCCCTCGTCCCACACCGTCAACATGGCTGGCTTCCCCGTGAGCGTCTCCAGCATCACCACGCCGAGGCTATACACGTCGCTCGCCGGCTTTATCCTCCACCAGGGAAAAAAATTTCGGTATAATAAAAATTTCGGTGGTCACCGGTAAAAGCGAAATTTCAGAAATTTCGGGAATTTCGGTGATCATGGTAGCATTTTTATTTTTAAAAATAATTAAATTTGCACTAAAAAACAAAAAATAATTGCATACCAGTAATCTTCACTCGTTTCGCTACTTACCGGTAACAGCGATATTTTGGAAATTTCGCCGAAATTTCGTCGAAATTTTTTTCCCTTCCTCCCCGTGCTGACGAGCTCCGGGTCGGCGTACTCTCCGGCGCCGCCGGCGATGGCCGAGGAGGATGTGGGAGGAGGTGACGCCGGCGTGGATGACGAGAGGCATGGCGCGGCGGTGGAGGTGCTCGACGCCGCGCGCCACGCCGAGGAGCACCTCCACATGCGCCTTCCACGACGAGGTCACCGGCGACGACGAACGGCGGTGGCCGTGGAGGTGCTCGTGGAGGGATCCGTTGGTCATGAGCTCGGTGACGACGATGCGCTCGCCGTCCTCGGCGCACCGGCCGAGGAGGCGGACGATGTGGTGGTGCTGGAGCGGCGCGAGGAGGGCGAGCTCCGTGTCGAAGCGGTCCTCGCCGCCGCTGCGCCTGAGACGCTTGACGGCCACCTCGCGGCCGTTGTGGAGCTTTCCCTTGTACACCGTACCGGAGTCGCCGGAGCCGAGCACGACGGCGAAGTCGTTTGTCGCCAACGTGATATCCGCCAGCGAGAACTCCGTGTCAGCTCCGGGCTTCTATAAGACCAGACCACATGGATCAAAGTCAGAAAACGAAAGGACAGTGCAAATCGAGAGAGCTATATTGTAGATAGATAGAGATGATGCGTGTGCGTACCGCTATGGTCGTGTCACGCGGAGCACTGGCGCCATTAGTGGTGTGCATCATGAGGGCATCGAGGCGGCGGGCTAAGCGATCAATGGCGATGTTGTTGATGGCCTGGAAGTGCTGGAGGTAGGAGTCGATCTTCTTGTCGACGTTACTAAACCGCTGGGCTATCCGGGAGGCCGTGAAGAAGTGGTAAGTCCGGCCGTGGCGCTGGCAGGACTCGACGAGGTCGTGTGCCTCCACGAGCGTCTCGTCGAGCTCGGCCATGGTCGGCGCCGCCACCGGCTCCGACGAGCTGCCCCTCACCTGCGAGAGGAGCTCGCCGAGCAGGCCGACGCGGCGGGCCAGGTGCTCGCAGTCGGCCCTGTTCTGGCTAGCCGTCCGAGCCATCTGCTCGATCTTGGCGATGACCTGCAACATGCCGACGCCGACGAACTGCGCCACGTTCGACGCGTAACCCAGCGCTTGCGACATCGCGAGCCCAAGGACTCGAATGAATCGACGTTTCTGTGTCAGTGTCACCTACGTTTCTCAACGTGCATGATATATATGCATGCATCTCCCAATGAGTGGCTACATACACCGCCTATAGCTTCCGTGTGCAACAAGAGAAGCTAATGGACACGCACGTCGTCGGCCACGCCGATGATCACACGGAAAGCTAGCTGTCTCCACCGATGACCAGTTCCTGGATATATCATGCGATCGTACGTAGCGATCAGAACGGACCGGGCATGCAGATGCAGGCCTCTCGCTATAGACTGGGTTTTAATAGAAAAAACACAGATCGCTTGCCGGGTACAAATCATTAACTTGGGTATGAACAAAGTTTAGATCTACAGTATGTACACAATATAGGAAAAACTCACTTTCGTTCACACGTGCAGTTAGTACCGGTTGCTGTATAACCGGTACTAACGCGTCGTTTAGTATCGGTTATACTCCGTAGCCCATGATGATCATTGCGCCACCGAGACCGAAGGCCAACGGGCAGATTCCCTCGGACCCATGTGTTTGTACCATGTTGCGCAAAAAATAAAGTTGAAAGGAGCGTTCCGTCGTCACCAACAGAACGGACAATAAAACGAATTTGATTCTTATTAGCTACTCTTACTTCTCCAGGAGCTCAGTCCAATCACGCAATAGTCCTCTCAGTCTGCATGGTGCCAAGGAGAACGAACATAGAAGCACCCACATGGCGGGAGAGACCAGCTGGTTTGTGGAAACAAAATCTGTACATACCGGATGCAAACTTCTGCGCTGTGCAACCCCACCTCGGATGTGCTCCACGTGTGCACCCAGATCATCCGATGGTCACCATGGTGGCGGTCAGGTCAAACTATTTTATAGATGTGCTCAGTGATGAATCCCAAAATATTTTGCCCTCGAAATTTAAGAATTTGGTCAAACTTGTAAAAGTAGTTTTATGCACTAGAATAGGAGTGCTAGTCGTTTATTTTTAGGGCCATGCTTGGGGGCCACCTAGTGGGCCCGTCCAGCCATTTAGCTAGGTCTAGTGAATCTATTTCGTAGCCAGCTAATAGAGTACGTTTTTATCAGCGACCAAGCTGTAAATAATTTGCTGCACTAGGAGTACAATAATCCATTTATTTGTTATTATAATTTTTTATTTTTACAGTATAAGAGTAGCCGGGACGTCCACATCGTGGCCAAGGTCAATGTCAACCACAAGCCAAGTGCCAATAATTGTAAAGGAACCTCGGTCGACTCCAACACGCTCCGTATAACGTTGTTTACATCATTAGCGAGACAACTTGTGATGATAAGGAATCGGAGCAAATTTAAATTAATAACCCAAGTCACGGCGAGAGGGCCCGGCCTGTCCCTGTTTAGCTAGGAGTTGTAGCCACGTACGATCAGTGGCGCTGGAGATCATATGCACAGTGGCAATTTTTAGTACTGTACGTTCTGCGCATTTAATTAAAGTGTCATGTAGTTTTTGGTCTGTACAGTGTTTTTTGCAAACAAAAGCATGACTGTGCGTGTGTTTGGTAGGTGGTCCGCCGGCTTCATGTAAATGGGTTGCTAATTCTATTATGAGACTTTCTCAACCTCGTAGTGTATCACATTTATTTGGTACTTGGTTTTGGGTATTAGGAATGATTTGAAACCGCTGGTCCTGCTAGGGGCGGCCGCTACTTGTTGGTCACTATAGCTATGCAGGAATGATATAGTTTTTGACAAAAAATATAATCCTTCTCCCTTGCAGGTTATATATTCGATTATTCATTGGCTTCATTCTTGGGCTATCCTACAGAAGCTTGCTTTGCAGGATTTAGTTGCAGTGGCATCTCAACAATTAGCCCGAGTAGCCAAGGATTTTTTTACCCAGGCACATGGGTGGCGATCTAGTCTTCGAATTGATACTCAGTAGTGTGTCTGTTCTCTTTTTTATTTAGGCTATGTGCATCCTGGCTGTGCAGAGGTCGGGAAGTTTTTCCAAGCTCTTGTATCCTCTCGATGTAAAACCCTGGAATTAATAAAATTTTCCCTTATCCAAAAAAAAAATTCTATTATGAGACGCCTACTCAAGTACAGGCAACATCAATTGCATCACTGGGACAGTAACCTCAATGGGTGATTTTTTTTTCTTCATGGGACAAGTTTTGGATGGTACATGAGTACTCTTCATGTATGTGAAGTTGGAAGTTAACTTGTAGCCAGATTTTTACAATAGTGTATACATATATACTCTAGGTGTGCAATAACACTTTACACTCATGTAAATCCTATGAGTAGGGCAATACCTGTACTGCATCAGATCTGCAACTGTAATGCAGCCGTTAGCCTTGGCCGTTTTCTTAGGTTCTGCGGTTAAACTCTCGTATACGTAACTGTTTGTTCAGTGTTTTGGCGTTTTGCAAAGGTGGGGGGGGGGGGGGGGCATACTGTAGAGGTAAGGTTTAGTCTAAACTGTGTGCTCAAGTTCTTGATGAAGATTCAGAGCTAATAAGCACAGTCATATTCATTAGAGTTTTGTACTACCGGCATTAAGGGGAAAAAATTGCAGTGCGTGCGGCCTGTGACACAGCCATGACCCATGAGCAATGGACCTCTAGAAGCTTGTATTTTTCTGGGCCGTTACGTTGGGCTCTCACAAGGAGGCCGGCAGCATTTGTCTAAAAAAAAAGGCATGCAGCATGCAAGAGAACAAACATGAATGCATGCCTTTCCAGTGATCTACAGGGAAGCGGCAAGTCTAACATGCTGCATTTTTGCTACTCATCATCATGATTTTCGCATCTTGAACATGCAATCCAAACATACATGTTGCACTTTGGCAAAACAGAGAGCAGTACATATGCTGATATATATTGACCGACCAGATGAACCCACACCTTGACCTATTGTGAAGTTATTTGATTCATTTTCGGACACACGTTAGTACACTAAAGACATAATCATCTTGAAACGATTGATTCATAGAGGGATGGTTAAGATGTTGGTGAAAACTGAAATGGCTGGTGTCATGCAGTTAGGAGAGCATGTGTCTAGTAGGCTGATATAGTTTGATATGAACAAAGCACATTTAGCAGTTCATCAAAAAATCGTGGATGCATGAGGAAATCATGAAAGTGCACAGCCGCCCAATAACTGGAGACTTGGAGTACGTTAGCGAAGCCCTTGCACTAAATCTAAGCTACATCAAGATCTGATTTAGCTCAGACCTGTTCTCCCCAATGCAAGTTCTTCGTTTACCACTAGGCAGGTCATCATGGACTTAGCTTACCTCCGAACTGACACCTGCTGCTCCGTGAAGGATCTCCATTGACCAGCCTGCTTCAACATCTACAGTATGAGTATAGCTAGGTTCTCCTCTGTAGCGCTACGTGACAAACTACATTGAGTTTCCCTACCTAGTTTCCCAATTGGCGTTTCTAGTCAGCTTAAGCATTCCGCCCAACAATAGGACGACTCCCATGCCGCCTCATCTGATGGTGTGTCTATGCATATATTTTATATCGTATGATTGTATCTCATCAATTTGTGTGCTTCTTTTTCCATGATACTCTTTGAGGGGCCTTGTGGAACTGTCGAATGCATGTCATCAATTTGTGCGCTTCGTTTTCCCTCTGGTCTTTTCCTCTTCAACGTGATGATTGGCCATATCGTACACGCCACAACCAGTTGGTTTCTCGTCATTCTCTGGCCTTGCTGCATTTATGATCGTGGTTTACTTGTTTTTTTTGAAATTTTGCTGGCAAAAGACACTTTTCAAATGTGGTTGTTTGGTAATATGCTACTAAAGCAAAGTTGATGTTGCCAAAAGACTTGAAACATGTGGCCAGATAGCGGCATCCTGTACCCATGACGTCATCATCCGGCTGGTGCCAGTGGCCTCCTACCTGATCCATCAACAAGGTTGTGGTGCTCAACCTGGGCAGCGGACATGGGCCGATGAATGTTGCTAAGGTGCCTGGTTTTGGTAACGGCTCCTGCTCAGTACCGAGGTGGAGAAGGACCTCATGAAGGATCACTTTTGCAGAAAAACTGATTCCATTGGGGGAGAAGGAACTCATTGAGGATTTTACACCCAATTGCTTTTACACTACTCTATGATGATTTTGTGGTAGTGCAAACAGTTGGTTTTCTGCAATGTCTCACTCTGATAGATGCCTAGAATTTAATTGGACACTCCTCAAAGGGAAACATAATTGAGAAGTGCTAGACGAAAGTAACATCCGATCAAATTGAGTAATAATCTGATGACTCAGGGAAGTGCGCATCCATTGGAGATGTATATATATCTATGCAAAATTTTAAACATTTTATGGATGAATGACTCGTCAATTGGATTTCTACATAACAAAAGCATGTAAGGTGAAACTAAAAGCATGACTGTGTTTGGTAGGTGGTCACGCTTCATGTAAATGGATTGGTAGGTGCTAATCGGCGCGGCGTGAGGAAACTCCACCGCCGTGCCATGCCAGCGCACGTCGCCAGTGTCACCTCCTCCCACATCCTCATTGATGACGATGCCGGCTACGGCATCTTGACGGGTTCGGCGCGTCGGTGTGGCACCCGTTGTGGAGGGCGGATATTTCTTGCGGTGGCGGTGGTGCATATGGGTACGCGGACCCAGAGCTCATCGGCACGGGGAGGATAATGCCGGCAACATGTACGGGCTTGGCGTGGTGATGCTGGAGACACTCACCGAGAAGCCTGCCATGGTGATGGTGTGGGACGAGAGGAGCTCGACCATGGCGGCCATGACGCTGGTCTCGTTCAACCTGCCGAGCGTTCACTCTGGGAGGCTGATGGACGTGCTCGACCGGCGGCTGAACCCACGGCGTGGCAGCTTGAGCCGGTGTAGGTGGTGGCGAGCTTGGCGGTGCCTGTGCTTCAATGGAGACAATCGCCCCGGCATTTTGGAGGTGGTCGTCAAGCTCGAGCGTGTGCTGCAGCTCATATGCACACGTGGGCAGTTTTAGTACGTATGGTCTACAGTTGAACTGTCATGTAGCTGCGTTTTGTACAATGTTTTGAAAAGGCGGGGGGGGGATACATTGGAAGTAAGGTTTGTACAAAGTTCCTCTCAACTCTTTCCCTTTGATATTTTCCTCTATAACACATTGATACAGGACACGTCACATGCATGTTCCCGGTTTACTATCTCTTTTCTCTTTTTGGTGAATTTGCCAGTATGCCACTAAATGAAAGTTGACTTTGCTAAAAGACGCAATACATATGTAGTACTGTTCCTTTACACAATGTACAAGGTATTCTATTCTTTAACAAAAAGGTACTGAAATTGACTAAATCACCCACTGATCCGGAGCCTCCTACTCAATTGACGGCCTGCACTCGATCCTGACATGAGCCTGTAACATCTCTGGCGTTAATTACCTAATTAAACCATAACTAAGTGAAGAAAGGGATCAAACAACACAATGGAAATTCAAAACAAAATTCAAACAATTCAAGAAAATGGGTGAATAGTGAACTCAACTTTTCACTTAAGAACTTATATTTTGAACTTATGGCAAGTTGTAGGGGAGATAAAATCAAACACTTTCCCTTTTATGAACCTTGTCTACAAATGAGTGCAAGTTGGTAAAAACTTCAAACCTTGTTAGGGAAATTCAAATTCAAACCTAATAAAAAAGGCTGATTTGGAATCTTGGCCTTAACTCAAAATTTTACCACTAAACTCCAAAATCTCGAAAAATAAAAGTTGGGAAGCTTTGCATTTAAAGCAATTTCATTTTTGGGCGCTTTCCCCATTTTGCATTTTAGCCCCTAAAAACACTAAAAACTACCAAAAGGCAGTTTTACCCCCTTCTCATTTGTGCTCAAAATATGCATAATTTCAAAATCTTTTTAACATCAAAGTTGTTTCCCAATTCTACCTTTAATACTTCATGTTTGCTCTTTTTGTTCCTCAGTTCAAAAATTTAGAGAAATGAGCAATGCCAACCCTGCCCTAAACCCTAGCATGTGAGTGCGCCCACACACGCTCACCGTCGTACACCGCGTGCCACCGTGCCCGCTTGCAAGCTCTACTGCTCGCCTGCGCTGGCCATTAGGGCTGCTGTGTCTAACAGGTCCTCAAGCATGCGTCTGACTTGATGCCGCACTGAAACAAGCCAGGTGGCGTCTCCAAGAAGCTCGCCACTGCCAAGCTCTCGCTGCACCACGCCAGACCGCTGGATCTTTCCATGTCGCCACTATTGCCCCGTGGGCCTTAGCGTGTGCCTTGCTCTTGGGTGCGTGCCAGACTTCACATGCATGCACGCGTACACACACATCAGCGACACCCAACCCGCCGCTTTGCTCTGCTGGCACTGCAGTGACGGCACTGGCGCCACACCAGGCCGCCACCCGGTCGCGTGGAAGCCGCATGCACCACACCACACCAATGCCCACCTGCACGCTCACTCCCTCGCCCTTTAAAGGCCAATGCCCTCCTGCACGCCGTGCCCCTTCCTTCCCCCTCTCCGCACCGCCATTGCCGCGGCCGAGCCAAGCTCGCACATGACCGGCCACCTCCGACCATGCCTCGCGCCAATCAAGCCTCAGAGTAGCTTCCTCATGCCCCGCTGCTGCTCACCGAACTGCTCGCCCGTCTCCTTTGGCTCTAGGCCTCGCCGAAGACGAAGACGAACCTCACAGCCACCACCTCCTTTGCCACGAGCCCTCACTGGACCTCCGCTGCCAAGCGACCGCCATCCACCAATGCGCGGTGAGCCTCTTGTCGTTTTCCCCCTGTCCGCCAGCTAATCATGCCACTAGCTAGCGGGATTTTAGCCGGCCGTGGCCGCCGGTCAGCCCAAGGGCCTATTTGTTTCTCTGCAGCTTTTTGTAGGGGCCTGCACGTAAAATTCCAGGGACCCGTTCACGAAAACAAATTAGATCCAACACCAATGACTCTGGCAGAGAGAGCGACGGGTTGATCGTCTCATGCATGCATGTTTTTGTCCGTCCCTTGCAGGTGGGCCCTGTCGTGGGGCCCACCACCAACTTGGCAGGCACGGGCGAAATCCAACCATGGCCTGGCTAGGGAGGTCTGCTGCAGGTACAATGCCAATTATTTTCTGGATGTAACGTTTTCCATCCCAAATATTTTAATTAAGGACTTGTTTGGATCTAAAAAACACTATTTATCAACTTTTCACTATTCACCTCCCTCACAAAACACGTTTCTCAGCAAGTGCTACAATGTTTTTCTTCAGCTACAGTGTTTTTACCCAATCTGAACACAGCCTTAAATATATATTTGTCCAAAGCAAAGCACATATCCATCGGGTTTGCGAAGAAACTTGAATCCACTGTCCAGGGGTCACAAGAGAGGCCAAATTAAGAAGTCGGACAAATTCAGGATCACCGAATTTTGAGCGTGTGTTTCTCGGGTGCTTTTGAATTTGGTTCCAAACTTAAGTTTTGAACTGGAGCTAGTATATGCAACACTGATGTCCACCACAAAACATGCATGTCTAGATTCGTTCTACATATAGTAGACTTCTTGCGTGCTGCCCGTCTCCTTGTGAGCACAACGGCCCAGAAAAATACAAGCTTCAACAGGTCTATGGTTCATGGCTGTGTCACAGGCCAACCGTACTAGGTGGCACCGAAGCATGAACCCAAAAATAAATGACATGTACTCGTAGAGCAAAACTTTACTTACAAGTTGGACGAAATTAAATTATCAAGTTTGAACCGGCAAAATATTTAGGGACCCAACAATGTTGAGCACATCTATTAAATAGTTTAACCCGACCTGCCGCTCACAATAAGAGTAGCCGGGACATCCACATATTGGCCAAGGTCAATGTCAATCACAACCAAGTGCTAATAATTGTAAGGGAATCTCGGTCGGCTCCAACGCGCCCTCTCAACAAATTTAAACTAATTACCCTCGAGGCCATGGCAAGTGGGCCCGGCCTGTCCCTGTTAGCTAGGAGTTGTAGCTACGTACGATCATTGGCAGTGATGGATCCACGACCTCGTCGTCCATGGAGACAGCAAGCTTTCCGTGTCGTTATATTAGGCACGATCATTGGTTCTGCAGTTTATTAAACTGTCATGTAGATTTGGTTTGTACAGTGTTTTTGCAAATGAATAAAAAACACAATGGAAGTAACTAAGATTTGTTCAAACGGTGTGTGTCAAATGCTGTTGATGAATATTAAGAGCCAATTAATAAGCTCAGTCAGATTCATTAGACTTTGTACCGGCACATTCAGGGAGAGAAAGATACGGAAGAAAAATGCTAAGTGACTCCCAGTTTCCCTCTGATATTTTTCTTCTTCTTATTCAATGCGAAGATCGTACAATGTATATCCTCTCACCTTTGCAATATTCACATTAATGCGGTTTACCTGACTTTTTTTTATTTTTGGTGAATTTTCTGCCAGATTTTCAGATTTGGCTTTTTTGCCATATGCCACCAATAAAAGGAAGTTCACATTTCCAAAAGAAGCTATAAACCTGTGGTAATTTACTCCTAGACACCTTCCCAGTAGTACAAATAGTTGGTTTTCTACAATATCTGAGTTTTGATAGGCACCCGCAATTTAATTGGGCACTCCTGGAAGTGAGGAACATAATTGGGAGAAGTGCTAGATGAAAGTAACTTCTCATCAAGTTGAAATAATCTGATGAGTACTCGGGGTAGTGAGCATCTATTGGGAGTGTATATATACCTGCAATTCTTGGACATTTTATGCATGAATGTCGCTTCAAATGGATTTGTACATAATAAAGAAAATGGAAGGTGCAAACAAAAGCATGACTGTGTTTTTGGTAGGTGGTCCGCCGGCTTCATGTAAATGGGTTGCTAATCCTATTGTAAAACGCTTACTGAAGTAGCAACTCTCGTATACGTAACTGTTTTTTCTGTGTTTTGCAAGGGCAGTAAGGTTTCGTCTAAACTGTGTGCTCAAGTTCTTGCTGAAGTTTCAGAGCTAATAAGCTGATCAGTCATATTCATTAGACTTTTGTACTACCGGCATTAAGGGGAAAAAAAAATTGCAGTGCGTGCGGCCTGTGACACAGCCATGACCCATGAGCAATGGACCTCTTGAAGTTTGCATTTTTCTGGGCCGTCACGTTGGGCTCTCACAAGGAGGCCGGCAGCATTTGTCTAAACAAAAAAAAAGGCATGCAGCATGCAAGAGAACAAACATTAATGCATGCCTTTCCAGTGATGTACAGGGAAGCGGCAAGTCTAACATGCTGCCTTGTTGCTACTCATCATCATGATTTTCTCTTCTTGAACATGCAATCCAAACATACATGTTGCACTTTGGCAAAATGGAGAGCACTACATATGCTGATATATATTGACCCACCAGATGAACCCACACCTTGACCTATTGTGAAGTTATTTGATTCATTTGGGACACACTGGCCTTGTTTAGTTGTTCAAGTTAGCACCAACTTGGTACACTGTAAAGCGCGCCCTCTCTCACGGAACACGTTTTCCAGCGTGTCAACTTTACACCAACTTTCCAATCTAAAGATGGCCCATCTTGAAATGATTGATTCATAGAGGGATGGTTAAGATGTTGGTGAAAACTGAAATGCCAGGTGCCATGCAGTTAGGAGAGCATGTGTCTACTGAGCTGATATAGTTTGATATGAACAAAGCACATTTAGCAGTTCATCAAATAATCGTGGACGCTTGAGGAAATCATGAAAATGCATAGCCGCCCAATAATTGGAGACTCAGAGTTTGTTTGCGGAGCGCTTGCGCTAAACCAAAGCTACATGAAAGATCTCATTTATCTCAGACCGGTTCACCCCAACGCAAGTTCTTCGTTTACCACTGAGGAGGTCTTCATGGACTTAGCTTCCCTCCGAACTGACACCTGCTGCTCCGTGAAGGATCTTCATTGACCAGCCTGCTTCTCCTCTATAGTGCTACGTGACAAACTACATTGAGTTTTTCTCCCTGTTTTTTCAGTAGGCGTTTCTAGTCAACTTCAAGCATTCGGCCAAACAATAGGACTCTCATGCCGCCTCATCTGATAGTGAGTCTGCATATATTTTATATTGTATGTCATCAATTTATGTGCTTCTTTTTCCATGCTACTCATTGAGGGCAATGCAGCCTTGTGGCACTGTCGAATGTATGTCATCAATTTGTGCGCTTCTTTTTCCCTCTGGTATTTTCCTCTTCAACGTGATGATTTGCCATATCGTACACGCCACAATCAGTTGGTTTCTCTGTTATTCTCTCGCCTTGCTGCATTTATGATTATGGTTTACTTGTTTTTTTTTTGGAAAATTTTGCTGGCAAAAGACACTTTTCAAATGTGTTTTTTTGGTAATATGCTACTAAAGCAAAGTTGATGTTGCCAAAAGATTTTAAACATGTGGCCAGATAGCGGCATCCTGTCCCCGTGACGTCGTCTTCCGGCCGGTGCCGGTGGCCTCCTACCTGATCCATCAACAAGGTTGTGGTGCTCAACCTGGGCAGCGGACATGGGCCGATGAATGTTGCTATGGTGTCTGGTTTCGGTAACGGCTCCTGCTCAGTACCGAGGCGGATGAGGACCTCATGAAGGGTCACTTTTGCAGAAAAACTGATTTCGTTGGGGCAGAAGGAACTCATTGAGGATTTTACACCCAATTGCTTTTACACTACTCTATGATGATTTTGTGGTAGTGCAAACAGTTGGTTTTCTGCAATGTCTCACTCTGATAGACGCCTAGAATTTAATTGGGCACTCCTCAGAGGGAAACATAATTGAGAAGTGCTAGACGAAAGTAACATCCGATCAACTTGAGTAATAATCTGATGACTCAGGGAAGTGCGCATCCATTGGAGATGTATATATATCTGTGCAAAATTTTACTGGTTCGACGAAATTTGCCAACCATGATTTTAAACTTAATTTCCATAATTGTCAAAATATGTTTTATTCTTGGACCCATCACTGAGCATTCACCTACAGCTTCAATTGGTCGCTTACTGGTAAAAACGTAATTGTTCTATTAATCGGCTATAAAACAGATTTCGTAGACCTACATGGCCGGCCGGGCCCTAGTAACGAAGCATGGCCCTAAAAATAAATGACAAGTACTCCCAGTGCAGAAATTACTTTTACAAGTTTGACCAAATTCTCAAATTTCGACCGGCAAAATATTTTTGGATCCATAACTTGGACACATATATACAATAGTTTGACCCGACCCACTACCCAGCACACCAAACCAGCTGGTCTCTCCCGCGGTGTGGGTGCTTCTATGTTCGTTCTCCTTGGCACCATGCAGACCGAGAGGACTATTGCATGATTGGACTGAGCTCCAAAAGAAGTAAGAGTAGCTAATAAGAATAAAATTCGTTTTATTGTCCATTCTGTTGGTCACGACGGAACGCTGTTTTCAACTTTTTTTATGGAACGTGGTACAAACATATGGATCCGAGGGAATATGGCCGTTGGCCTTGGGTCCCTGTGGAACCAATGATCTTCGTCGGCTACTGTGTTGTATAACGGATACTAAACGGTGCGTTAATACCTGTTTACAGCAACCGGGTACTGGCTGCACATGAGCGAAAATGAGTTTTTTCTGTATTGTGTACATATTGTTCTAAACACTGTTCATACACAAGTCAATGATTTGCCCCGGCAAGCGATCTGTGTTTTTTTCTATCAGAGTATATAGCCAAACAAATTGAAAACCAATTAAGTCGAGCGAGAGGCCTGCATCTGCGTGCCTGGTCCCTGCTGATAGCTAAGTACGATCGCAGTGATCGATCCAGGAACTGGTCGTCGATGGAGACAGCAAGCTTTCCGTGTGATCATCGGCGTGGCCGACGACGTGCGTGTCCATTGGCTAACCTCACCGCCTTAATAAGTAGACGACGACGACGACTCGATCGTCAATTCTCTTCCCTTGTTGCACACGGAAGCTATAGGCGGTGTATTTTCTGGAGCCGGGCAGGGTGCAACAAGTCTACTGGAACAAATCTAGGAAAGTATTGCGGTGGAGATTAGTGTTGCATGCTAGCTCGAGTTAATAAAAACTATGTATACGGGTTGTCTCTAATCTTGTCTCAGGTGTCGTTTAGATCCTTAACTCTCAAAATGCCTTTTCTTAACTCTCATTATAGCCATTGAACATGCTTTTCCGATGATTTGGGAGCAACTGTAGCATGCTTCTCTTCATGTTTTTTGCACCTTCAACATACAAGCCAAACACCATATGTTGTACTTTGGCAGAACAAAAAGCAGTGTATATATATATATATATATTGACCCTGATGAACCCGGTTATTTCATTCATTATTTGGGACATGCCGAGTGCACTAAATCCATAATAAGCTCGAAATAATGGGTTTATAGTGGAGTGGATAAGATGGTGGTGAAAACTGAAATGTCAGGTGCCATGTAGCTACAAAACTTGAAAGGTTAATGATGTCCTGTTACATATATTACTGTGATAAGTGTTGCCCATTACAAACACATTTCTCTAACAGAAATAACGTTTGTAGAAAGCTTCGTAGTCGTTGTCAATCCTACATACTCTTCGCTGGAAAACACGGAAGATAAGCACTGAAGTCTGCCACGCACGTCGGGCTTTACCATGCTTACCTGCCAACCGTCGGTGTTGTCTCAAACGAGTTAGCTTTCTTGTGCTTGTTCTAGTCCGGAAGTTGGTTGTCATGTCCTATGTGATTGAAGAGTGCGGAACGAGGGCGAGGGGGTCGTGCTTCTTGCATTGCTAGCTTAAACAGATCGTGCGACGGGTTCTATTTGGAGAGAATAAATTTCAAAGTTGAAAACAGCATTGAAGTGATTGTGCGTTCAGAATAATATTGAGCCTAAGGCCTTGTTTGCTTTGGAAGCCTGCCTATCGTCAAGCCGTTTCTTAATGCACAGACTTTTTTCTCAAAAATAGAAAAAGGGAGCCACCCTTTTAAACCGGCGCCCACTTTTATTGTTCCAACTGATCATAAGAAACTTCCTTTGTGAGAGCTTTTTCTGACCGGAGCCTGTACCTTTTTTAGGTTTCCTTTTTTTAAAATGATCACTAGGAGATTTTTTTTCCATTACATATTCTGGTAGAAAAAATGAAGACGCGGAGAACCGGCTATTATATTGATAAAGAAGACGACAGAACCTACATAATACCAACAATAGAACAAGACCCGGAAGTATTAACAAATGAATGTGAAATGTGTTGCATGCATGTATGTGCGTAAATATGTATAAATCGTATTTTGCAAAAAGAAAAGTTCAAAGTTACATGATTCATGAAGCTCATCGGCCGAAACACTTGGCAGTCCTCAGCCGACTTGGTGCCTGTTTCGGCAAGGAGAACGGACGCAGAAGCACTCACACGGGCACACGGCGAGAGAGACAAGCTGGTATGGTGTGCGGCGAGCCAGGTCAAACTATTTTATAGATGTGCCAATCACTGGGTCCCAAAACATTATGCCGGTCAAAATTTCATAATTTAATTTCAGACAAATTGTAAGTACTATTTTGGGGCATGCTTAGGTGCCACCTAGTGGGCCCGGTCATTCATAAACTCATAGGTCTGGTCAAATTTTATTTTATACTAGTCGGCTAAATAGATTAAAGCTGTGCCGAGTGATGGGTCCAAGAATAATTCATATTTAATTTTAAATTTTGGTCGAGAAATTTCATTCAGCTTACGAATAATTTGCTGCACTAGTATTCCATGTCATTTAATTGATTTTTATATATTTTTAAATTTGTGCAGGAAAGACTAGTAGCCGCGACGTCCACATCTTGGCCGAGGTGGTCAAATGTCAAGCAACAGCCGCAACTGCCAATTCTGGTTGACTACATATCTCGCTGGCTCAACAAGTGTCAGATTGTTTGCTCCGTTGACCATTAGCGCAATAAATTGTGATAATATGACAAGAATCGAAACAAAACTTGAAACCCCAAGTGGACGCCATGAGATGCCATGCGTGGCGAGAATGATCAGTGGCAGTGATCGATCCAGGACCTGGTCCTCGAACGTACGTCGATGGAGACAGCAAGCACCACGTGTGAACATCGGCGTGTGGCCAACTACGTGTGCGTGCCTAATTACTATCTCCGCGTTAAAGACCCGACTACTCGAAGCTATATAGCTTAGTGAGATGGGACACACATGGAGTCCACTCGTAGTATATATAGTTGACCCAGAGCCACAGACACACACGCCGAATCTGCGTGTAGAGCACATACAGGCTTTGGCTACCGGGCGGCGTCGACGACCTGCTCGATCGATCGTCGCGATGTGGCAGCTGCTGGGGAACGCGGCGACCCTCACCGGCGTGGACCCTCTGCGGCTGATCACCATGATCGGGCAGGCGGCGCGAACAGCCCGTCACAACAAGAGCGACTGTGAGCACCTTGCCCACCGCGTCGAGGACCTCGCCGAGCTGCTCACCATCTCGTGGAGCGTCGGCGGCGGCCCGGTGGAGGCGGCGGAGGCGCGGACGCTGGCGGCGCTCGGCGAGACGCTCGCAGAGGCGCACGAGCTCGTCGTCTCCTGCCAGGCCCATCACTGCCTCGCCTACAACCTCTTCACGGCTCACCGGCAATCGGAGAGGTTCAAGGACGTCGACAACAAGATCACCTCTTGCCTCCACAACTTCACCCTCGTCACCCACATCGTCATCAACCGTCGCCTCGATGGTCTGATGATGCACACTAATAATGCTCATCGTGACATGACGACTATGGCGGTAGGCACGCGTATCATATCTATGTATATATACACACACACTTTGTCGTCTGACTTCGATGTATGTGGTCTACTAGGAGCCCGCAGCTGAAGCGGAGGAGTTCACGCTGGCCGAGATCGCGGTGGCGACAAACGACTTTGCCGTCGTGCTCAGCGCCGGCGACTCCGGGACGGTGTACAAGGGCAAGCTCCACGACGGGCGTGAGGTGGCCGTGAAACGCCTGAGGCGGTGCGACAGCGCCGAGGAGGCCGCCTTCGACACAGAGCTCGACATCCTCTCGCCACTCCGGCACGGCAACATCGTCCGCCTCGTCGGCTGGTGCGCCGACGACGACGGCGAGCGCATCGTCGTCACCAAGCTCATGAGCAATGGCTCCCTCCACGACCACCTCCACGGCCGCCATTCCTCGCCGGTGACGCTGACGTGGAAGGCGCGCGTGGAGGTGCTCCTTGGCGCGGCACGTGGCGTTAGGTACCTCCACCGCCGCGCCATGCCGGCCCACGTCATCCACGGCGGTGTCACCTCCACCCACATCCTCCTTGACGATGACGCCTCCGCCGCCTTAGCCGGGTTTGGCGGATCGGTGTGGCGCACCGCAGGGGTGGAATCGCAGCCGTTGTCGATGGCGGCCATCGCCGGCGGTGGTGCTGCGTATGGGTACGCGGACCCGGAGCTCATCGGCACCGGGATGATAAAGCCGGCGAGCGACGTGTACAGCCTCGGCGTGGTGATGCTGGAGACGCTCACCGGGAAACCTGCCATGGTGACGGTGTGGGACGAGAGGAGCTCGGCCATGGCGACCATGACGCTGGTCTCCTTCGCGCTGCCGAGCGTTCGGGCTGGGAGGTTGGTGGACGTGCTCGACCGGCGGCCGGTGGCGGAGCCCACGGCGTGGCAGCTCGAGCCGCTGCAGTTGGTGGCGAGCTTGGCGGTGCAGTGCCTGTGCATCAATGGGGACGACCGCCCCGGCGTTTTGGAGGTCGTCGTCAACCTCGAGCATGCGTTGGAGCTCATTTGCGGACGTGGACATTTTTAGTACGTTCGTTCGTTCCGCAGTTAGTTAAACTGTCATTTTAGGTGTGGTTTGTACAGTGATTTGCGGGAGGGGGCGGGGGGTTGGACACTATTGGAGAAGTAAGATTTGTCTAAGCGGTGTGTGTTAGTCAACTGTCAATTTTTTATGAAGATTAAGAGCTAAGCTCAGTCAGATTCATTAGCCTGTATGTGCCACGGAATACACATGTGCCATGTGCCCGATAAAAACCCACGGCAAAGTCATCTTCGCCGTTTTGGCTTGTAGCTATCAGTTGCACGACACATGACAAATTACCATTCCTGTGGTGGAGAGAAATGGCCGGAAGAGCAATGCTCTACTATCATCCATGTAACGGTTTGTTTTTACAGTGTTTTGCAAGGGGGGAAACATACTATATATAATTTCGTTCAAACGGTGTGTGTGTCAAGACTCAAGAGTGCTGTTGATGAAGATTAAGGGCGCTCAGTCAGATTCATTAGACTTTAATTTGTACCGGCATTCAGCATAGGGAGAGATCGTTTGGCTCAGTAGCAAGGAGCCGGGCAGCATGCAAGAAAAATTTAACAAACGGTGGTGGAGATTAATGTTGCATACCAAATTATATTTGATGGTAAATGTAATTATGATTAATCGGTGTCATTAAATAATATTAGTTTTTTAGATGCATTACTTTTAGTACGAGTTTAAATAATTGAGATGCTAAACGTTACATCTAGAACAAATGCAGTGTCATAAACAGAAGAGACAAAACTGCCGGGGTATCACGGTGGTGGTCGTGGGGACAGGCCGAAGAGGCGACCGACGACCATCTGCCCAGGCCAAGTTGGCGGGAGCCGCCCACGATGCGCTTCCCTCCCTGTGTCAATGTGTGTTAGAGATCGACAGAGACAACACTACTGAAATTATATATAGGCAACTGGTTTGTTGCAAACTGCATATAGAAATAAAACATTAGTAACAAACATTAACGCATAGCTTTCCAATGATGTGCAAGGATGCATAGCATGGTACTCATGCCTTTTTCAGCTTCAACGACATGCACGCCAAACACACATGCATGTTGCACTTTGGCAGAACGACGGAAAGCAGTATATATATTGACCGCAATGAACCCACATGTTGACCCAGCGAGGTTAATTACTTAGATTCCTTTGGGACATGTTGAGTGCACAAAATCCACAATCATCTTGAAATGATTGATTTATAGAGGGATGCATAAGATGTTGAAAACTGAAATGCCGGGTAGCTTGCAATGAGGAGAGCACGTGTTTAATAGCCTGACATATTTTATATGAACAAACCACATTGAGCAGTTCATCAAATGATCGTGGTCTCATGCACGAGAATATCATGAAAATACACAAGGTCCCATTAATCATAGACTCAGAGTTGGTTTGCAAAGCCCTTGCGCGCCTAACTAGATCGAGCTCTCCCGGCGTTCGATTAAACTCAGCGGTCGAAGCTTACCTCCAAACTGTCGCCTATGGCTTTTCTTTTAGCAATCTTGCAACTGAATTGAGTGCAAGTTGGACCTTTCCCCGTCCACATATAAAAGACCAGCAGCAGCTGTGCGGACAACGGTGAAATAATGTTCTTTGCTTAAACTTCTAATTGGTGAGTAATATTGTTGTGCATTAGCCAAGTTCGCCACAGCACCAGCTTGACTATATCCCTCCTGCCAGGCAGGACATCCATCCAATAGTAGACCAATCTCGTTCCTCGTCAGGCAGAGACCAATGCTGGCGCATGGCTCTTCGAAGTCCTCTCGCCCGCGGACAGGTTACAGTCGCATGATGGCTTGATTCCGCACCGCCTTATTAGTTCTGAACCAAAAAATTCCGAAGAAGTTCCAATGAACCTGAGCTTGAATATATACACTGAAGAACTTTCAATGAAGATGTTAGCATTTAACAGCTCTGCTATATAACCACTCCTGTTTTCATTCAATCCTTGTTTTTTGAGTCATTCATTCAGTCCTTGTGGTGGTTTGGCACTTTTTGAGTCAATCATTTGCTGCATGCTGCAGCTACGTACAAGAGGCCACGAGCCTAGCGGAAGGAATGCCCCAGCTGTAGGCCACTAAACTTTACCGACTGAGAGAAGTGTGAGGAATTGCGATATCCATGGGTTGGGTTCGATCGATTGACGTATGATCTGATGGCTGATTAGGTCGTTTACGCAGTGCGGTCCGCTGGGCCGAGCCGAAGCTCGGCGCGATAGGACTGGCGTGGCAGCTCGAGCCTGATCTGCAGGTTGTGGCGAGCAAGGTGGCTTGGTGCCTTTGCCTGCACGGGGCTCTGGAAATCATATGCACACGTGGCCATTTTTAGTACGTACGTTCTGCAGTCAAGCTGTCGTGTAGTAGCTGTGGTTTTTTGCAAGGGGAAAACACTATGGAAGAAGTACTTGATGGAGATTAAGAACTAGTAAGATTTTCCCAAACGGTTTGTGTCAACAAGCAATTGGTTTCTGTTATTATTATCTTGGCTTGCTGATATATGCTACTAAAACAAAATTGATGTTGCCAAAAGACTTTAAACATGTGGCAATTTGCTAATAGACACTACCAAATACAGTATTTATTTTAATGAAAATGTAAGACGAACCCTGTGCGAAAAAAAACTAGACCATGAACCCGGTTGCCACATGACGGCATCCCTTACCCATGACGTCATCTACCGGCCGGTGGCGGTGGGCCTCCTACCTGATCAATCAACAAGGCTGTGGTGCTCAAATTGAACATGGGCCGATGCACGCTGCTGAGGTGTTTGCTTTTGGTGACAGCTCCTGCTGAGTCCTGAGGTGGAGGAGGACCTCACGAAGGACCACTTTTGCAGACAAATTTATTTTGTTGCGGGAGAAGGAACCCATTGAGGATTTTACACTCAGTTGCTTTTACAATACTCTATGATGATTTCGTGGTAGTACAAATAGTTGGTTTTCTGCAATGTCTCACTCTTAGACACCTAAAATTTAATTGGACACTCCTCAAAGGGGAACATACCTGAGAAGTGCTAGACATAAGTAACTTCCGATCAAATTGACTAATAATCTAATGACTCAGGGAAGTGCGCATCTATTGGTGCTGTATATATGTGTGTGCAAAACTTTAAACATTGAATGCATGAATATCTTCTCAAATTGATTTCTACATAACAAAAGCATGTAAGGTGAAAATAAAAGCATGACTGTGTTTGGTAGGTGGCCAGGCTTCATGTAAATGGGTTGTTGTAAAACCCGTACTAAAGTGCAGGCAATATCAAATTCATGACTGAGTCTTCATGTGAGCTAGCCAGATTTTTACATAACTTTATTATACATATATGCATGGTGTGCAACAACATTTTACGTACTCTGATGCTAAAAGGGCAAACCTAGAGTAGGGCAATATACCTCTGCTATACCTGTGCTGCAGATCTGCAACTGTAATGCAGCAGTCAGCCGTGGGCACGTTTAGTACGTTCTGCAGTTAAACTGTTATGTACGTAACTGTTTGTTTATAAGAGGGGAACACACTGTGGAAGTATGAGATTAGTATTGCATTAATACTACTAATAGCTGCAGCTTCAAAACTTAAGTTGGAACCAAATTCAAAAGCAAGACATGACTAAGAAGATAAAAAAAATTCAGTTCTTAATATCTAATTATATAGTTTAGGGTGTTATTTAGACAAAAATCAATAGTCTATGGTTCAAACATGTCTTTGCCATTCCATTGTCCATGTGTGATGCCACGTCAGCAAAACCACCTCCAAAACCACCATAGGGGGTTATTTAGACGGTTTTAGATATTTAAGTAGGGTGTAGAATACCCGGTTTTATATGTTGGAGGTGATGTAGTCCACCCTTCATAGTTAAGGGGATTAAGTAGACTTTTTCCTGATTTTTTAAATCATGTGGTGTCTTTGGAGGGCTCGTAATGATCTTAGGTTTAAGCGTTTGAATTGGTCGGTTGATAGAGTGATGCATGAGGCTAAGGCCAATGACGGTGCTTACAACTTGGCAATACCCCCAGAAAATAAAGCACAACACACACATACACACATCAACCCAATTCAAAGTACTCCATTTCAGGTGCTACCAATGTTGCTCATGCGAAGTCCAACTGGTGTTTTTTTACACCCAACTGTGTTTGGGTCGATACATGAGTCTTCAGGTGAAATTGGAAGCTTATGGAGAGCTTATTACGTATGAATATACACATTCATGATGCAATGACTTGTTACTCTCATGCTAAAAAGGCTGCTATAAAAAAGTGGGAGTTGGAGAATACCTATATAAAGCAAATTAACGCTAGCGTAAATGAAACCATGGCAAGAAAATGACAGTAGTCATGGTTTTCCATAAAGAGGTAAGAGCAAAAATAAGACTTCTTTCTTCCAATGCGTCTGTTGTGTCAAAGTTAGGTGAATGATCTCTGGTTGGTGCTTCAAATAATGTTATCAAGATGGCAATGCCTATCTTAATTGAATAATGAATTAGGAACATATATAGAAAAATTTTGCAATGACCCAGAAATACATAGCCACCACAATTTCTCAACAACTACTGGTGCCTTTGAAATGTATGGAGTACGAAACAATTACTATCTAAAATTTCAGTAGTAATACTACTCCAATAATACTTTGATCGACAAAGATTGCATTTCCAATGATATCTTTACATGGCTTTTTTTATAGATGCTATCATTTGAGATTGTGTTTCCACGTCTTCTTTCTGTGTTGTGGATGGAATACATGGCTTATCAAAACCACTAGCTTCCTAAAATGATCCTGCATTTGGCTTTCTCCAAAATCTCACCCATGACAACTGATAGATTGAATGATACAGGTCATATATAACCTAGAAGGATGTATTGATATATATAGTGGCGATAGCCTTAAAAAAAATAAACATGTATATATATATTTCAGATATGTGTGGCCTATCATCACCTTTTTGTCCTTTCGTCATGCATTTCTCCTTGGATTCAACCAACTTTCGTGTGATCTTGTTGGAGAAAATACATGTTGCGGCATGGAATTCCATTGGCTATTGCAGTTATGCCATACCAATTTTTTGAACAAATATAGAATTCCTCGCACAAATTTTTTGAATAACACAGGTGGTCAACATTGGGGTAGAAAAAGTCAAACGACTTACAATTTGCGACGGAGAGAGTAGTGTGCATGCATACGTTGCCTAATACTAGATTCTTACGTGCTAATACAACGTCATAACCTCCATATAGCTACAAACGTTAACGAGTGTAACATTCATTTTTGTGTGACTATATCATCTTTACGTGTGGCAATACAACTTGAATGTATCATAACGTGGCTTGATATATTTATTACCCAAGATTTAGAACTAATAAATGATAAAAAATGAGACAGTGAAACAATATATCGGGAAAAATGAGGTGCTGCTCCGGCAGGGACGCCGGAGGATATGGCCGGCATGTTTTTGTTTCCTAATTATTTTAATCATTTAGCTTTTTAAATTATTTTAATAATCAAGGGATGTGATCTGATTTAGTTTTTACTTACTTGGAGGTAATGGGAGTACCTTAGCACAGCCTATACAAAATACAATTAATAAATAGCTACATCTAGAGCATATAAGAAAATACATAATATAATGATAGGAAATTAATAAAATTGTTTTTATAAAAAACCTAGGTACCCGTGGTATCTGCAATGGTCATCTACCTAGCTTTAGTGGAAAGACACTAAAATTGACTAAATCTTCCTTGCCTACTGATTGAGCCAAATCCTGTGGCCGGGCGGCGGCATCCCCTTCGCATGATGTCGCCTTGTGGCCAGTAGAGGCGGGGAGCCTCCTACATGATCAAGAAGGCCCTAGCGCTCAATCTCGGCACATGCCCGAGGCAGAGGAAGACCTCACGGAGGAGCACTTCTGCAAATTGATTTCGGCACAGGAGGAGGGTATGTTTGAGAATTTTACACTCATGAGTTCTTACACTGCTCTATGATGCTTTTGTGGTAGTGCAGATAGTTGGTTTACTACAATGTCTCACTCTGATAGCCACCGCAATTTAATATATTGGACACTCCCTCGAAAGAAGAAAACATAATTGAGAGCAGTCAGCAGTGCTAGACAGAAGGTAACTTCTGATCAAATTGATTCATCTGATGACTCGGGGAAGTGTGCATCTATTGGGGGTATTTATATGTGTGTGCAAATTTTAAACATTTTACGCATGATGTCTCCTCAAATGGATTTCTACGTAACAAAATCATGGAAGGTAAAAACAAAAGCATTACTGTTTAGTAGGTGGCCAGGCTTCATGTATTGCTACCTAATCCAAAACGCCTACTAAAGTACATGCAATGAGCTTGTTCGGCTCGTTGGGCTGGACACGGCTGGGCTGAAACTGGCTGATTCCTTCCCACGGTTGGGAGCCTGGCTGGTGGGCCAGCCGCTCCCACCCAGCCTGAAACAAGGTCCCAAACATGCTGAATATCAAATGCATGACTGGGAGTCTGGGACAGTAGCCTCAATCGGTGATCTTTTTTTCTTCGTGGAACAAGTTTTGGATATTACATGATTCTTCATGTGAAGTTGGAAGCTAACTTATAGCAACATTGTTACATGTGTATACATATAGGTTTGCAACAACACTTTACGTAGTCTGGGCTACTGTAAAACCTAAGAGTAGAGTAGGACAATATACCTGTACTGCAGATCTGCAACTGTTATGCAGCCGTTGGTCATTTTTAGTACGTTCTGCAGTTAAACCGTCATGTACGCAACTGCTTGCTTTTACAGTGTTTTATGAAGGGGGGAAGCTATACATGTGCCCTTCCTGTGTGGTAGAGATCGACAGAGAGAACACTACCGAAAATTTGAGGCAACTAACATTTGTTGCAAACTGCATATGGAAATATGGTAACAAACATTAAGGCGCACGTCTTTCCGATGGTGTGCAAGGAAGTATAGCATGCTATGCTATTCATGGTTTCTGCAACTTCCACATGCGAGAGAAAACACACAAATGTTGCACTCTGTGGCAGAACAACGGAAACACACAATGTTCAATGGCGGCTCTAGTCAGCGGCTGGTTGTTGTTCTTCGGCTTGTATCTGACCTTAGTGTATGGTGTCAAAGTTGTATCTAGGTGTATCTTTTCCTTTGTTTTATTGCTGAAAATCTTGTATATTTTGACCTACTCAAGGTCCTTTAATGAAATTCAGGTGGGATCCCCTCTCCCCGTGACCCCAAAAAAATGCCGGGTGCCTTGCAGTTGGGACTTAGGAGAGCATGTTTATTGTAACCTGATATTGTTGGATATGAACAAACCACATTAGCCGTTCATCCAATGATCATGATCGCATGAAGAAACCATGAAAAAAGATGTAGAAGCATGCCTTGCGTACCGACTCAGGAACTTTAATGTATTATCATCTTTTTTTCAGCGACCTTGTAGTGCAAGTAGAACTTTTCTTCTTTTTTTAGGAACAAAGTTGAACTTTTCTACTGTGCACATAGAAAAGATCAGCAGCAATGCGGACAACAGTGAAAAGTTTTTGCTTTAACCTCTAATTGTTTTTAGTTCCTCAAGTTCTGAACCTATAAATTCCAAAGTTCTTGCATTGAACCTGAGATTGGAAACTGTGCTTCAAAACTTTCAACGAAGATGTTAGCATTAGCATTGAACAGCTCTGCTTTTGTTTTTGTTTTTTGAGAAATTGAACAACTCTGCTGATCTGCTGCTATCAATGCGACCATACCTTGTGTCCTTGTGGGCTGGTGGTCATTCTGGAGAGGCCGAGAGGGTGGTGGTGCATGCAATGGGCTAAGGGGCCACACGAGCCCATGTGAAGCTGTGATTTACACACACTGAGAGGATTGCTGGGCCGAAGTTGTAAGACAAGGATGATGGATGATCTAACAACATTCAGGCCAAGCCGCACTGCTGCTGAAATACCTTGTGGCCCATGTTTCGCTCGGAAAAAAAACCTTGTGGCCCCGGCTACTTTTGCAGGCTCACGGCCCATCCCTCATCCATTCGCTCGCTTACATTTGTGTAGTAGACTAGTAGGCAGGCTTCGCTTATGTTCTGCAAGGCCCACCCCGTGTCACGTACCCACCAAGTACATGGCGTCGCTGTGGCCGCTGGCGCCGGGAGGAACTCGCCGGCATGTAGGGATGAAAGTGGTAGGGATCCGACCGACCGATCGAAGGCCGTTAGGCCTTAAATGGTACAGTCCATATCCGGAACCGAAAAATCAATATTCGACCGTATGTGTATCCGCATAACAAAAGTTGAATGTTTATTGTAGATATGTAATGTATATCAATATCCGATGCATATCCGACATATTTTGTACTTAACGTATCCGAGTCCGATCTGGCAAAAAAATAAATATTTGTATTCGTATCCGGGCATATCTGTCTGTATCCGATCCGTTTTCATCCCTACCGGCATGGACTGCGCCGGCATGGACGCATTTATGGTGACTGTGCTGGCGAGCAAGATACATGGATTGGCGAGCAAGATGACTGTGCTCACGGGTATGTGATGCGTTTATAGCAATGTTATTTCACAATGACACGTCATGTCCTGCAGTGTGTGCGCAGCGAATGGACGAAGCGAGAACATATATAGATGAAACCAAAGGGAATAAGGGTGTGATTAGGAAAGATTCCCCGAAAAAACACTGTAGATCCAAAAAAAAAAAACATTGTAGATGAATAGTATTCTGTTAGTGCGAGGGATGTAATAAATAGGGAAAAGTTGAATGAATAGTGTTTTTTTGGAATCTTTTGCAAACTAAACGCACCCTAAAGTTCCATGGGCTTGTTAGCTATGTACCGCCCACTGAACAGTTTCCATGGTTAGTAGCTTCGACTTTCCTGCCGGTGTTGACGAAAATACCATCTACCAGCATTTTTCTAGGGGAATGGGGCGGACAGAGTTCTCGGCACTACTTAAAAAACCATGTTTAGACGCGATTAAAATCGATTTTGGGAGGCAGGATCTCGCGCCGTCGTCGCCGCAGCAGCCTCGCCGCCGCCGCAGCTGCCTTGCACAGGGAGAGGGGGGGCCGCTCGCACGGGAGGACAGGAGAGAGAGGGCGGCGCTCGCACGGGAGAGAGGGAGGGAGGCGCCGCAATGGGAGAGAGAGGGTTATCAGGCTGGTGTTCATATATATTACGAAACGTTATCGGGCTGACTTGAGCCTATTGGGCCTCGGCCATTTTTGGAGGCGGCTCTTTTAAATGTTCACCTCTGAAAATCGATTTTTAGACAACCGCCTCAAAAAATAAACAATTTTCCAAGGTAGTTGTTTTAAAATGTCCGCAATCGCCTCCTTAAATAAAAAAAATGTTTGCCTCCGTTAATGGCTTGATTAACAGAGGTGGACGGATTTTGTGTCCGCCTCTGAGCTCCATTTTAGAGTGTCCCCTAAAATCATTTTTGTAGTAGTGAGGGCCACCAGGGTCATGGGCGTGGCACAAATTGTCCCTTTTATTCATCTTTTTTTCGTGATCCAACAAGTATTTGTCCTTTTTATTCATCTTTTTTTTCTGATCCAACAAGTATTTCCGTGAATTGGCACTAGTCGTGACACGGCCCATCTCTTCACATGGACCAACACTATGTCCGAACCAGGTATTTAGTGACGGTTCTAAAAGTAATTTGTGATGGTAAGCATAAAGCCCTCTCTGGAACCATTTTGTACCGGTTTCTAACACCACCTAGTACTTAGATGGTAATATTTAGTACCAGTTGATGTTAAAATCCAGTACTAAATGGTCTCGGAGGGTCCATGAGGACCTCTACGCATTTAGTATCGGCTCATATCACGACCCACCGTTTCTAAATGGCCTACTCAGGTTACTTTAAAGGCAATGTATCCTATGGAAACCAACATTTTCGTGCAAACTATGAAAACTTTGAAAAAAGAATAACATCTCTATCGCAACCGCATGTGCCCTGTGAGTCGGATGATAGAGAAGGCTATGCGCGAGGCAATAGGTTGTGAGTCCGAATCCATGAAGTACGTACATTTACACGAGGAAAATTCGTGTGACTTGTGTCTTCGACATTGCGCATGTGTCACTGATAAATTATATTAGACGATGCACAGTATACAGACGTCGCTGATTCTTGGAAATAGTGACGTGCCAAGTATATCGACGTCACTTATGATTACAAATAGTGACGGCTTTAATCTATACATATCACAAATTGGAACATCTGATTGCTCAGGTATGAGCATCTATATATTGTCGGTGCATATATGTGTGCTGATTTTTAACGAGATATGCACTCTCAAACTGATTTCTACGCGTACCAAAAGCATGTTAGGTGCGGTGAAAAGAGAAGGCATGATAATGTGTGTGCTTGGTATCTAGGTCCAGCTCCATGTAAATGGTCGGCTTGCTGGTCCTATTTAGGAAATCATATATTGAAACCCAAGTCCAATTCGTGATTTTTTTTTTTTTGCAACACGTTTTGGTCGATACATGAGTCTTCATGTGAACTTGGAAGCTTATATATGGAGAGTTTATTACGTATGGATATAGGTGCCACAACTTGTTACTCTGATGTTAATAGGGCTGCTATGATTCTATGAAAAAACTAGGCGTTGAAGAATACTTGTAATGCAAATTGAATTTAGCCCTAAATCAAATAATGGCAATAAATTACAGTGGTCATGTTTTTTCATAAAGAGGTAACAGGCAAAATAAGGCTTCGTTCTTCCCACGATCTGTTGTATTGCATCTGCTGTATCAAAGTTAGGTGAATGCTATCTTAATTGCATAATGTAATTTGGAACATATAGGAAAATTTGGCAGTGACCTAGGAATACATAGTCCCCACAACAACTCAACAAGTACGGGTGCCTTTGGCAATGTACCAAGTACGGAATAATTACTGGGTGGCCCATGTGAGTAAGCCATCTCCTTAATTATTTTACTCATTAAGGGCTCTAACTTCTTATATTTTTGGTAGCGGAGTATTAATTACAAAAATTTTACAAGAAACATTAAATAGTAATACTACTACAGTAGTAATTTGACAAAGATTTCATTTTCAGTCATATCTTTACGGGGCTTTTGTTAGATACTATTATTCGATTTAGATACTATCATTCGAGACAGATATCTTTCATTTTTCCACTCCTTGTTTCTGTGGTGTGGATGGAATACATGGCTTATGAATTGCTCCAGCAAAGACAAACAGTTCCCCTCTCTTTTGCTCTAATCTTGTTCATCTCTAAGTATTCTAGCATAATGTGCAACCATTGGAAAATTTGGTTTGATCAGCATCCATATACAAATCACATTTCCACCTCGTCAAATCAAAACTACTGGCTTCCTAAAAGGATCCTGCATTTGGCTTTCTCCAAAATCTCACCCATGACAAGTGATAGATTGAATGATACCGGTCATATATAACTTAGAAGCACGTATTGATATCTATATAGTGGTGATAGCCTTAAGAATAAACATGTTTAATATTTCAGATATGTGTGGCTTATCATCACCTTTTGTATGTCATGCATTTCTCCATGGATTCGACCAACTTTCGTGTGATCTTGTTGCAGAAAATACATGCTGCAGCATGGAATTGAATTGGATATTCCAGTTATGCCGTACCACCAGACACCAGGCAATTAAGAGTAACTACAATCAGCCCATGTACATACCCAAGGCAAAATGCAGATTGCAGCCTTTCTCCTACCTCTTTGTACCTGTGCGTTTAATTCAGCTTGTGTATCACCCTTCCTCCCATATTTCCAATCTCCAAAGATGCAGGCACGACGCACCCACAAGACACCATACCCTTCAGGCTGCCACCGTGTGTTAAGTGTTGCACCATCTTCAAATGATATGATCATAGTGTCCGCGATCTATTTTATCTTTTTCAAGAACATGAGCGCTGCTGGTGTACCGTAGTGCTGCTATCTTTGCTCATTTAATAGGCCTATTTGAGCAACACAAGCCCACCAAACAAAAAGAAAGTTAGCTCATCGATCCTTATATTGGGGTAGGGGAAAATGATTTATTTTTTCGGTGAAAGAGAGAGAGTCGAACAAACAAAAGACTTGTGATCGGATACAAGTAATGTCGATAGGTGCATACATCGTTGCTACAAAAATATCATTCAAAATAAAAACAGGTGCTATAACGGCTGGAGCGTTACAACGCTATGTTTTTGCATATTTACCTCTACCTAGTAGGGTCTAAAGGCGCTATCAGAGTGATAGTGAGACAGTGAAATAAAAACTCTTCACTAGGAATAGTCTAAATTGCATAGCTGTACATGATCTTTAGTGCTAGTGTAACTGTAATCAACCCCCGGGAATTGTAAGGCTAAGTTTGTATCGCTAGTCAGCCCAGAGAGCAAGGATGATATATATAAAGCAGAACACACCCACTCGGCGCAGCACTTTCTCCCTTGTCGAACAGTATTATTTAAGATAACGGAAGTTTTTATCTCATGAAATTAAGGTGATACACAATCGCTAGCTCCAAGACCATTCCAGGCATCGACTCAATCAACTAGCATGTACACAGTGTAGCCACAAGAATCATTTTTGAACAGATGATGAATGTGGAGTCTCTCTTCTTTAATTACTTTTGATCATAAATCACAATTGATCGCAGTGTCTGCTTGCATGTTCAACAGTTAATTCCTCCATTTAATAGAAAAACTTAAGGTTATAAGGTGTGTTTAACACAAGGTTTAGCTAGTGATGATGTACTGGTTCAACCTGTCTCAGATCATGAGGCTTAGGGCAGTTTCTTTGGGAACTGCAGCACGCCTTCTGGAACATGTAGTCGTCCTTGTCCGCCTCTGGCGATGCCACCATGCCGGCGAACACGCGCGGGTAGGCTGCCGCCCATTTCTCCCATGCCCCCTGTCATCCCACGTGCACTTCAGGTCACCGTATAACCGGAAGTGATGTGGGAAAAAAACCCCATCGTCACCAGGGCGAAGAACCCCTTCATCGCCAGGGCGGCGCACCATCGCCATTGATGATTGATGGATGTCGCTTTACCGGAGTTGAGAATAGTGTGGATTACTGGGTGCACCAACTCTCTGAAAATAAAGTGCTAACTATATCTTCCTTCTTGTAAATATAACATTTATAGATATGTTGAGCTCTAACATAGTTACTACAACATGCAAGAAGTTTCCAGTGAGAAAATATGTAGATAAATAATCAATGCATATTGAATTATAAACAGTGGTACTGTTTTGCATTATTTTGATGATTTTGTGGTAGTGAAAATATTTGGTGGTGAGGACATCACTTCTACGGATATACACGAGGCTTGATGGGACACTTTGGCACTAAGAAGACGAAGAATGTTTTGGCCACACATTTCTTTTGGCCAAAGATGAGGAGGGACGTTGAGCGGTTCGTTGCTCGCTGCACTACATGTCAAAAAGCTAAGTCTCGCTTAAATCCACATGGTTTGTACATGCCTCTTCCCGTGCCTTCTATTCCTTGGGCAGATATCTCTATGGATTTTGTGTTAGGATTGCCTAGGACTAAGAGAGGGAGGGATAGCATTTTTGTTGTAGTGGATCGATTTTCTAAGATGGCTCATTTTATACCATGTCATAAAAGTGATGATGCTATTCATATTGCTGACCTCTTTTTCAAAGAGATTGTACGCTTGGATGGTATGCCTTCTACTATTGTTTCAGATCGTGATGCGAAATTCTTGAGTCATTTTTGGCGTACCTTGTGGAACAAGTTGGGAACAAAGTTGTTATTTTCTACCACTTGTCATCCACAAACTGATGGACAAACAGAGGTGGTCAACCGTACGTTGGGCACTATGTTGAGGGCTGTTTTAAAGAAGAATTTGAAGATGTGGGAAGAATGTTTGCCTCATGTGGAGTTTGCATACAATCGGGCAACACATTCTACCACAAAGGTAAGTCCTTTTCAGGTAGTGTATGGTTTCAATCCCCGTGCTCCTATTGACATTCTACCTTTGCCTACTACTGAGAGGATTCATAGTGATGCTAAGGAACGTGCTGAGTTTATATTGAAAATGCATGCGACAACTAAGCACAACATTGAAAAGATGACTGAAAAGTATAGAATTGATGGTAGCATTAGGGGGCGTGTCCAGGGGTCATCCACGACCCTAACCTCTGTAATTCAGTAGCCGCCACCTTCCTTAGGGTTTGGGTTTTGCTTTAGATTAATCTGTCTTTGAACAGTCACCGTCTTCGGTTTGTAGAACCCCAACTTGTGTGCTTGATCATCCATCCGCAGAATTGTCACCAATATTGAGAGCTGTGTTCTTTCAAGTTTTTGCTTGTGTTCTTCGTTTCGCTTGGAGGGATTAGCCTTCTTAGCAAGGTCAACTGGGTTGTAACACGGTTGATAACCAGAGGAGTCGTGGTGCTAAGATTGCAGGGTTCGAGTTGCTGACTTGAAGCCGGATCGGTGTGTTTCACTCCGCCCAAACGAAAGTTATCCTTACCTGACGGAAGATCGGCCATCTACGTCTTATCATTTGGTTTCCTCCGGTATCTCACTCTGAGAGACACTCCTGGAAGGGGAGGAAAATCAATTAGAGGAGCTAGACAAAAGTATAACTTCCCATCGAATTCGATAATATGATGGCTCAGGTAAGTGCATATCTATTGTGGGTGAATATATATGTGTAGATTTTTTTTATTAACGATACTTGCATGAATTTTCTCACAAACTGATTTCTAAATGCCAGAAGCATGGAAGGTGAAAAGAAAAGCATGAGTGTGTCCTTGGTAGCTGGGTCCACCAGTTCCATCTAAATTGCCGGGTTGCTGGGTCCTATTGTATGTGAAACCCAGTTGGCGATATTTTTCGTCGTGCAACAATTTGTGTGGTTGATGCATGATTCTTCTGTGGAGTTGGAAGCTTATGGAAACTCTATTACGTGTGAATTATTCATGGTGCAACAACGAACTTGTTACTCTGATCCTAAATGCTACAAAAAAAACTGGGAGTTGGAAAATACCTGCAATGCAAATAATGAAAATTAAAGCTAGCCCTAAATGAAACAATTAATGGAAAGAATATTAAGCTAGTAATGATTTTCCATACAGAGGTAACAGTAAAAAATAAGGCTTTATAGCATATTGTCTAGTTAGGAGAATGAGCTCTGGTTGGTGTTTCAAATAATGTTATCAAATAGAAATGCCTGTCTTAATTAAATAATGTAATTGGGGACATATATAGGAAAAAAATCTCAATTACCCAGAAGTACGTAATCATTGCATCAAGTACTGATGCTTTTGTTTTGGCAAAACTATGGAATAATTGCTACGTGGCCCATGTGAGTAAGAAGATGCGTCATCTTCTTATTTTACTCCTTAATAAAGACTCTAACTTACCTTCTCATATTGTTAGTAACAGAATATTAATTACAAATATTTAAAAAAGTATTTAGCAATACTTCTCCAGTATTACTTTGCCAGATAGCATTTTCAAATATATCCTTATAGGGCTTTTTTAGTATACTATCATTATTCAAGAAATGCTTTGCTTCCATGTCTAATTGCTTTTGTGGACGGGAAGGTGAAACCTACATAGCTCATGAATTGCCCTAGCATCGACAGACAACCAACATGGACTTCGCTCTAGCTTTTTTTCATTTGTATGTGTTCTAGCATAATCCACAGCCATTGAAGAATCTGGTTTCATTCGTATCCATAAGCTGTCGTCTTTGTGACAAGTCCAAATTACGGTGGCTTCCTACGGTGGCTTCCTAAAATGATCCTCCATTTGGCTTTCTCCAAAATCTCACACATGAACAAGTGATAAATTGAATGATACTGGCTATAGCCTAGAAGCATGTATATATATATATATAGTGGTGATAGCCTTGAAAAAGAATAAACATGTATATATAAGATTTCAGGTATGCGTGGCATATCATCACCGTTTGTCCATGCATTTCTCCTTGGATTCGACCAACTTTTGTGTGATAAATCTGAGAGAAATTAAAATACACACTGCGGCCGGCATCTGAATTGCATTGGCTACTCCAGTAGTGCCGCCGTACCACTAGGCAGTGTACCCAAAGCCGAATATACAGCTTGGAGATTTACATTAAAAATACACTTTGGGATACAATCAGCTAGTAGCAGCGCAGTGCTCCAGCGAATTGTAATTGACCCAATTAAGTGTTGGCCAGCCCAGCAGAGAGAGGGCAAGGTTGATGATGGATAAAGGCAGAACGCGGCCACTCATCAGTCAGTGCAGACCAGTAGACTACTTGTGCGAGTCCTATAACATGTAGGCGTCCTTGTCAGCAACCACCACGCCGATGAATCCACCTTACTGCTCGTCGTAGAGGTCGGCGACGCCGCCGTATCGATGTAGAAGTCGACGCCGTCGAGCTTGGCCTATGACGACAACTAAGTACTGGTGCCTTTGCAATTATCCATGCAGAAATAAGTAACCACAGCAAGAAGGACTGGTGCCTTTGACAATGTATGGACTATGGAATAATTTATAGGCAGCGGATGCGAGAAACGTGATAATGTTTCATCTTCTTATTTTACTCGTTTAAGGGCTCTAACTTCTCATATTTTTAGTAACAGAATATTAATTACAAAGATTTTATGAGAAATGTTAAAATGTAATACTGATCCAGTATTATTTTGCCAAATATAACATTTTGATCTCTTACAGGGTCTTTTACTCTTTTTTTAGTATGCTATCTTTCTAGACAGATAGGTTTCTTGCTTCCATATCTTGTTCTTTGAAAATCTACATGGGTCATGAATTTTCCAACATCGTCGCCGCTCTCGCCTGTTTCCTTTATCAATGCTCTCAATTCTGACATAGTGTGCAACCACAGGAATCTGTTCCACCCACACCCATGGCCTCCATAAGGCGCCATGACGCGCAGCTCTGCTACTCCACCGCCACCTACGTCAGCTTTTTCACGCACGTTTACCTCGTCTTCTCAGTCAACACCGTCTGTGCATCGTCCTGCTCCCTCCCACAGGACAAGGTGCCTAGGCTTGCCCTCGTGGACCCTGACCATCACGGCGAGTTTTACTTCTTCCGAGGTGAAGTTGTCTTTGTCTGGGACGTGCTATAGAAGCGGATCCTTGGAACGTGTGCAAGCATTGGGTTCTGCTAGGATTCATCCATGAACTATTTTCCTTCTCCGGTTCATCTCAAAATCCAAACTACTAGTTTCCAAAAGTGAACCTGCATTTGGCTTTCTCCAAAATCTCAAGGATGGCCTAGCCGCCTAGAGTAAGGTTGAATGATGTTTTTGAATGAAAATTGCTGAATGATGTTGATACCGGCAATAACCTAGAAGCATATATAGCGGTGACTATAGCGATCTCATACATTTGTAGCCTATCATTACCTTTTTCTCGTTTCATCACTCATTTCTCCTTGGACTGACAAACTTTTGCATGATCTGAGAGGAAGTGCATGCCAGTATGCCAGCATTGAGTTTTGCAGGTACCGTGCCGCCAGGTAGTTAAAGCTAACTCTACTCATCCCCAAAGGTTGAATATATATTTGAGACACAATCGGCCTAGTACTGATGAGGTCCACAGAAATGGCCATTAAAAAACTATGGGATACATCCATACTCGTCAGGGTTTCTTTCATGAGCGTATGAGACCAAAATAGCATTTCCAGAGTAAGGCTGACAACTAATGAAAAACAAAGAACATCCTGGGAGTAGCATTTCTGCTGAACCTCGTTAGATTAATTGAACCAATTTGTCCAGCATTTGCTCTGTTTCCCCTCTCGTGTCTTCCTTCCTCATTTTGAAAAGCATCCTGAACAAGAAGAAGATAATAATAACGATATACAAAAAAAAGAAATAGAAAAACTGAAGAAAAGGCAATGTGCCACCAGGGTGTTTGGTTTTGCTCCAGCATTGAGAGAGAGAGAGACGCGTGCAAACTGCAAAAGTGCAAATTACGACAAGAAATTGGCAGGCATCCCAACAGCTGGCTTCGACTTGCTTGTAGGTAGAGGCACGGTCCGGTGCAGGCGTGCAGCTGAGCTGTGCATGCACAAGATAATAAGATTATCACTTTAATTAACAAGCAGGTCGCAATGTTTGAATGAATCCAGATTTATCCTGATGGCAATTAATGCCACGCAAGCTGCTTTATTCTTTATCTAGCGTGTTGAGCGAAAAAAGCATTGTGACACAATTTTGGATGTAGCAGATTTCTTTCTTCTTTATTATACCAGAGACAATCGATTACCGTGTTCATGTTCATACACAACTGCATTTTCTTCCTCCATTTTATTTGTACTACGCGTCTACGCCACAACAAACTTGAACATACTAGATCAAGCTTAACCAAACCACATCTTATCTTTTCAGCTGCTGCTAATGTAGGTAGAGGCACAAGAAATTGGCAGGCATCACAATTCCCAGCAGCTGGCTTCGACTTGCTTGTAGGCAGAGGCACACGGTCTGAATCCGATGCAAGGTTTGACTCCTATAAGAATAAGATTATAACTTCAATTAACAAGCATGTCGTCGCAAGGTTTGACTGAATCCAGATTGATCCTGATGGCAATGCCACCGCAAGCTGCTTTATTTTTTATCATCTTCAAATCAAACGATACAGTGTACAGGAGTCTTTCTCCTTTATTCAGATGAAACACAATCGATTACAGGTTCATACACAACTGCAATTTGTTCCTCCTCCATTTTATTTGTACTACGCCAGTACGCCACAACAAACTGAACATACTAGATCAATAAGCTTAAACAAACCACATCTTATCTTTTCAGCTGCTGCTAATGTAGTGGTTAATCTTATCATAATACCTATCCCAAATCATGAGCCCTCCATAATTCGGCACCTTCTCAGCAAACTGCAGTATCCCATAGTAAAGATCCTTCTGAAACAAGTACGCATCCTTGTCGGCCTCCGGCGACGCCACGACACCGACGAACACCTTGCTCGCCGGGTACGCCGCCGCCCACTTGTTCCACGAGTCGAACTGGCCCCACTCGCACCTCAAATCCCCGCCGTACATCCTGACGTGGACGCGCGCGAACAAACCCGTCGCCAGCGCCGCCGTGGATGGCTGCTCCGGGTACGCGCACCTCACCGTCGCTGTCGTCATCACGCCGGAGTAGCTGTGGAGGCGCCTGGCGAGCTCGTCGTAGCGTTCGTTGTCTCCGGCGTGGTCGACGTAGAAGTCGACGCCGTCGAGCACGGCGTCGCCGAAGGGGCGGGGGGTGCTGTCGCCGGAGTTGGAGGAGACGCCGCCGCCGGCGAGGTAGGTGTGCCAGAGGTGGGAGGCGAGGGCCGCGGCGGATTGAGGTGTGGGGAGGGAGTAGTTGCCGGAGGTGGAGGTGGGCCCGCCGATGGAGAGGAGCACGAGGATGCCTTTGGATTGGCAGTGCTTGATGTCGTCTCCGATGCCGGCGAGCGGGTGGCCGGAGATGTCGAGCGAGTAGGAGGAGGAGTAAGCGCCGCCGCCGAAGCCGGTGAGGAAGGAGATGAGGATGGTGTTGTAGGTGCCGGTGTCGCAGGCCTCACGCAGCGTGCCCTCGCTGGCGTTCCGGCCCCAGAACACAGCGATGTTGCCCGGGCCAGTGGCGGCGCCGGCGAGCGACGACCCCATTGCGAGCACGGAGAGGAGGAGGAAGAAGATGAATTGCCGGGACGCCATTGTGGTGTGGTGTGGTGGCTGTTGCGATTGCGATGGAAGGAGATGATAGAGCCGATCGGGAGTGCGTGTATTTATATATATGCTAACCCACACGTTAATAGTTAGCATATATATATAAATATATAAAGATGATAAGGCGGGAGTAGTCGCGTAGAAGCATGTATCGTGACTGAGAGAGTGGAGGACAGCACTGGACAGGCTGACCACCATGCATGTGTTGGATGTGTCAGCGGTCAACGACGCTGACCATGGCGGCTTTGGCAGATAGCCGGCGGGGTTGAACCGTTGAAGTTGACCGCCGCATAGTTTCGTAAAAAAAAAAAAAAATACCGCCGCCCATGTTTGCTTCACGCTCTCTGTGGAAGTATAGAGTACAATAAATCAATAATAACACACCATTGAGGTTAGTAGTTCTTCTTCTTCTTGAGAAAACCATTGGGGTTAGCTAGAGGCATTGTAGAGGGAGCAATAAGTTGAACCTGACGCTTGCTGGAGAAAAAATATGTGTATGATGATGAATTTAGCCTAACACTAGCTTTGAACGTCTTGGCCCAAGTATTGTAACCGGCCCAAGTTCACTTGTGCTAGCCCAGGATGGAGGAGAACACGGTCTCTCGACCCAGCGGCCCAGCTCTTCTAAAGTTCTAATGAGAAAGAATGCCGCCCAGGCCCATATGAGATGCGAGCCAGAGCCATGCAAGCTTCCTCGTAGGCATGATCCAGAACATGTGCATTCTTTTTAACTTTGCTTTCAAGCATGTATTTTTTATGAAAATAAGTGGCCAAACTAGGCCTTGTAAGTTGTAGCCACAATAACAATAGCGAATCTATAACCATCACAGTGCAGGTCTGCAGGATAAGTTTATAGGAAGCCGGAAGCTAACGGATCAATGCATCACAGTTCATAGCCATCAGTTTTTGTTTTCTATTCCAACTAAGGAGCACACTTTGTAATATCGGATAATCTGGCAGTCCATTTTACAACCTCAATGGAAACATGTCACAAAGAGCATGTCACAAAGAGCAGTGAATTCCACCTTTGCAAGCTTGATCAGTATGTATCAGAAGTATAGCCGGTAGCCGCCAAATATGGCTGGGAACTTGCCGAACAAGCACAGTCACAACTGTAGCGTTAGGCCTGAATTAGTGTGATCAGCATGCATCACAACTATAGCCAGACATGACACGGGAATTCAGTAAAAAGCACCTATAAAATTAGTTCTGAATCATTGAGGGAGGGGATTCTCGCCTTTCTCAGTATTTACAGGAGAATCACTACCACCAAATACTAATTCCAGCATTAGCAATCTGCTAACCGTTTCGCCGTTCTTTTCTGCTGACCAATACACAACTGCTGCTTTCTTCTTGCGATGATTGTGTAAGGCTTAAGCGAAGCTGCCCTGGCAAAGAATCTGTCAGGCTTGAAGAGGTGTCCGGGGCACTTCTGACACGGGAACATTCACCCTCTGGTGACGGCAAGGGCCCTGGAAAGAGCTGCAGCTCCTGAGGCCGCAGTGAATAAACTTCAACATCATTTGCAGAGTGATGTTGACTCTGCTGCGGTGATAAAGTATTCATTTGGTGTGCCATGGACACAGAGCTTAAATTAGGAGTGTTGCTCCACATCTGATGTGGTATGGGGTGAGTCGAACTTGTAGCGTTAGCCGTTTGATATGACATCCCAAGGCAGCTCACACTGAGGTTGCTATTCCCCATCCTTGCATAGAGCTCATTTACTAGTTCTGATATATGGGCTTTGAGTGTACTGTTCTCCTCTTGCAGCTCGTTCTTATCTGAACTAACCTGTCAATCAGTATATTTTAGGTTTAATAGGTGCAATTCGGATTGTAATCTGAAACATCTACCAAAGTGCTAGATCAAACAAGCAGTACAGTTAATGTAACAACCCAAAACGAGAACAATGAAATGTAAACAGAACTATTGAATATGTCTGTCAGTTCCACATGTCCAGTTAGTTTCAATGAATCATTGACTGGAATCACTAGAGATAATGTCCTACTTTTACATGAAAGACTCAAGCTTAGTGTTTCTCCCTCTGAACAAGGGAAGTAATAGCTGTAGAGGATTTATTGGTTTTCGAGTGTGCACTATACCACTTCTTCCCTTTGGTCTATAATGCTCCCATCCTTTGAGAAACACAAGAATTCATGCAGAAGATACTAAGCTTGAATTCAGAAACTCACATATTGGCGTTCTGATAGAAGAGCAGATTGTTCCTTCCTAAGAGATTCTACTTGAGTGACGAGATCTCGCAGTTCTCGCGTAGCATCACCTAATATGGTAGCTTTTCCTGTATTTTGTCGATCAAGATCTGTAAACGCAGAACTTTCTTGATTAGTGCCTTAGATATCTATAGACAAGCCAACCACCATATCATACAAAACTGTAAACTAAGGCAAATTTCTGCAAGCAAAAGGAAGGCACTAAAATGATTATGAAATCATATGTTATGGAATGATGCAAAGCAGGAAGCAACATTGTTCATCATAAGTATGCAGTTCAGTAGATGATACTCCCATCAGAATACACACAAATGCATGCTACAGTAGTAAGAATTATCCATGGTGGTGTTCCATTCGGAGTGCAGAACAATATTAATAGCTCAAACATACATTAACTTTGAAGCAGAAGTAAATTTAGAAGTAGAACTTTGGCAGCCAGATTAGCAGTTCTTTACATGGCAACAATCACAAACGCACTCAGTACATTTGGTGATAGCATCAACATGCAGATATACCAAATGGGTTCTGTAGACCTTTTTGGACAATAAAATAAGATCAGTTCCCTAAGGTGATATATTAATATACCAAATGTGCAGATATACTATTGTAACCTGATAACACAAAATAAATTTAATTTAATCAATGATTTCGGGCCTCACTGAGAGTGAAAGTATGCTGGTTGCCATTAACAGATGTGCTCAACTGGAGAACAGGTTGATGGAATCTAAGTGCAGATACTGATATCTTTCTGAAGAGAGTAAATTAATTCTATTATAGATAGTCAATGGTCGATGCATACTGTACTAACCTAGCATACTGCCAAGCTCAAGAAAAAGATCATTCAGCTGATCACGCTTGAGCTTCTCTCGTTCAGCTTTATGAGTTTTCTTTGGAGCCTTTTCCTGAGATCTTTGATCAAGAGACCTGCAGTAGAAATTTATTCAGGAAACAGGGGAGAAAATACAGTGCCAAAAATAATGGGTAGGCTGGGTGAGGGGGGGATACACACAGAGCAAATAAGTACGAGCAATGGACAGAATAGTAATTCAGAATAACATAAACACTGAAATGTAAAAAATAGGACAATTTAGAGTTATTGAAGTTTGAGACTAGGTAAATCTGAACTCCAAGTGATGTCTGAACAGTTGTGAAACATAGTTATCCCAGTGTCAGTAACTCAGTATCTTATAATTGCAAATTAACACTTGTTTCTTTGAGCTTGCCAACCCGATTGAGATTTAAAACAATAGCATTCTGGCAAAAACTCTGCAGTCTATAGACCTAGTTGCCTCTCAAGTTCATTCGAAAGGTGCCTAACTGTAAACCTCTTTTATGACTGTCCCATCTACACAGCTCTTGTCCTACACAGTCTTTGCTCTTTAGTTTACACAATTTCTTCTAATCACTTTAATCTATACATGTGAATTATGCTTTATATCTAGGGAACTCTCCCTTACAAATTTTCTTTGTGTTCAAATAGAAAGATCACAAAACTAGGGAAAGAAACGGAACACACAACTACCTCCAGGATCATACAACTTAAATCATTCACATGCAGATGAAAATGATAAGCCTATGGGGCCAAATGACCTGCTTTACTTATATGAAGCTATAATAACAAGCAAATAGTTTTTCTTTCTCTCAGATCATAAATTTCATGCAAGTCGAGGCCCTTTACTGGCCAATAAATTATCTCCATCTGACATGGAAAATGAGCAAGCAGCATGTGTACCTATAATAGGTGAAGAAACAAGCTAAGAAAGATTGAACAAAACTGCAAGATTTAACCATAACTATTTTTTTGTGCCTTTCAAAACATCTATTTTCAGATCACAGTCTACCTGTTGTGCCTGAATGGACACTGCTCAGTTTAATCATGTGTACCTTGCAGTAGATCAAACAAAGAATGTAAGGATACTGTGTTATGTGATAGCTACATTGTGCGCAAGTGTTTTGTCTACACTAATCACCCAAGATAGGTAGTTGACTAACAGCTGATACAGTAGTAAATACACTTAGGTTCATATGCATGGCGGTTCATGATAATTTTTTATCCCTTTATAGTTAGATACTTTTTTATAATCTTAGCGCGATAGATGCAACTGGAGTCGAGAGACATAAACATGATATGCACAATGTAGGCTAATCAGCCATACTGTCAAAGGACAAGGATTACTGCTATGAAATAAGTGTTACTTATCCTATAATTAGAGGCTAACCCATGAACAGGCATCGCAGCAGCAGCATTTGAACTTCCAGGCAGTGAGCCTGAGCTTTCTGTGTCAGCCACCATGCCTAGATTAATGTTTCTGCATCACAAGAATGAGTCTTTAAGGACAAACAGATGAAACCAAGTGTAACAACAAGGCCAGTTAATACAGGGTGCAAGCTATCAGAACACCAAATTGGATCCACTTAATCTGGGTTTTCGTGGAAGCTCTGCCACAGCATTATCAACTGCTCACAATACCACAAAGAACTAAACTTTCAACACCCCCACCCCGAACAAAAGAAGTATTAACCAGAGCCACTGTATGTCTTTAATGATTATATGAGCTGCACATAATCACATCAAGATCAAATTTGTGTGGAATTTGGACATGGATCAGAGCAACAATACAAAATCCATCTGAATCTGCATCAATAACTCAACTGGCTACCTTTACTCGTTGTTATTACTAGCAATTGCTCCGATAACCTATCAAATATGGCCAACTTCACCAATCAAGCGACACAGATTCTTAAGGACAATAGAAGTAAAATCAAGTTATCTACTGTCTTTTGCAGCAGCAACACGAAGCTGAAGCCAATTCAATCCATCTTAACTTCATCCGAATTCAATCCACAAAAAGAATCCAATACATATACTTCAAAGCATATCAAAATAACCCTGCACCACACCAAACAGCACATTGAACACGTTGAACAGCCCCTTCTCCCTAAAACCTTCCATCTTCTTCCTTCCACGCCGCAGCAGCTAAACCGAGAGCTATGCAGCCTATCCAATACCCAAATCAAGATACCATCTTCCGCGATGAATCTATCTAAATTTGCCACCTCGCCTCAACAAATCAACCAACTTTCTATTAACCTTCCTACTCCGTACCAACTGACGTACTGAACCATGGCCGCGCAAAAGAACCAAGCTTTGATCGATCCCCCCACGCCCTGACGCCCACCCAAATTCAGATCAAGAAACGATATTTGCCGCGAGGGTACCTCGGCCTCGACGGATCTTGAGCCCCTACCAGGTGATCCGCGGCGGCCGGCGGGGGTGGCCAACGACCGGCGACAGAGGATGGCGGGATGCGCGCGGGCAGGTGTGCAGGGGGGCGGCTGCCTGGGGAAGTGGGGAGCTAGTGCGGGGAGGGAGGGAGGCGAGCACACGCACGCGGGCGCAGCGAGCGTGTGGCGGCCACCCACCCGCACACTTGGGTGACCCAGGCGGCAGCGCGGCGACACATGGCGTCGCCGCCGGCCCCACCGGCCACGGGAATTCCCTGGTCGACGTAGATATGGATGAGGGAAAAGCTCTGGTAGGATGGGATAGGGACTGGACGATGAATGAGCTTGTGGTGGTGTGGTGTGGGATGGGAAATGGCCGAATTGATCCCAGCAAGATCGGTGACTGGAAAAACGTCTACTAATTTTATTAGTACGATATATTAAGACTATTGGGGGGCATGATTATTAGGATGTACCAATAGAAATGAGAAGTTGTTATATTGAGAGGTAGATATAAAATTGAGAAGTAGATATCTTGAGAAATATTATTTTCAACTAATTGGTAAGGTATATATAAATTTAAAGAGATTTGAGAAACTGCATGCATAGGGTTTCGTAGCATATCTATTGGATATCATGTAATCTTGTATTTTATATATATAAATTTAAAGAGATTTGAGAAACGGCGGGCATAGGATGGGGGTGTCGTAGCATAAGTTTAGTATATCTATCGGATATCATGTAATCTCGTATTTCTAAACCCTACATCCTATCTTATCTTTACGTCGCATGTAGACCCTGTTTAGATTGGAAAACTCTACAAACTTTTCAAAATTTTATTTCATTGAAAAACATGATCCATGTTATAGACGTTTCCCAAAATAGTTTGCTACAGTGAAGTTTTTCTAACTTTCCTAATCTAAATGGAGCCTTAGTATCTGACATCTCGATATTGTGTGTTCCATCAGGCATAAGTTTGTATGCCCCACTTCTCCTTTCCTTAAAGCTTGACTACCCTCCCCTACCATATTTCATATTAAGGAGTTAATTTGTAGTTAAATTATGTTGCAGCACCAACCTGTTAACTTGTAATGCCTTTGCTAGCCACCGTGGAAGAGGTGGTCCTCCACCTCTAGTAGCTGACGGTAGCGTCGCCTCACCTTGTGCAGCTAGCCACCGTGGAAGAGGTGGTCCTCCACCTACGGTGGCCGGCAGTGGCGACGCCTCACCTTGTATAGCTAGCCACCGTGGAAGAGGTTGTCCTCCACCTCCAGTGGTCGGCGGTGGTGCCGCCTCACCTTGTTTAGCTAGCCAGTGTGGAAGAGGTTGTCCTCCACCTCTACTAGCCGGCGGTGGGGCCGCCTCATCTTGTGTAGCTAGCCACTGTGGAAGAGGTTGTCCTCCACCTCCAGTGGACAGTGGTGGGGTTGTCTCACCCTGTGTAGCTAACCACCGTGGAAGAGATGATCCTCCACCTCCAGTGGCTGGCGGTGGCGCCGCCTCACCTTGTGTAGCTAGCCACCATAGAAGAGGTGGTCCTCCACCTCCAGAGGCCGGCGGTGGCGCCGCCTCACCCTGTGTAGCTAGCCACCATGGGACCGATGATCCTCCACCCCCGGTGGTCCGTGATGGCACAACCTTACCATGCATCCGCGACCGCCTTCGGTGGCTTTCCGTTGAGCCAACGAGAAATATGTGTAAGTACAAGGTAGACAAGAGAGGGGAACAATGTGAGTCCACCCGAGCAATGGCCAAGTGGTTGGCCCTCTAAGGGAGCGTCCATATTTATAGCAACATTTTATGCCTGCATCCCAAATTTTAAATTAATTTGATGACTGCGTGCTTCAAAAAATCATAGGAATGACACATGATGGGTCATGTGTCATTTGCATGTCGTCGAAGCAGGACACATGTACACCTTGACTTATTTACGTGTCATGTATGGGTTTGGTGATTTGAGAAGTTTACCCATAAATTAATGATGTTGTAGCTTAGGGTATTCTAGTAATTTGGATGTTAGACAAACTTGTTAATATTTGGATATCGGTGGGTGAAGTTCTTGGAGGGATGTTTGGTATTAACCCATTGCTTTTGGCCCCTCATTTGGTTCACTAATCTAGTTTTTGGTTGATAAATGGTGAGATTATGCAAATTTTGAAAGTATGAAGAACTTCGCACAATGCATCCCATGGGATTATGCTTTTGTTCTCTGGGCTTTGTTTTTAGATAGTCAATGCACTTGGGGGAAATATAGTAATATATCTAGAAGTTATGTTGATGAAAAGATTGTTACAATCATGTGGCTATATAACTATATGATCAGAAACACCATTACAATTAGGTAGCTATCATTTTCTAGAAGGTTTTCTGAACTAACACTTGATCTCCTATAGTATAATCTCCCAGTGAGAGAGTTACATGTCCAAAATAATGTGAAGTTCGTCTCAAAAGACATGTAACTCATGTGTAAGATGTAAATAACTTTCTATCATATATGAGTGTATGTATGCAACCATGTACATTTTTGCGTATTATTACGTGGCACCGATGTAATTGTGTATATCAAACAAGCCATTGGCATATTATACGACTAGACGATAGTATGTCATGTATGAAATGAACATGAGGTGAAGTGTGAAACATGCTATGGGGCTTAACCAACAAAAGAGATTTGATGAACTCCTCACAACTATCATTGCTGCTAATAACAGAATATATAGATATAACATTTTTGTTTTCACTATGGCATGTTTAGTGCTCACAGCACCACGTAAAAGTGCCCTAGTCGGCACCGATAATGTGTAAAAATGAAACCTTAAGTCCTATATTACAAACTTTTATTAGGGTAAAATTTATAAATTATAATAACTTGGCCTAGCGAGAATAAGGAGATACGCCTATATTGACGAAATGAAAAGTTGTAAATAAGAGCAGAGTAGGTAGGACATTATGGTTACTCCAGGACCATAGTAGACACGCTTTCACTAGCAACTAAGGAAGGCCATGCACCTTACTCCTATTTTGTCCTATTGATAGACAGAGTAGATGGCACACCGTACCATGTTCTCCTAACAAAAATCTGGTGAAGCGGACACACATAGGTAATCTGGCACGGTGAAATCACACCAACAGTGTCATCCTTGTTGGTCTCTTTGTTGAACACCCATACATTCACATGCCCTCACCGCCTCCATGCCTCGTGAGTCGTGACCTTCTCTTCCATGACCATCGTCTCCATTGTCGTCACCCTGCCTCAAATGCTGGAGGAAAGCTTGATGGAGGCCAAGGGGAGATCATGGGAGACCATAGGAGGGATCACTCCAAGGGCGGCATATCCATGGGTGGCTACTTCCCACAAGAGGGGACGACAAGGAGCTCCATGAGCAGTGGATCCATGCATGCCGATGATAGGGGCAAAGAGGGAGCATCAAGAATCACATGTGGATGTTGGAGAGAGGAGAAGTGCAGGTGGTTGTGAAGGTCACGTGGTGGTCAGCGGGAGAGGAGCTGAGCAAGGATAAGTTTAGTACTATAAATGTGTATTTGACCTAACAAAAAGCTCCCTCGAGCCCCATTCTTGCTTATCCACACCGAACATTATGTAGATAGAAGCGTTTGTGTGGTATGATTTTAGCGTGTGGCTGCCTTGGTGCTTTTTTTTCCCATGAGAGCCTGCCCCATAATCAGTCCCAAACATGGTTATACACCTATACCAAACACACAATCAACCCTTCCATGTTTTTAAGGCCCATATGAGCCTTATAGGCTAAAGACAGTCTCAGTAGATATCAACTAATTGCTTTTAGCATAAACAATATTTTTGATGGGAAAAGGAAAAAAAGGAAACATTGGTTTAAAACCCAAAAAGAAACTAGTTCTAAAAGGCGCAAAACTAGCTCCTATTAGTTATATATTGTTATTTTTAATGGTCCGAAAGTACAAGGATTCCTACTTAGATAATGAAGAAACATAGAAGAACACATGGAATATAATGTTTGTAGAAATAAAATCATAATCATAACAAACACTGTCAAATGTGTTTCCTTTTCCAAATAACAAAAAATGACTCCATGTGAGACTGTTTGTTGGATCGTGATGGTAGGTGGAGCTAGCCAAGATTATGGTTTGGGGTCTTCCGATCTTCTCTATGAGGCTGAGGTCTAAAGTGCTAGGAACGGTGAATGTCCGCACTCACTTTATCAAAATTCATTGGGTCACCTAAACCTTGGCGAAGACCTCTATCTGCCCCTGATTATGATGTTTTAGTTTCAAAGTCCATGTGCATCCATATTAGAAATGGAGGCTGGAGGGAGTAGAGTAGTACAATTCAATATACACAAACAATTTCATATTTTTTAGTTCAAGGCATAAATAAAATTTTCCAAATAGTGCCAAGTCATCTGTGTCGATATGGCTCTATTTGTGCTCCTTTTATAAGTTTAACTCATGTGTTTACTCAGTTACTAGCCAATCCTGATTCATCTACCAACTCACATAACCTACTTGACTAGAAAAATGTTTACATTACTCCTGTAGTCAATATTAGCCTTTTATTGAATTTAAAAGGTGTTAAATACGGGGGAGAGTCCAACCACAATTCCTTATATATAGTAATAAATTAAAAAATATTGCAAAAATATACTCCCTCCGTCCCAAATTGTAAGTCATTCCAAGATTCTTGGAGAGTCAAACTCTTTTCATGTTTGACCAAAATTATAGAGTGAATCACAAAAATTTATGGAACCAAGTATATATAATCTAAAAATATGCTTAATGAAGAAGCTAGTGGTACTTATTTGGTATCATAAATCTTAGTACTTTGTTATATAAATTTGGTCAAATTTGAGATAGTTTGACTCTCCAAGAATCTTGGAATGACTTACAATTTAGGACGGAGGGAGTACTTGATACATGAGAAGAGTTGCAAGAGTAAATGGCAATCAAACACCAAATCTGACATTTATCATCCCATGACAGTGATGATTATGCCCCACAACAGTAACTCACACCATAATCCAACACACGATGAATAGCAAAAACAAAGATCTTGGGAGATACGGCAAACATTGAAAAAATATAAACATGAATATAAAAATATACCAGCATCCGAATAAACTGGAGGATTATCCGCAGGCTGAACTGTGGGTTCCTGCATCTCGAGCCCCACGGCGGCAGCGATGCAGTGTGCCAGAAGAAAGGAGACGGAATCTACCGTGCAATTATCAGTTCCCTCTCCTGTTTATGCCGTCTTCGGTTCTCCCCATCTGCTAACATGGATATTTCACCCTGGTCCTATTCTGCTACGTTTTAAACAGCTAAACGATGTTGGTACCATTGTGTTAAAAAAGAGATTTATTTCTCACCATCTCGAACAGCTAATGGGATAATGATCTGGGAATTCTATTTGCACAATACAAGGTAACTAGTTAATGCGACGTTAATTGCCAGGCTATTACCCGCCGGATCCTCTCCAAATAGCTGTCTAGTTTGGTTCGAAAAAAAAATGAAATAACTGTCTAGTTTGACCGACCGCTGTGGGCTATTAGGCCCCGTTTAGTTTCCCAAATATTCCCCAAAAATCCACTATTCATCCAACTTTTTTCTATTCATCCCATCTCTTCTACTCACATATCACTATTCATCTACAGTGTTTTTTTGTGAACAGTGTATTTTTAGGGAATCTTTCCCCAATCTAAACACACCCTTGATCATAAGAGGAAATAGATAGCCGAGAGGGTAAACTTTTTATATGTAGATAAACCAAACACATCATCATCACTTGCGGCCTTGTGGACAGATTAGTAATTTTATTTTGTAAAATACACCTCTTCTGTATCTGTGCGTTCGTGCTATGTTTTAAACTTTTAATACTGTTTATTGTGTTTAGGCTCTACTAAATCAATAAATTTATTATCAAAAAAAGTAAAGTTAATCAACACGCTAATAAAATAATTTCCTGGGGTCTTCTTTGCATAATCCTCCTCTGTACGCGTGCCGGTGCTCTGTACCTGTGGGTCGTCACTTCCACGCCATCTGCCGTCGTCTCGTCTGCTCCGCTCGGCTCCACTCCCCCACCGCACTTTCCTCGCCCGTGTTGTTCGCTTCCCTCGAGACCCCAAAAGCACCGAAAGGAGCGAGTGGAAGAACGGGAGCGAGAAAAAGCGGCGGGAGGGAGAAGACTCGTCCCCGCAAGGCCGCAATCTCCCAGCATTCCCATTTCCCCTGCTCCAGAGCGCCGATTCGGGGGGCGGAGGCGGCCATGGGCTCCGGATCTTTTCTCAAGGTCCTCGCCAAGAACTTCGACGTCCTCGCTGGGTCAGTCATTCTGTTCTTATCCATCCCCCTCGATTTCCGTTTTGGGGGTAATCCCCTTCGCGTTGCTTGAACTACTTCTCTGTTCGTCCCTGGGACGGTTCCCGCAGCAGGGGGCGATGTAATGCAGCCGCGTGAGGTTGGGTGTGATTCTGGGAGGCGCTCCGCTGTTCGGCATTGCTGGAATGCAAATGCTTCTCGTTCGAAATCGGCGCAATGGCTTAGTTTTTCATCCGTGTCATGTTTTGAAGAGGAAAAAAAACTCGTTTTAGAAGAAAACAAATCTTTATTGGTGCGATTCAGTTCTTCGCCTCCAAAATCTCGCGCAACCGATTCGACTTCGTATTTCGGTGTATACTGATAAGCCTGAGCACCGTTGTGTAGAGATTCCTGCATTTTGTTTTGTTGGAGAAAGTGAATTTAGTTTTTCCTTTTTTTCCAAGTTATTGGTCAAAGGACTTTCTTTTAGGGGATTCCGTGACGTTATTGAGTGCATTCTGTTTTGTAGCGTTCAGTTTCACTCGCCTACCTCAGCACGTCTCTTTCTGTTTGATCTGATTCACAGCTTTTCTGAATGCAAACCCTTGCGGAACGAAAAGTTAGGATGTGTAAGCTGACGATGTATATAACTCGTTCTGAATGCATAGATCAGCTGTCCAGTTCTATCATTTGCTACTTTTTCCCTCAGTCCTTTGTAAAAGCTTTTGCTTTTAGATTTGTAGTTTTGCTAGTGCCTGTAATTGTAGGTTTGTTTGTCAATTCCACTTTCCAGATTAGTTTTTGTTAGCATGAATGTCCAGTCTTATCTTTTTGGCTGTTTCACCTTCCTTTCCATGCAGCAAGTTAGGTCACATGGCGAAGAATGGCCCAGCACAATCTGGTGCTGTTTTCTTATAATTTAGTGGATCGTGGGTTGTGTCTCCTAGTGACTGTAATGCATCATTAAAAAAAAAACGGATGTCTGATCTGGGACCAGAAGTCCAGAGTTTATTAAATCTTAGTGGGAACCCATGAGAGTTGTACCAAGGTACATTGAGCTTCATTTATTCACCAAGCTAGTACCACTGGCCACGGCCACATTTAGTATTCATACTGTGATTCGTGTTGCTGTGTTGGACTTGGACCAGTGTGCTTTGCCATTTCTTGATGTTACTGTGCTGAAACATGTAAAAACCTATTTACGACATGGTTCCCCTCGTTTGTTCGAAAGCAAATGTACAATCTTGGTGGTGAATAAGTTTCTTGCGAGTTATTCAGTTGTTCCCCTGTTGTGTACTGACGGTTTCCTGTTACTAATACATGTCTTCTCTGAATGTACCATACTACCATTCCTCTTTCTGAAAGTTCTTTCCTCAGGCTCATATGCAATTATTTTGAATCGAAAATGCATGCTTTAACTTCAGTTTTCTCGTTTTTTCTGCAGGCCTTTGGTTGCATTGGCTTATCCTTTGTAAGTTGCTCATTACTTTAATTCTACTTCTAGAAGCTCAGCTTTCATCAAAATCATTTGTTAATGCTAAAAGCCAAACGTAAGCCAGTGCTATAAAAACTTACAGGTATGCTTCAGTGAAGGCAATAGAAACAAAATCTCCCGTTGATGATCAACAATGGCTCACATATTGGGTGCTTTACTCATTAATAACGCTGTTTGAACTCACATTTGCATCAATTATTCAGTGGTAAGTTTTTTTGTGATTGTTATCTTTTTTTTTGTAGTATCAATTCACTGTTCAGTGGGAAAATTAGAGATCTTTTTGTAAGCCCTACTAGTTGTTAAAATATCTCAGGATTTGTGCACATATGGGACTATATATTAGCATTAAATCATCTACAGACACTTCGATTTCAGTCAGATAGGCTGGAACGTCATGAATCAGGCTTCCCATACTTGTTCTTAATTTTGACCAAATAAAAAAAAACTGGCTAGTGGTGTATCTTCACTTTGTGGGCATTCAAAGCATACATTTCTTGTGATCGAAGTGGGAGGGTTTACCACCTCTAGTCTAAATTCTTGGAATTTGTTATTGAATATTATATTTTGGTTTTCAAAGCATCACAGCATTATCGTAGTTGTATGGATCTTTGCATCTGATTTCAGAAATCTCAGTTTTACCTCACACAAATTTGCTAAAAATCTTAATAACACATTACTCACTACATTACATGGCTTTCCCATGCTTGTTTTTGACAGGCTTCCTTTCTGGCCTTCAATGAAATTGATCTTTATTTGCTGGCTTGTCTTGCCATACTTCAATGGTGCAGCTTATGTGTACCAAAATTATGTGAGGCCTGCCTTCGTAAAGAACCAGATGGTCAACATTTGGTATGTCCCTCAGAAAAAGGGCCTTTTTGGGAAATCTGATGACTTCCTCACAGCACTTGATAAGTTTGTTGAAGAAAATGGAACTGAAGCTTTGAAGAAACTGGCAAACAAGGTACACACATCGTATATATTTGTCCCCACTTTGTGCACTGCACATTGTTGCAAAATGGTTTGAATTTGACACAGTTGTTCATTCTGTTTCCAATTGGCTGCGATAATGAGCATTTGGATGTTTGGTGCTTACCGTGCCTTAAGGCTAAGGTTTAATGATTATTCTTTGTACTCAGCTAACTCATTAATGCCTGTTGTACTACTTCAGCTTTACTAGTGAATCTATGTTTTTCTTTAAATTTGAGTAGTGCCTTATGGATTATGAATTGATTACTTTTGAGAAAAATGTATTGAGAATGCCTTTCTTATGTGCCAAATGACAAGCTGTCTATCGTTATTCTGATGTCTTCTGTTATGTATTGTAGGCTGGCAAGTCATTTAAACAGTCTGGTAAATCGTCAAAAGATTCAAAGGAGTCAAAACGAGCTAAAGAGTCGAAAGAATCAAAATCATCCAAGGACTCAAAAGAACCCAAGGCTTCGAAAGACGCGAAGCAACCCAAGGCGTCAAAAGATTCGAAGGAGCCAAAGCCATCAAAGGATTCAAAGTCACCCAAGGATTCCAAAGAACAGAAGAAGGCAGCACCAAAAGACCCAAAGAAAGCGTCACTGAAGGACTCTAAAGAACTGAAGAAAGCACTGAAAGATTCGAAAGAACAGGAGTCTTTTAAAGATCCAAAGGAATATACACCGAAGAAGCGAGTGACGTTCGCTGAGGTGGAGCCTGAGAAGGAGCTAAAGGCCTCCAGCAGTGACTGGCACCCATCCTCTGACTTCCACGGCTCATACCCTGAGCAAAACTCATGGGCTAGCGGCTTCATGATCTTCGAGGATGAAAACAGTTACTGGAACCGGGGTCCCCTCAACTGGTAAACCCTGAATTCACCTTAACCATTGCTTAAGTGATAAGTCCCAAATTGCCCATTTTCTCATCATCATGTTTCTTGTGAGGTACAGATCGTTGCATTGCGTCAAGACAGAACGTTTTGGGTTCACTTGGAGTTGCATGGTTCCCAGTTCATCTTCAGCCGAGGAAATGGAGCTCACCCCTCGCATTTGGTGACTACCATATGCTATTCGTGCTGACATCCCGTCATGTATCATATTTGTCCGACACATACCAGTAGATGAGTAGCGTAGAACTGCGATGTGGATGATTGTGGTTATCTGGATGCTGCTGCATTCGAGGTAGTAAACCTTATTTAGTTTAGGAGAATTTAGATGGTAGGTGGTAGCGTGTGTTCTAACCTGGTGTCTGAAACTCTGAATGCGTTGCTTGCTGTCATTTGATGCATTTTCACAAAGTGCTTCAAAAGTCCTGCCGTGCTGATCAGATAACTAAACCTTGTGCTACAGCACTGATCAATTCAATGCCCCTATTTGAACCACGAGATCTAGTTGAAAGTTAACATAAGGGGTTTACAAAAAAAAAAGTTGTTTTAGGTAAATTGTGCAAAACAACCACGTTGTTGTCCCAATCTTCACGAAAGGATTTGGTAGGGTGGATAGTGACAACATCAATATAAAATGTTTTTCATAGTTTTGAACCCTAATTAACTAGCATATATACCAAGTTAAACATTTCCAAACATTTAATCCCAAAAGACACGATATTTAAATGTGTGTCTATCTAGAGTAAGAAAAATACAAAGAAGGGACCGTATCCTGTGCAAACCAGGGGTACGGTGCAACCTATGCAAACTCAATTAGGGGCCTTCAATCCATCATCCCACGGACACGGCCACAAGTGGGCTTAATTTGCAAATAACCTCCCCCACTTAGCCTCCTGATCATGTTTATTGCAAATCAGACCCCACCCATCGCCAGGTCATTGGCAAATCACGTAGGCAATTCCATCGCCAGTCAAGTGCCTGGTGACGTACTTCCTATCGTGAGTCGCTAGGGAAAAAAAAAGATCGCGAAGCCCGCCGCCGGAGTCCGACGTCTCCGACCCTCGTCTCCGGCGAAGCGACGTCTCCGTGCCCTCGTCGCAGCGGCTGACGTCTCCGGCGCCCGACGTCTTCGGTGCCCTCGTCTCCGGCGATCGTCTCCGGCGAAGTGACGTCTTCATGCCTTCGTCTCAGCAACTGCGCCCGACGTCTCCGGTGCCCTCGTCTCCGGACGCCGACGTCCTGCTCCGTGCCCTCCGAGGCTCATGGGCTCAGGCGATGCTGGCCCCTGCGACGTCACTGCATACGACGCCCTCCTCTCCGGCGAAGCCATGGAATCTGACAGCCCTAACGCCATGAACTCCCACCTACAACAACCTCTCCATGCCATGATGGACTCCGGCGTTGGCAGTGGCAGCCCTTCATGCCGTTGTAAGTTCGTGCTGTCGTGAACCTGATAACACTTTGATCACCAGCAGCACCACCTATAAGACTTTCATGTTAAACTATGATATAAATTAATCTGAACATAAACATGCAGTTGCCCTTGATTCTACATCCGTCATCACCATAGACGCGGTCGACGCTGGAGTTGGAGCCCACCTTGTTTCTCCATGGCCCATGGTGTGATCAATTTAGGTGTGCTGTGAAGACTTGTATTATCGGCTAACAACTCCTCTTGGCGCTGACACTCCAAAGCCGTGTCAAACCTTAGCCAAAAGTCAACAAAGTTCAACTTTCTATGAATGAAACGGTTAAAAAAAGAATTTGCACTCTCTGATCGTGATGTAGTCCTAAGCATGCTTGCTAGAGGTATATCCAAAAAGTATACCGGAATCCATGATTCGCGAATGGCAAACCTAGTGGAAAACCAATCATTTCCTATGAGCCCATAATCTGTTATGATAGAATTCCATTGTGACACAAAATCATCTGAATTCTCTGTTCCCCAAACACACTTGTTTAGCCTTTCCCAAAAATCATCATCTTTTCTTATAGAGGGCCCGACCTTCTCAGGTACCTTCTCCATGATATGCCACATGCAAAGTCTATGAGCTGTACCTGGTAGAATCTGAGCAATAGCAGCCTTCATGCTGACATCTTCATCTGTTGTGATTAGATGGGGAGCTAATCCACCCATAGCCTTAAGAAAGGTCTTGAACAACCAAACATATGACTCGATCTTTTCATCTGCTAAGAATGCCGCACCAAGAAAAACGCTTTGCAAGTGATGATTGGCTCCTGTAAATGGCACAAATTTCATGTTATACTGGTTGGTGGTATATGTTGCATCTACCGAAATCACATCACCAAAAACACTATAGTTTTTCCTGCATACAGCATCTGCCCAGAATACACGAACAAGTCGTCCTTGATCATCTACCATAAACTCATAAAAGAAGGCAGGATTTGCTTCCTTCTTTCGCTCAAGTGTTGCCACAAACATTTGTGCATATGCACTCTTTATTTTAGTTCTGAGGTCACGGTAATAGTTTTGCAAATCTCTCTTTGTGCACCCAACATTCTCAAACCCACCATCACTGACATGGAGAAGTCGATATGCCTGCGAGGTGCCAATGCTAGCCTTATGACAATTCAACAAGACACTCTTTGCCCTCTCACTAACTCTACGGTTGGATCTTAGCAAATGCCTCTTATCTGGCGACACAAAACCATGACTGTTCTTCTCAACCATTGCAGTTATTCTATACTTCTTGTCACTATCAAGCTTGACAACAATATGTGCCTCACAACCACATCTGGTTTCCACCACATTAGGCGCCTTTATTTTTCCCCCAGATTCATCAGTAACATTTGTTACACTCTCCTTTCTGTACCCTTCCCTTGAACAATAAAATCGCTTGAATAAAATTTCCTTATTTTTCTTCTTCTGCTGACCAACACGAACAGAGAAACCAGCTTCGTGTGCATATGATTTGTAAAATTTCTCCACATCGTTGAGTGTATCAAAAATCATTCCAACCGTAGGCCTCAATTGTTCTTTGCAACTTTCTGTTATACTTGGAGAAGGTGTTGGCCCTGGTGTGGTTGGTTGTTCAAGGTGGGCTCCAACTCCAGCGTCGACCGCGTCTATGGTGATGACGGATGTAGAATCAAGGGCAACTGCATGTTTATGTTCAGATTAATTTATATCAAAGTTTAACACGAAAGTCTTATAGGTGGTGCTGCTGGTGATCAAAGTGTTATCAGGTTCACGACAGCACGAACTTACAACGGCATGAAGGGCTGCCACTGCCAACGCCAGAGTCCATCATGGCATGGAGAGGTTGTTGTAGGTGGGAGTTCATGGCGTTAGGGCTGTCAGATTCCATGGCTTCGCCGGAGAGGAGGGCGTCGTATGCAGTGACGTCGCAGGGGCCAGCATCGCCTGAGCCCATGAGCCTTGGAGGGCACGGAGCAGGACGTCGGCGTCCGGAGACGAGGGCACCGGAGACGTCGGGCGCAGTTGCTGAGACGAAGGCACGAAGACATCACTTCGCCGGAGACGATCGCCGGAGACGAGGGCGCCGGAGACGAGGGCACCGGAGACGTCGGGCGCCGGAGACGTCAGCCGCTGCGACGAGGACACGGAGACGTCGCTTCGCCGGAGACGAGGGCCGGAGACGTCGGACTCCAGCGGCGGGCTTCGCGATCTTTTTTTTTCCCTAGCAACTCACGATAGGAAGTACGTCGCCAGGCGCGTGACTGGCGATGGAATTGCCTACGTGATTTGCCAATGACCTGGCGATGGGTGGGGGCTGATTTGCAATAAACCTGACCAGGAGGCTAAGTGGGGGAGGTTATTTGCAAATTAAGCCCACCTGTGGCTGTGTCCGTGGGATGCTGGATCGAAGACCCCTAATCGAGTTTGCATAGGTTGCACCGTACCCCTGGTTTGCATAGGATACGGTCCCTACAAAGAATTTCTTGACGTTAGAACTTAAAACCAAAGCTTGTAGGAATCTTCCAATATGGCTGATCCTTTTTATTTTATTTTTGTCTGCATCTTATTGGGCTAGAATATACTGGGCCATTGTTTTTCTCAGAGAAAAAAATAGAGTATTGGACCATAGATTATAATGGGCCGAAGCCTGCTCTCATCTCCAGCCCAAAACGGAGCCACTCGTTCGTTGAAGGCTCCAGCTCCCCAAGGAGGAAGCCAAGGTTCTAAAAAAAAATAAATAAAGAAGAAGAAGAAGAATTAGAAGAAGAAGAAGAAGGAAGCCAGGGAGTCACGCCGGCGAGCAGCAGAGCAGGATGAACTGAGGGAGCAAGACCTTGCCGCCGCATCCTGGGAACCCTAACGGAACCAGATCGTCTGCAGTCGGTCAAATCGACTGCTCTCGACAGTCGGCCATATCCTCCGTCCCTTCCCAATCCAGCGGTGAGTTCGTATGCTAACTGGGAAGAGCACGAGGCACGGCCTGTAGGTTTTGGGCCTCGGCCCAATAAGAGCATAGCCTGTACGCCCAATGAAGAAACGACGAGCTATTTCTGTTTTAGCGCGAGAGCTCGGTGTTTTGGCGCCACGGTTCCCGTTTTTGGCGGGAGGAGGAGCACGAGCCCTCAGGTGGCGATCCTCTGGTGCCCATGATGATTTTCGTCCTTGGTAGAGAAAGAGGTAAGAAATCAGTACGATCATCTATGTTTGTGTATTTAGGTTGTAATGCTGTTCTAATTTAGTCTCCTTCTGCCTCCCTCATTAGACAGTGCTGGAACTGATTGAAAAGAACATCTGGTTGCTTTCAACAAAACGAAATCTGCACATCTAAGGTGGAAGAAAATAGGTGTGTAATGTCATTGTTGTTGCTTCATTGTCATGAGATTAGATATTATAGTTCCTTAAATTTACCTGCCTTTTGCTTGTAGGGAGGGTCTGCTGCCCAGCTTTGTACCTCAAGTTGGCATGGAATTCAGTACTGTAGATGCAGCTTGGATGTTTTGGGTTAGCTACGGAGGCCAAAGAGGATTTGAGGTTAGGAAAAGGTATGCAAACAAAAGGGGCGATGGGAGTGTTAGGTCTTGCAGGTATGTTTGTGCAAATGAGGGTCACAGAAGGGAAGACAAAAGGGGTTATCTAACAAAGAACCCAAGAGCCGAAACTAGAACTGATTGCCAAGTTCGCATGGGTGTTGTACTGGACCAGGAGAAGGGAATTTATAAAGTGGCTGATTTAATTTTGGAACACAATCACAACCTTCATACGCCAGAAACCTCACACTTGATGGTGTCTCAAAGAAAAATTTCAGAGTTACAAGGCCTTGAAATAGAGATAGCTGATGATGCAGGAATTAGACCTAAAGCAGCATATGAATTGGCTAGTCTCCAAGTTGGTGGCTCATTTAATCTCAGTTACACTCTTCGTGACCACAAGAATTATTTACGGGGCAAGCGGCAACAGGAGATGGCATATGGTCAAGCAGGAAGTATGCTTATGTTTTTTCAAGAAAAAATTGCTGAGAACCCATCATTCCAATATGCATTGCAGCTGGACGAGGAAGAACAAATAGCAAACATATTTTGGGTTGATGCTAAAATGCTCACTGACTATGCATATTTTGGTGATGTTGTTAGTTTCGACACTACTTTTGGAACAAATAGGGAGAGTAGACCTTTTGGGGTATTTGTTGGGTTCAATCAGTTTAGAGAAACAATAGTTTTTGGTGCTGTTCTCTTATATGATGAGACATTTGAGTCCTTCAAGTGGTTATTTGAGACCTTCCTAAAAGCACATAATGGCAAGCAACCCAAAACAATCTATACTGATCAAGATGCTGCAATGGGGAAAGCAGTTAAGGAAGTGTTTTTAGATGCATGGCATGGTTTGTGCACCTTTCACATTATGCAAAATGCTGTCAAACATCTATCTAAACCTGATGAAGAAGAATCAAGTGCTTCTCCCAAACATGTAGCTGAAGACGGTGAGAAAGAACCAAGTATCCTATCAGATTTCAGTGCATGTATGTTTGAGTACGAAGATGAGGAGAGCTTTGAAGATGCATTCAACATGATGAGAACAAAGGTGAGCAAGCAAACTTGGTTGGATAGTATATACAAGTTCAAAGAAAAATGGGCTGAATGTTATATGAAGGATGTGTTCACATTAGGAATGAGAAGTACCCAATTGAGTGAGAGTCTGAATAGTGAACTGAAGAGGCATTTCAAATCTGATTTTGATATGATTCGTTTCCTTAAGCATTTTGAAAAAGTGGTGGGGGACAAAAGAAAAATTGAGCTAGATTCTGAATTTGATTCAAGAAAAAAGATACCTAGAATCAAGATGAGGACACCTATGCTAATCCAAGCTAGCAAGCTGTACACACCAAAAATATTTGAAGCTTTTCAAAGTGAATATGAAAGGTCCATGGTTGCATGCACCACAGCATTGGAAGGCAACAATGAGTATCTTGTAGCAATTGGTAATCTTGGTGAAAATTTTAGTGTCTTTGAGAAGGAGTACAAAGTTATCGGTGATCCTTTAGAGCAAACTAGTACCTGCAGTTGTGGCCAGTTTGGTAGAATTGGAATATTGTGTGCACATGCTATAAAGGTCCTTGATTTGATGAATATAAAATCACTCCCAGGACAATATGTATTGAAGCGTTGGACACTGGAAGCGCGTAGTGGAACAATACAAGACAACAAAGGCCGAAACATAGTTCCAAATCCAAAATTAAATGATATGCTTTGCTACAAAGATATGACTCGAAAATTTCAAAATTTGGCACTACGGGCTGCCAGCCATCCACCATGCACCTTGTTAGTAAACAACACACTTGACATCCTTAGCCAGCAAGTTGAAGAGAAAATCAAAGGTTGCACCGATACTATGGATCCAATCAATGTTCCCAAGAATGTTCCTGCTCCAAGTGAGTTGATAATTTCTGCGCGCCTAAAGAAAAAGGAGGTGGAAACAAAAACGTCGAAGCGCAAAAAAACTTGGCTCGATAAGTTCCACAAGGGTACAAAGAAGGGAGGTAAGAAAAAGGAAGTGGAAACTAAAACCTCCAAGCACAAGAAGGGAAAAGGTTCAGTGGTATGTAACAACACAAATTCCACTTCATTCTCTTAAACTGTATTTCCTTGGAAAAACAAGATCTTATCTAATTGTTTTACTCTCTTTTATTGAAAAAGGAACAAAAAACTGCAAAAGTAGCCTTGGATGATGATGCTGCAGTCCAAAATATTCCAGTTAGCATATCTTGTCCTAAAGAAGGAATGCCTGAATCTTACATGACCATTAATACCTTCTCTCAACTATTGACGGTAATATTTCAATGTGCAGATCATTGTACTGATATGCACAAAGTGTTGAATTTATTTTCTTTCATTTTGCAGGGAGCAACCACTGATCATTTTAATGTTGAATTTTAGTAGTCAAGCTTGGTTTTGGAGAATAGCTTTTGGTTCAAGTGTAAAGTTCCTGTGGTAGCTTTTGGAGAATAGCTTTGAGCTATGTAGTCTTTTATTTCTGTTTCAGTATGCCAAAGAGGAAGAGAACAATGCAATATTCTGCTCTGAACCTTCTGCTTATTCATGTGGTAGCACAATTCAGAAACAATTTGCCATCCATACATTTTGCAGAGTCATTGCTGCTTCCTATACAATCAAAATTTGCCAATTTACTACCACACACAAATTATAGAACAACAGTCATGCAGGATTTTTGGTCAAGTAGGATTACAGAGCACACTACATCTTCAACATTGAGTTCTGTAGCCGTGAGCTCAGATGGGACGTCGTGCATCTATGGTGGCCTTCCTAGCAATCCGTAGCCACTTTCTAAGAGGAGACGAACTGCTTGTTGCTTTCTCCGCGCTGTCGCCGTGGAGTTCATCGGCGAGGGGAGGCCGTCCCTGCGTTCTCACCACCGGCGGCCGCGGCACGCAGTGGGGCACGGGCGCAGGCAGCGCAGGGAGACGGCAGGAGTCGGCACTGGCGCAGGCAGCGCGGGGAGACGATGGGCGACGGCACGAGCTCACCGCTGGATTGGGAAGGGACGGAGGATATGGCCGACTGTCGAGAGCAGTCGATTTGACCGACTGCAGACGATCTGGTTCCAACCCTAACCCCCCATTCCCCAATCCACCCGCCCCCCTCCCCCATCCGTTCCCGCAGCTGGCAAACGGCTGGGGCAAGGAGCCGGAGCGGCGGCGAGGAGGGTAAGCACCAGGGGGGAAAGCAGGTCAGCACTCGATACATGAATCCTTCCTCTCTTGACAAGCAAATGCGTGTTTCATTCAGTTCAACGAAAATGCGGATGCCCTATTCGGTGGTGAATGGAAAGATTGATTTTATTTTTTTTTTTTTGGTTGAAATGCAGATTGGTTGAAGCTTTGGGAAATGAGGAAGAAGAACTGAAGAAGGCGACAAGGGATTTGAAGTCTATGTGGGAAAGGGCTGGGAAGGCGCAGAAGATCACTCCCACCTCAGTACTGGCACCTACCCCCTCAGTGCCGGCACCTCCGTCAAGTTTGCTTTGGGGCTTGAGGTTTTTCCTACAGCAAGGGTTGGCTTTTCAGGGGGACGACGAAATTGAATCCTCACTGAAAGAAAGAAAATTTCCTGAGCTCTTGAAATGGCTGGTAGAACACTTGGAAGGAGCTGACAAGGTGGTTCTGCAGAATGATTTGGATGGCCCTCAATTTACATCCACCAAAATGCTCAAGCATCTTGTTAGCGCTTGCGCCAGAGAAACCACCGGTTGCATCATGCGAGAACTTGGTAACGAGAATTTTGCGATACTTGCTTGCTTGTTTCATGACGCGAGCGATAATCAACAGCTGGTTGTTTGCTTGCGGTATGTTGATAAGAAAGGAAGGGTGGTTGAGAGGTTGGTTGATGTTGTGAGTGTTGAGAACCCTGACGCTTCAACAATTAAAGCTGCGATTGAGTCCTTACTCAAGGATCACTCCTTGAGCTGGTCTAAGGTCCGTGGGCAGGGGTATGATGGAGTAGGCAGCATGAGGGCTCACGTGCAGGGTCTAAAGAAACTAATCACGGATGAATCTCCTTATGCTCATTATGTTCATTGCTTTGACCAAGAACTACAGCTGTCATTTGTTGCTGTTATAAAGGAGATTGATGCTTGTCTTGATTTTCTTGAGCAACTTGAATTGTTGATAAGGCTTCTTAAAACTTCCTGCAAAAAGGCTCAAATGCTTCAAGTAGCTGAAGCTCAACAAGTTCTAGAAGGTTTGAATCCAGAGAAGGGCTTTGGTGAAATGGATGATCCTGGTCGTGGATTTCACTATAAAATGATCGTACAAATTTTTGTACTATATCCCACCATTCAGAGTGTTCTCATCATGGTTGGAGAAGACTATACTCAAGGCCCTGAGGCTGTAAATGCTCGAAAGATGTTGGTATATTTCGAGTCATTTGAGTTTGTTTTCATGACACGCTTGTTTTTGAATGTGTGGGGATACACTTATAACTTAAGCAGATGTTTGCGAATTTTTAGAGATGATTTTACTGTGAATGCAATTGAACACATTTATTCCTCAAAGCAACTTATGGACGAATTGCAGAGTGATGATGGATGGGAAGCATTTCTTAAAGATGTCACTACTTTTTGTGCAAAACATAACATCAAAGTCCCTAGCATGGATGATATTTATGAGCCAGTCTTAAGATCAGATAGGTTCTTCAGAAAAGTCAAGAATGTCCACCGTTTCCATGCTGAAATTTTCACAAGGGTCCTTGACAGGCAACTTCAAGAGTTTAATGACAGGTTTGATGAGGTAAACAGAGATTTTTTTTTTGGCATGGCAGCACTTGATCCAGCTAATTCATTTTATAATTATGACAAGGACAAGGTACTTAAACTTGCTCGGTTTTATCCCAAAGACTTCTCAAGCAAAGATCTGAAGCATCTTCCCATCCTTCTCACACGCTTTATTGATGATATGCGTTAAGATGAAAGGTTTAGAGAAGTGAAAAATTTTGTTGAGATTTCAGTTATTCTTGTTGAAACAAGGAAGAGCCTCAAACATCCTACTGTTTACAAGCTTCTTAAATTGGCGCTAGTTCTTCCCATAGCAACTGCTAGTGTTGAGAGGGTATTTTTTGCAATGTATCTTGTTAGGAATAAGCTAAGAAATAGAGTGGGGGAGCAATTATTGTATGATTGCCTGATTACATTTGTTGAGAGGGAGGTTTTCATGCAAGTTAAGGATGAGGCCTTGATATCTTGCTTTCAAGCCATAGTAGGAGTTTAATGTCACAAGGAGAGCGTGTGGATGTTGAGCAGCTAATGGCTGTGTAAGCGTAATTCATTCTGGACTGAGGTGCAAGAGTGAGGGAGCTGTTTTGTCTTTTAGTATGCTTTAAGCCAAATCTGTAAAGAAAGGGGCCTGCTGCTTGCTTCATTCGAAGAACCCTTGTCAGTGGTGTGCTACGTTGCTGCAGGAGCCACAATGGGCTCCTTGCTTCTGAGCAGAGCAAGCTGGACTACATCATTGCTCTTACTGCGGAGGTGCTAACTCATCTTCAATATCTTGTATTAATGGCAGGTACGTCTGTCTCTGTCCATAATAATCTAACGCTTTTGTGATGATCGCACTTGAGTCACATATATGATTTTCATGATGTTTTTCTGGTACACGGACATGTGTGTCTTAATCCTCGACGATGTTACTCCCTGTCCTATCAGCAGCATCGTATTGAAATATTTATTTCTGATTTGTTGTTTTAGCTGGACAATACATGATCTCTAGCAGTTGTTGGTTAGTATTGGTAGATAGCATATTGGATGGTCCGTCTAGGCTGGTCGTTGCCTATGTCAGCACATGCTTTTCGCATGGCATTTTTGTTCGAAAATTCCTGACTTGACTGTTGTGTTGTGAATCCATTACTCTATTTGATTCTGGACAAGAGGCTATCGAAAAATAAAAAAATCTTATATGCTACGCGCATCATCAGATGCCTTGAATGCATGTTCTTTTTGGTTTAGGAGTCTAGGATCACGTTTGTCAGTACACTCCATACTGGATGATTATAAATTACACGTATTTCCAGAACTGTCTCATGATGGTTCCCTGAATACTTAGGGATGCAACAATATTTTCTGATGCTCAGCTTCAATAATATCTTCTTGAGGATCAATGTGTCAAGGCGGGCATTTTCTAGGTTCATCAGGAATCGCAAGATCCCTGGTTCATCTTCAGCCGAAACAGTGGTGCTCACTCCTTTGCGACTTTCATCTGCCCTTCGCACTGACTCCCCATTGTGTTGTGTAACATATTTGTCTGCATATACCAGTAGATGAGTAGTGTAGAATTTTCCAGTGTGTATGGTTTTGGTGAACTGGATGCTGCTGCGCATGAGGTGAATCTTGTTTTAGTTAGGAGAATTGAGATGGTACTGTTCCTCAGAATTCAGAAAGTGATTGAGATGGTATGCTGGTAGCAGTGTGTTTATCTTGTTTTTCAAAAACATTCTGTTCTAATCTTATCTGGTGTCTGGATGTGTTGCCTACTGCTATTTTGTTCGTTTCTGAACAGATCTTTAAATCGTATGATTTGTACCAATTAATTCGTATGATTTAGTAGCGATTAATTCCATTTTGAACCAGGAGATCTCGTTGAAAATTGCTTGAAGAATTTTGCAAAAAACTAGGCTTTTAGGTAAATTTTAAGAAGACTACCACATTTCTTTTGGTCCTAACTAGGGATGAAAACGGATCGGATACGGACGGATATGTCTGAATACGAATCAGATATTTATTTTTTTGTCGGATCGGATTCGGATACGGGCAGTACAAAATATGTCGGATATGTATCGGATATTGATATACACTACATATCTGCAATAGACATTCAACTTTTGTTATGCGGATACGGATACGGTCGGATATTGATTTTCCGGTTCCGGATACGGACTGTACCATTTAAGCCCTGAGGGCCTTCGGTCGGTCGGACGGACGAGAAATATCCATACCACTTTCATCCCTAGTCCTAACTGTTACAAAATTGTTTTTTTCCTCTTTTTCTTTCTGAAAAAGAGCAGGAGCATTACTATATCAGTTAAGAAGGAGAAGCAAGTGCTCGGTTACAAGGTTGTGGTTACATAATAAAATGTAGAGCTCAGTGCACATAAAGAACACTAACATTATGAAACTACTAGATCCTCAGTGTCCCCTACGGCAACCCTTGATCTTAAGTTCATCTCCTCTTTGATCAAAGACAATAACCGATAAGGGGTTACAGTCACTCCCTCAAAGATGCAGCCTGTTGCATTCTTTCCAGAGATTCCAAGCCGTATATATCAGTAGGGCCAATTTTTCTCCATAAGCCTATCTGCAGTGGGTATCTTATTTTGCACAAGTAGCCAAGCAAATATATGTTGTTTCTCTTCTGCTTTTGCTCTCCATATGGCCTTGGTGTTGAATGTGCAATAAGTTCCTTTGAACTGAAATTTATACGCAGACTTTGCACTATAAACTCCGTTGCTAGTCCACTTCCAAGCTATTTCATCCGGTCGCTCAGTGTTCTGAAAGTTGTCAATCGGGTCCCATGGAAACACAATTTCAGCCATCTCATCAACAGTTATCATTCTTCTCCATAGGCCTCTAGTCCAGTTTTGATTCTGTAAGTTTTCCTTTACTGTGTTGTTCTTTCTCCATGCTAGCTTGTAGAGATTAGGTGCTAAGTCTCTAGGCGCGCTCCCATCTAGCCATGCCGATTTGCCTCCAACATACGCAGACTGTGTTGTTTTTTTCTCTTTTGAAAGCACATTTTGCCTAACATTTTACCTTTTTTTTTTTAGCAAAGCCTCCAACATTTTTTTTTTTTGAGATCATCCAACATTTTCCTGAACACCTTCGCGTGCTTGTCTCGCATAGGGTCAGTGGGCCCTGAGTGTTGCCGTCGTTGACGAGTGGGCTCGGGTTCTCAGGAACGCAAGTGTATAACTCCACTGCTGGGCCCAAAAAAATAGTATATTAATGGGCCGAATCCTCTTCTCCTCTCCGGCCCCGGCCCAAAACGACATCTCTTTGTGGTGGAGAGGCTCGTCGGCGTCGGCGAGAGCAGCAGCGAGCTCGAGCAGGAGCGGGGTCGCCGCCGTCGTCTGGGAACCCTATCCACCTCCCATTCCTCAATCCACTCGGCTCCCTCCCTCATCCTTCTCCTGGGGCGGATCGCGGTGGAGCACAGGCCCCGCCGCAGCCGGCATACGGCAGGGGCAAGAAGCCCAAGCGGCGGCGAGCAGAGCAATAGGAAAAAGCAGGTCAGTTCAGCACCCAACGCCCCAGTTCTTCCTCTTCTGACTTGGGAATGCGTGTTCCGTTCAGTTCTACGAAAATGCGAAGGCCCGGTGGGGAATGGAAAGAGATGCATTTATTTATTATTTTTTTGTTTATTTTGGTTGAAATGCAGAGATTAGTTGAAGGCTGGGGAAAATGAAGAAGAAGAAGAAGGGGACGGTGGATTTGAACTCTTTGTGGGAAAAGGCGAGGAAGGTGCAGAAGACCGCTCCCACCTCTGTTCCCGCACCTCCTCCGTCGAGCTTGCTTCGGTGCTTGAGGTTTTTCCTGCAGCAAGGGCTGGCTTTTCAGGGGCATGATGAAACTGAAGACTCACTGCTCCAAGGAAACTTCCCTCAGCTCTTGAAATGGTTAGCAGAACATTTGGAAGGTGCAGATAAGGCGGTTCTGCAGAGTGCTTTGGATGATCCTACAATTGTTTCTCCAGGTATGCTGAAGGATCTGGTCAATGCTTGTGCCAGAGAAACAACTAGGCGTATAATACGGGACCTTGGTGACGAGAACTTTGCGATACTTGCTTGCTTGTATACTGATGCTTGCCGTAATGAGCAGTTGGTTGTTTGCTTGCGGTATGTCGATAAGAAAGGGAGAGTGGTTGAGAGGTTGGTTGGCATTGTGACCGTTGAGAACCCAGATGCGTCGACAATTAAAGCTGCGATTGATTTCTTGCTCAAGGATCACTCCTTAAGCTGGTCTAGGGTCCGCGGGCAGGGGTATGATGGAGTAGGCAGCATGAGGGCTCATGTGAAGGGTCTGAAGAAACTAATCACGGATGAATCTCCTTCTGCTCATTATGTGCATTGCTTTGACCAAGAACTGCACTTGGCACTTGTTACTGTTCTTAAGGAGAGCGATGCTTGTGCTGATTTCTTTGAGCAACTCGAATCTTTGGTGAGTCTCCTTGAAATTTCCTGCAGAAAGGCTCAAATGCTTCAAGTACCTGAAGATCAACAGGTTCTAGAAGGTCTAGATAAAAAGAAGGCCTTTAGGTCTTGTGATCCTCGTTTCGGATTTCACTATAAAACTGTTATACAAATCTGTGTACTGTATCCTACCATCCGAAGTGTTCTCATCATGGTTGGAGAAGACCAGACTCAAGGTGTCGAGGCTGTAAGTGCTCGAGCAATATCGGTATATTTTGAGTCATTTGAGTTTGTTTTCATGACACACTTTTTGATGAAAGTGCTTGGATATACTGAAATCTTAAGCAGATCTTTGCAAATGAGAAATCATTTTATGGTTAATGGCATTCGTCTCATTGGCATTTCAAAGAAACTTGTGGGCAAACTGCGGAGTGATGATGAATGGGAAGCACTATTTAAAGAGGTCACTAGTTTTTGTGCGAAGCATGACATCGAAGTCCCTAGCATGAATGATATTTATGAGCCAGTTTTAGGATCAAAGGGGTCCTTCAAAAAAGTAAAAAATCTCCACCATTACCGTGTTGAAATTGTCACTAGTGTCATTGATAGGCAGCTTCAAGAGTTTAATGACAGGTTTGATGAGATAAACAGGGATTTTCTTTTTGGCGTGGCAGCACTTGATCCAGCTAATTCATTTTACAATTATGACAAGGACAAGTTACTTAAACTTGCTCGGTTTTATCCCAAAGACTTCTCAAGCAAAGATCTGAAGCATCTTCCCATCCTTCTCACACGCTTTATTGATGATATGCGTTATGATGAAAGGTTTAGAGAAATGAAAAGTTTTGTTGAGCTTTCAGTTATGCTTGTCGAAACAAAGAAGAGCCTCAAACATCCAATTGTTTACAAGCTTCTTAAATTGGCGCTAGTTCCTCCAATTGTAACAGCTAGTGTTAAGAGGGTATTTCCTGCAATGGACCTTATTAATAGTACACTAAGAAATAGAGTGGGAGAGCAATTATTGAATGGATGTTTGGTTTCATTTATTGAGAGAGAGGTTTTCATGCAACTTAAGGATGAGGAATTGGTATCTCATTTCCAAGCCATAGAAGAATCATAATGCAGAACTGAAAATAATGGGTTATTAATTCAGTATGGACTGTGGTGCAAGAGGGAGCTATTGTGATTTAAGGTGTTCTTGAATCCAAAACTGTAAAGCAAGGGACCTGCTGCTTACATTTTGTTAGAAGAACCATTGCCATATCTTTAAAGGTGAAGTGCTTTCTTGCTGCATGAGCCATTATGGACTTCTTGATGTGAGCAGAGCAAGCAGTGCATCAGTGTTCTTACTGCGTAGAGCTGGCAAGGCATCTTCAGGCTCTTGTAGTAAAGGCAGGCATACCCTTCTTTGTCCACAGTACTCTGAATTTGTGATGATCCACTCCTTAGTCAGATTTGTGATTCTCATGATGTTTCTGGTTCAGAGACTTTGTTTCTCTTAATCCTTTATGATGTTCCTCCGTCTTTTTCTATAACATCTAGTGAAATGTTTATTTTTGGTTTGTTATCGTTGGAGCTGGACAATAAATGATCTCTAGCAGTTGGTTAGTTTTGGCGCATATTGGCCCTTCTCTAGTCTGGCACTTTGCTTAGTCTTCACGTGCTGTACATGTGGTCTTTTTTTGTTACACTTCGTATCCATGTTAGTTTGTACTGTCTCCATTGGATGAGTGATGCACAATAATTTTTTATGATGTTAGAGAACGGTCTACAGAAAAATCTTTTATGCTTCATAGATCAGCAGATATCTCTTCATTGTGGCTTTTTTTTCCTTTTTGTTTGATCGTATATGCAAGTTCCTTGTGTTTTAGAGGCTAGAGGATCGTGTTGTTTACAAACTTTTAACGTGCTGGTTTGTACACTCCAGACTTGATTATAAAACATTTTGTATGTCATTGGATTGAACTGAACAGCAAGTAGGCAGACGATAAAACACCTAGAATGTGTTATTATGTTCTCCTGAAAACTTAGTGACAGCAACACTGTTTTCTGCACAGCTAGCTTGGAGGGTTAACCCACTGATGATACCATAATAAACACGAGTTATTCTTGGTAGTCCATTAATCATTACATTGTCAAGTCGATATCTGAAACATTGATTATTAACTTTTGGATCACTGTGCAGGGTTGACAGGTAAATTGTCAACATCCCCTCATTCATGGTGAGGGTCATGTCTGAGAAGCACATTGACCTGTCATTGACAGGCCCATTCGGTGACTGCCCCCCTGGTAGGGTGAGGAACCAGTTTGGTGGACTGTCCCCCTCTGACAGGGTGAGGAACCAGATGAACTGAAGTCAAATGGGCTTGGTTTTTTCTTTTTTGAGGTAAAGTCAAATGGGCTTTTGGTGGGTATGCCGGTGGTGAGAAAGAAGACGAGGAATGCGAATATAAAGTGAGCCCAGTTGTTTAATGATATGTATTTGTCTTAAGAACGGGAGTCGGATGTGTAGCCCACTAGCCCAGCCTAAAATCCACAACCAGTGTTGGGTTTTTTCTCAAAAAAAAAAAAAGGACCAGTGTTGGGTTTCAGAATTGTAGCAGGCTGTCCTGCTGCTGGCTGCTTTGTACCTTTTGCTGTGTAAGGTAGCTAAGGTTGGAATGTAGTTGCATTATACTTTTTAGTTCTTTTTATTAGTAGAACCCTGTATTATATTGCTTTAAAAAGAGGTGAAATTGACATGTTGGCTTCTTGGTTCTCGCTATCTGCTTGAAAAGGATTAAAAAAATAATTTCAACTTACTGCTGCTATTATCAGGTACTCTGCTATTTTCACGGTCGCGTGATTTGTGCCATCCATGTCAATGCTCTTAACTTTTTACTGTGCTATGATGCTGAACTGACTAAGGGAACAACCTGGCCAATTATTGATATTCTATCTGCCAATCTGGTGCCAGGCTGCTGTAAAAAACACTACCCATCCCATACTTTGAATTCTCAAGAAGATCATGGACGAGTGCTTCAGATGTAGAGGCTGGAATAATATGTCCATTCCAAGAGCACGAGCCAGGCCACCACCATGCTGGGCACCATTTGCCAAGTTAAGTTGTTGCAGCCGGTGCTAACGAAGCAGGCGTCGTTTTCCAACAGGAGAAGTTCGGTGAGCCGGCTCTGGTGTGATCCCCATGACATGGACAACGCCCTCTTCACAATCGTCCATTATTACTGTTTTTTTATCATCTTTTTTGGAATTAGACAAGACAAGCGAGATTGTACCTACCTCTCACAAAACTCAAGTTGATGTCGACACCTTTTTTTTTAGCGCCAACTAACTGCAATTGAGCAATTGAGAAATGTTTGTTCTTCACGGGTTCTGAGAAAAGAAAACAAGGCGAAGTGTTTGTCCTGCTCTCCACCTAGTCCCATGCAACACCTCCACAAAACATCTCCTGCAAAAAGCTTGAGATGGTTTAAGAAACTTTGCCTTTGTGAAGATCAACTAGAATTCTTTTGAGGTTTTGCAGGATTCGGTTGCAGGATTTGGTGATCAAGGAATGATTGTGTTGCAGCCACCATAAACGATTGAAGTGCTATAAATGATATCAATGGGATAGGCACTGAGCCTGTAGCCTGTAGGCTCCTAAAAGATATCTGAATGACTGAATGGATATACAGTAGGCTGGCATGTCTCAAGGGTGTGTAGAGGGCAATATGTTAGGCTATGGGAGGAATATAGCACCAAGGGGAAAGAATGTCCCGTTTAGGGGAGACCATAGGGCCCGTTTGGTTACACATTCTCAAATATTTTAACAGAGCACCAATAATTTCCTAGGAATGTTGGATGGACATAAATGGATAGAAAATTACAAAGAAGGAATAACAGATTTGGAAAGGCGTTGTGCGCTTAAATGAGAAAAAAATACACATCTCCATGTGCATGTATGCAACCAAGTCCAGCAGTTGGGAGCACAGTTCATTCAAAATAATTGGAGCGATGATAAAGCACTCAACTGTCCAGGCATAAACCACTGAGTTGCAATCTATAAAGAAAGAAACTGGTAAAAAGAACTGCAAAAGAATAAGGGACACCTGAATGCCACAGCCACACCATGTAGCACTTTACCAGTTTAGATGCGATGAGCACTCTGCTATGGACCACATCGCATAGGTACCTGCCAACTTGTAATTCCAGCCAATGCAAGAGCACCATTTTTCCAACATGTAATGTTCGGTAAACCGCAATCATCCATTCCCCGACATGACAACACCAACGGAGTAATAAGCTTGCGACAAATTTCAAAGTCCCTATCGGCATCACCTTTTGCCTCGTACAGCAAATGGGAAGTGAAGAATACAACCAAGGCTGGCGTGAGTCCTGAGGCACCTTCACTTAGTCTGGCTCAGTTAGACTTTTCAATACATTTGGTAATATCTCGCCTTCTTAAAAAACAAGTGCAGCAGCCACAAAATAATTTTGTAATTGACACATCCTTCAGCTGAGAGTTGCATTAATCTAACCTTCTAGGTTGTGACCTTAGCAAATTAATAGGGGGAACACATCATTGGACTACAAGCCAACAAAATATAGACACATCATGAACATAAAAGCAATGACATTAGCAACTTTATGCAGCAAAGTAGGTGCATCACGAACAATATAGAGCAGGACAAATTCCTTAGCAATAACTTTATGACCCATCTTGCTTTGGTGGGGAATTTCTAAAATGCCCAATTGGCAGAGCCGTCTAAACAAGAAACTTTTACATACTCACCATTGTTTTCCCTTGCATACATTAATCATAGTGCTCGTTTTGATACTTGCCATTGAAACCTACACTGGCATGTTGCCACCAAGGCAGATGTAGTTAATGGAGCGGTTACGTTGGAGATCCTACCAAACTTGAATCCTGCAGCACATATGAAGGAATTGAGGAACCTGTGATTAAACAATTAGTGGAAAAAAATCAACGGTGTGTAATCTAAAGAACATCTCCATCAGATGTAGGGACAGATTCGATTCTTTTTCAGAGACTTGTCGCACTTGTGAGTAACACTATTTGTTTGATTGCTTGTCCTTTCTGCTTCTGCTTTTCCTGGTTCTCCAGGTGAAGCACAATGCCATATACTTGTTCCATGCTTTAGTTTGTTCTCCACTGAAATTGTCCCTTCAAAAGAATGAACTTCCCCTTCATTAGCAGGAAGATCAAAGCATATATATTTCGTCCCAATCAAAGAACATGAGCATCAGCTTGGCATTCTAGAAGTTACTTTAGGAATTAGAGCAGACCAGATGAAAGCCAACCACTTTGTTAATACTGTGTTTGGAGAATGGGGAACAGATAGTTGTAAAGATGCTAGTTGGTGTCAAAGTCAAACTAATTGAAACTGAAGTCAACAGCCCCACGCCTCCCACTCCCACTACTAAAGTCAATTTTATGTTGCAATGTACCAAAAGGGGGGATGTTAAAAGAAGAAGCATGCCATGAAACTCCAATTCTACAGCTTTGTTAATGAGGTCTTGACAACTTGTCAAAATCAAATTGTTAATAATTAACAGCTCTAGTGAAGTATTTAAACTACAGCATGATCTGGAAGTAACTTAAACTTTGTTCAGATAAACAATAATTGAAATGATGAACTAAGTTGCAGTTCATTTTAACCATATTTTGCATCGATTGATTATATTACGGTATTCCACAGTGTAGAGTGGGAATGCAAACTGGCTACAATAAACTTCCATAGAACAATCGACTATTGACATGCCACGTTTATGTCAAAATGAATTGAAGGTTCAAATAAACTATGACATTGCACTACTCAATGAGTGGAAATGTTGATCATAAATGTTTTACATCTTCCTCATAAAATTAGAGATGCCTTAACTGTTAACGAACCTATATGTTTACATAATTTTAAGTGCAAACCTTCACATTCAGTAAAGATTGAATGCCCTGGACTCACTGCACATCACTGAAACAATAAAATGGATTGATATTATCAACATATGCCCATATTTAAAAGGCCATACAAATACACGACATCACCAAGACACTGAATGGGCTTGCATATGCGTGTCTGGTATGTCTCTCTCATCTCATCAGAGTTATTAATCTTCTGCTTCATCCCCCATTAATGTTAGTATGATTGATTGGCCATTACACAAACTAGACTACCCAACCACCAAGTATATGCTAAACACATACATGACTAGTCACCGTGTCTGTATCAATGTATCATCCTACTTGTGCCCATCTAGATAGCTTACTTGTTGGAGCAGGAAGAATATATGCTTTTAAGCATTACATAGGTTTATGAAAAAGAATTGAACCACCTTAAATGCACAAGTGTCAAAGGTTAAAAAAGTAATAATTGGTATCATGAATTTTCTTAGTGACCACAGGAAATAAAGAGGCTACAAAAATAGCTATGTAGGCATGAAGGACTTATTCCCTAGAAATGTTGTTGGGAAAAAGAAACCCCTCCCCATATTACCACAAAATGCCAGTATATGCACAGATGGGGAAAAAAGTCTAATACTAGCAATTCAGATTGTCGCTTCAACAGAGTAACCCTGAAGAAACACAAAGAAGAAACACTACGATAATCTATCCCGCCAGAAAACTTTAGTCTTACAGAGATACAGACTGTTGCACAAAAGTTGCAGATCATTTATTTTTAAGCTGTCTCTGTGACACACAAAAAAAGCATGAGAACTCGTCTATACCATTTCTTTAACACTGATAGCTTTTAAGACACCTCTACTGTTTTAGGTACTGGTATGCTGCCACTCATTGGTAGTGCAAAGCGATCACTCGATTAGCATCTCCTTTTTATAGATGGAGGAATATAAGATCATTGTCAATAGAACATGCACAAACTTCCCCAATGGTTACATAAAGTTTGTCATTTCTGCTCACCACTTAAAGCATCTGATTACAGGTCAATGTAGAAAAATATGAACAGTACATTCATCCAATATCAAATTACTTAACACACCATATTTGAAGGATTTGGCCACTTGGGAAGTCATCAGACAACAAAATTATCTGATATGAGAAGAATAACATAACTAAGCACAAATTTAAAGAAAGGGGACTAAAAGAAAAGAAAACATGTCATACAACAAAGCACAAACAAGGCAGTAAGTGGACATAACACATAAAAATGTGCACATGTGCAATGGTATGCTGAAGGACGCGAACTCATGCATACAGAAGAAAGTTTACTTCTTGGTAGTGCCTATCTTCTGTGTTTCATCTAAATGACCCTTCAATATGAATCAAGTATGCTTAACAGAATCTCATCGTAGGAAAAACCAAATGGTATGAAGCATAGCTCTGCAAGCACATTAAACAGAGACTTTGATGTTTGATAGGGAAGCTTGCAAGTTGTTCAGCTTATACACCCCAGAAGACACCTCACAGTCGAGTAGGTTAAGGTTAATCAGGGAACTTCAACTGACAACTAGAAGAGAACCTTTACGTTATCAATAGTCTCAGGTAAGAGCCAGTTTGGTTGTAGAGCAAACTTGAATGCCAATAATAGCTGAAGCTAAGTCAAACTTCCATTTTAAGCATAGAACCTGAACAACATAAATGCAGAATTCATTATAAGAGGGCCATAAATTTACCTCACATTTATCAGTTATAAAAATGTTTATCTGCTACCTTGCATATGATAGTAATACATACAGTTCAAAACTAACCTGCAAGCCTCAAACCTTTTTTTTTTGCCATATTGCTATTGGATGGTATACTCTCTTGATCTCCATAAGATCATCCACTGTTGTTTAGCGAAGGAATCAAAATCTTACAAGCATGTAAGTTTTATCATTCTTATGCTATAATTGGGATAACGCTTGAGCATGGAACAATGTATATGCATGATGCATCGTCCATTTATTGCAACTGGCCATGTAAATGATCAACTGAGCTGCCTACAGGAGATCTAGCAAAAATATATAGAAAATAGATATAGTAAATAAGTCTAAATGGCAATTAATCTCCCAAGACATTCATGCACCACAAAACTAGAATGTTAGTTCACAGATGACCAAGAGAAAATTTCCACACTCAAGAAGCCAACTGAGACAGAAATAATAAATCAGACACACCATTGGTAGCATAACAAGGCACAACTGAACTGATAAGTACTCATACTCTACAGATCTTGCAAAAAATTGCATAAAATACAAGGAAATGATTCATAATTATTTCCAGTCACTATGAACCAAGAAAGACAAAGGGAAAAGGCAACAATTGTCAACACGGGCATATTTTCTTTCTTCCTTTATTTCTTACAATCTATGGGCAAATGTTTGCCAATGTAATGCTACACTCTGGAGCTAAAAAAACTTTGATCAAGGTACCCAGGGAAGATCAAAATGTTTGAGGTTGCACCAAATTATTAATCTAATGCTGCTCTGCATGTCCCACTTTCCGGAAATCAATTGCAGGCCCTCCCAATGGAATTAAAATGAAGAGATTAGACATAAGCAGTAAGAAGCTACATGATAACTTTCTATCCAACCTTCAGCTCAGCCTAAAATGCCAGAGGGCAGAAATTACCCATCAAGGAGTAAACAGGCTCAGCAGAAATTGCCTTCTTTATCATTCCTTTTGGTCAAGATGTACAGTTGATAATGTAATAGCCCTTGTATGTCAACAACTCATCACAGCACAGTTGTATACAAAGCTTCCAGAATGGCGGGTGCCAATGATCTTCCAATCAGGTAGTCCATTACTGGGAACCCAAGAACAAATCTCAATCACCCCACTCCCACCAACACTCATTCCACCAATGACAATGAGCATATTTCCACAACTGCGAAAAGCCAAGCCCCACCCATGAACTGATGTATACCTCCCAGGTAATGACCCAAGAGTGATCCAAGTATTATTTTCCTTGTCATACTTCCTAACCTCCTTCAATGCATAATCAGCAGCATAAAGTTCATTATTCACAACAGCAACAAGAGGTGGAGCACCACTCCCACCGTTAAGGCCTAGCGCCATATCTGGGATCAACCGCCAGGTGCCATTCTCCAAATCAAACTCCTCAGCACAATTAAGGATCTCATTGTGCTTCTCAGCCTTCCCACCAATGACATAGAACTTGCCATCCATGAAAAAACCAGAGCACATCTGTCGCGCTCTGTTCATGCTTGGAAGAGTGGTCCATGTCTCCATCTCAGAATCATAAAGCTCAGCAGAGCTCAATGTACCACCATTCTCACCAATACCACCGGCTACAATAGCCTTCTCGCCGAAGCTTGCCGAGCCAAACAAGCACCTCGGTGTGTTCATCATCTTTCCCGTTGTCCAAGAGTTAGTTAGAAGGCTATACCTCAGCACAACGTGGGCCTCCACCCTCCTCCCAAAGACAAGGATATTGGTGCCCACAGCCAAGGATTCTTTATCAGCAAGTGTGAAGCATTCTATGGGAGGCATGGAAGGGATGCTGAACCACCGTTGGCGGCATGGATCAAAACCATCCCACTCAAGCACATTGCATGAGCAATAGATCATCTGTTCGACAATCCGGGCCTCCCGTCTCAACCTATAAAGTTCCCCATACCTTACAAGGGAGTAGAAAGACCGGTTAACACGTGCCACATCGTAATAGTATGATCGAGGAAGACGGAGCAGGCAGGAAATGGACAACTCCCGGCCAATCCCGCCAATAAGCTCACTTGTGTTGACTTCGCCGTTCTGATCAGCATCCTCCATCCCAGAACTCCAACCTTCGATTGCAGGAATCCCGGAACCACTAGCGACCTTATTCTTCTTGCTATAACAATTGAACAGACCCTCCACCTGTCCTCCCTTCTGTGCCCACTCCACCTGCAGGCTTTCAGTCACACAGTTGCTGCTTCCAGAAGTGAGCTCTTCAGAGAGAATCAATTCAGGGGCCGGGCTTGATGAGCTTGCGAGTCTAAGGCCAATATCAAGCCCTGGTCCCCCAACATGACCAGAGCAGCCTCCAAACTTTACGACGCCTCTACAGCAATCCTTAAGGCTGCATGAATCTTCCAGCAGCCAAATCTACACAAGCGAACTAGTTGCAGACTCAAATTCAGGACTGAACCTGCAACGAGAGAGCACATGACGGTCAGGTGGAAAAGCAAAACCGCAAATAACGCCAACAGTTTCAGTTTTTTTAAGCCAGATCCAGAACAAAAATTATTGCATCAAATACTCCAACCAAATCTCCCCTGCCCCCCAAACACGCAACAAATCACGAAGGCAAACAGCACCAGCAGTATCCGATCTTACCTCCGAAGCAATCAAGAAACGGGCAATCAGGGGAACCGATGTCGAATCGCGGGAGAAGTAACGGGGATGGCCGCCTCGCCGCCCGTGCATTCCACCGGCAGGGTCTGACCTTCAATCGCCGCCGGCAACTACGGAATAGCACCAAGAACGGCCTTTTCCATCAGGAGCAATCAGGAGAAAAAAGATTCCCAAGGAGCCCACCGGGCACCTCAAGAAATCACGGAAATTCATAGGAAAATCAAAGAAAAAAAAAAAGATAACCCGACGGACGACTCACCGATCAGTCCTGCGCCATTGCGGCCTCCCGCAGCGGCGCGCCGCCGGAAGGGGAACAGTGGAGCCGCATCCCGAGCGCCACCGAGCCAGAGGCTTCGGCGATGTGTTTATCTCTCTCCCCCTCCTCCCCTCTCCCGTTTTGTTTTCTCCCTCCCTCCTCTCTCTCTCTCCTCTCCTCCGTCCTGCTTTCTTTTCTCCCTCTCACTTGTTTTCTTCTCTCTTCTTGTTTTTGTATTCTATCAGCAACTCCAACTGTGAAAGGGAGAGAGTGGAAGGTGGTGATGGAGAGGTTTGCCCTTTGGCCCGTATTTATATTGGTGCTTAGGCTTTACCGTTTTGCTAAAATCCATGAATACCACAAAGGTGCACACGAAGAGATGTGGTTCCATCTCCAACTTTATTTAGGTTCAAGAACAGTCTCCAACTTTGCTTGTTGGAGTTTGGAGGAGTGACAAGTAATTGTTGGAGCTAGCGTGATGACTAATTGTTGAGGCTAGAGTGACGTTGTGTGTTGGCGATTTTGTGCATGCTGATCAATATTGGTGATATAATGATGTGTATTCGATGTGTGATGTTTCTTGATATTTGGTTTTTTATGCCATAGGATATGCATAAGACGTGGCTCTAGCTTTAATTGTTGGATGTATAGCAATGATGTATGATTTTTCCCCTTAACTATAAATGTTAAGGATGTATCTACTTGTATTTGGTGTGTGGTCCATGCGCAAAATGTTGTTGAGATTTTGGAAATATATGAGATGGCAATGATATGTCATATGGGCAAGACTGGGCTTCATGTTTCATGCAATAAATATATATTGGATTATCTAATGGGCTTGGTATTTATTGGGCTACAACCTTAGAATACAACTTATGGTGAGGTAAGATGTGCTAAAAAAACTTATGTTGAGGTAAGAGATGTAGATGGTGTCTATAGTGGATTTGTTTCGTATTACCCATTAATATTACAGCTATGCAATTAAAATCTTGGCATCAATGTTGGCAGAAAATAAAAAAAGTGTATATTTTCATATCCTTTTGCTTCTTATTGCATGAAATATTTTATTCCATCAATGAATTGAAGTCACATATGATCTATCTCAAATATGGTTTAAGCCCTTATGGTTTTTGGTTTGGAATAAACTTTGGATTGTGGAAAAGGAAGAAGTCTATTTCTGACCATCGAACTATCCACTAAGTTTGGGTTATGATAAAACTATGTATACAATGCTCATAAGCTATGGCACAACACCACACTAGCTCCAACAAAGTTCTTAATAATGAGCAACTACGTATCCAACAAATATACCTTTTCTTATACCATTATGGAAAGTAAATTATAAAGTAGCAGGTCGTTGAGAAAATGATTTGTGTTTCTAAACTAACATTCTTAGTTCTAGATGATGACAACAACCATATCTCAACTTGTTTGTGATTAGAAAGTCCAAAAGTATAGCAAGTTGGACACTTTGTATACCATGGATAGCATTGGAGCTATTTAGAATGTCCAATTGATCTTCGAGCCAAGCCTCAATCTATGAGCGCATTGCCCATCTTGTGCTGTTGTGCATGCATATGTGCTGAAATGAAATAAGGAACTGCTAAACATCTAAGAAACAATATGATTATTAGACTATTGAGCCTTTTTCTCATGTGGGGTTCTACTTTGTAGGAATTTAAGATTGTTTTTATTATGAAATTGCCGTACACTCCACCAAAATATTTGGTATATGAACTTTTACATGAACTGTACCTACAAATATAAAAATTCTTGTCCCAGGTAGGCATGGGTGTTTGCAAATATTAAATCTCCCAAGCCATGGCATTTTTTATTCTCCACTTGTATATGCACACTCGTTTAATAACATAGATCCATTATAGTTGTTTGATCTGCCATACATTGAGGGGCTGAAAAATTCACTGTAAATAATTTGAGTTCATTAATTAAATAAGATCACTTGTTTAAAAGTGAAAATAATCTATTGTTCACAACTGGGGCAATTTTAGTTTGCAATGGCATGATAGCGTGTGTCTACCTTATAACACTAGCTGTGTGGTCGTAGCATTTCTCGTCCTCCAAGTGCCAAAAGGACAGGCACAGCCGTCAGAGGCTCAGGCCTCTTTTTATCCAAGGTAAGAAATGGGATGCCATTTTTGCATTTCATTCCCAAAAGAAGTTAGAATTTGACAGTGTACTATGTACGAGCTGCCGTTTTGTCGCTGGGAGTAGTACGATGGATGATTGACACGCATACAACAACCTCGAACTTGAAAAAAGGAATTCAAAGAAAAAGAAATATGGAGAATTTGTTTATTCTCCTTCCTTTCCCATGTAGTGCAATCTTTAAAATGGCCCTTAAATCGTCACTCTATTAATGTTCTCTGATTAACTGACCAAAGTATAATTACACAACTAGGATGATATATATAGCTTTTTTAGAAATGATTTTGGGCATTTCGGTAATTTCTAATTAGATAAATGCAGAAAGCATATTTCTGAGGTAGCATTAAATTGTTAATATAAATGAAAACAGTTAATTTGAACAAACCATTTTTGTCTCCCTGTACTAGATACAGTTTTCTGAAGTCTGAAGTATATGCAGACCTAAGTAAAAAAAAAGAGGTATATGCAGACCTTTCTCAAGTAATGATTGGCCGGCTATGAATCTTACTGTACCACAGTGAAGTTCTCGAGACTGACACAATATATATCATTGGGCTTATTTTCTTCTTTCATGATTATATTACATTATGCTAATGAATATTGATACATGATACATCATGGAATATCTGATAGAACCCCAATCATTTTAAACATTTGTACACAAGAATATATATCATCTTTGAATTTTGTCATGAAGTAAGACCCGTGGACTAATCTAATTAATTAGCGTCGACAGCGACGCATTTCAAATGCAGACGAATGCTAATTATCGTGGTTACTAATACACACGTGTTCAAAAAGAACAAGCCATTGCACCATCGACAGCTGGCAAATCCACACACGTATAGCTGGACCAATACCGAAAGCAGATTGAGCACGTAGGCAACAACGGTTCAATTCTACCCTAATTAGAGAAGCTAGACTAGACATCATTCTTCAATTCCAAGATTTCCTTTCATGTCACTTTTCTGCGCATCCATGCCGTATATACACATGCACAAAACCGTTTTCTGAACCAGCACAATCGTGAGTCATCACCGAAGATACTCCCTAGGTCCGTCTAGAAAAGAAAGCAACTCTCAGTCAAATAATTTTTAAATTTATACAATAAATTATGAGCATTTTATCTCTTTAAATAGTTTTAGTATAAAAATATATGCCTTCAATAAATATTAGTATTATTTTATATAAATTTAGTTAAAACTATTTGACTCCTCGAAAGGCGAGATTGGTATTTTTCGGAGGAAATAAAAGAGAATGAATAATTTCCACCCTAGCTCTTGATGAAGATCGATAGAGACCGCCACCGCAAGCGAGCACGCTTTTAAGGCCCCGCCGTGGTGGTCCGCCGAGCCGCGGAAAAGGTTAGCACAGGATTGAACGAAGCAGCTATCATCCATCACTGTTGGCATCGATGCTCCATGAAAGTGGAGCTCAAGGTCATCGGAGCAGGAGAGAGGGGCAGACAGATCCATTGCTGGTGAAAGCAATGGGAAGCCGCCGGTTGGCAGCCACACAACGGAAAGGCATGGACGACACCTGAGGCGTTGATTCGGTTTGGCCCGTGCGTGAGGCATCTGGCGGCCGCCATGGGTGAGGGTGAGAGGTAGTACGTGACGCTTTGGCGTTTTTATTATATATACATATACATATATATACATATATATACATATATATATGTATATATATATACAACTCTGATGATTTGAACGAGTACTGTGGCATGGGCTGCAATATTGGCTCTGCTTGTGTGTGCTTGCTAGGGGTGTTGCCAAAAGAGCCGGGCACCTTGCTTTCCTCATGCCGATATATGGAAACGGAATCTAGCTAGAGCGCATGATGATATATATGTTCTAGCTTGTTATTCTTTTCATAATATAGTATGTTCTAGAGAGCATGAATCTAGCTTGGTGGATGATCACTGATATAATAACAAAAGACATATATAGTATATATGGCGGCGTGTGGCGCGTGTCCGTGTAAAAATATATAGGGCATTTGCTTAAAGGAGTAGTGCCCAAGTTCTGCCCCATGATATATAGATTTATTTGGTAGTGGAGAGGAGAAAAAGAAAAAAACTGAATTTCTACGTTAAATTCTACACGGTTCAATCTAAATATAGGTTGCTTTATTTATATTTTTGTAATCTATGCCTAATTTACAGAAAATTGCACCCGCATCTGCCGCAATATCAAATTTATTTCACCAAGTCCATGTTTCATCAAGTCCAACATGATATATGTCTTGAATAGGTATCTATTTGGTATTCTAGATAATAACATATTTTTTAAACACCTTGATGACCAAAATTAAAAAAAAAATTGACTTACGTTAAGAGAACACCAAAATAACCTACACTTTAAAACAAAAGGAGCACATTCCATTTTATATCACGAGTAGATAGAAATATCCAACCGTCACGAGCACTGATCTTTTGACGTAGTCAATACAGATAAAGGATGAGGCACACAAAAGGCCCAAACAATCATGCATCACCCATCACACACGCACACAAACACAAGCTAGTTAGTGACGTCCAAATCACCAGCAAATAGCTAGTATAGGTTTAGCCCATCAGGATGATCGAACTCATCCATCCATGCACGCGCTTTGTGTGCCGCTTGACTCTCTCTCTCTCTCTCTCTCTCTCTCTCTCTCTCTCCCCTCCATCTAACACACCACACCACACCGTCAAAGCTTTCGGTCGTGGAAGAAACACAATCATTGCCCATAGGCAAACCCTCACTTTCCACACAGCCTACATCACATCCGCTTACGAGCTTGCGATCAAGCTCGATCTATCGATCTCTCTTGCTGCTGCTTATTGCGGATAAAGGCGATCATTTAGCCGGTCGATCAGTATCACCAAACCCTGCTTGGTCACCGTCAAGCATGGTGTGGCAGTGTCATACTGTCATGCACAGTGTGTGTGCGCTTTGCTATATAGCTTGGGCCCTGGTTCTCGGATGTTCTTAAGGAAGCGTGTAAAGCTATTAAACGAAGAGCTCTAGCACTGCCCAAAAGTACACGCACAAAATTTCTTGGAACAAGTTTGTGCGTGATTATCATTAGAGTACTACAGCGACGAGGCACCAAATTGTTTATTATTGTTAGAAAGAGAGGATGGATAAATGTAGTACGAACAAATTACTTAAGGGTGTGGCCACACAAAAGAACTATTAATCATAGTATACCTAGGCAGCTATAGGAAGAATTTAAATAGAAGTGGTCGCTAGGAGATCTTTATTTGTAGCTTCGTGGCACCAGATTGTTTACTGCCTCCGTAACGGAGTATGTCACTGTTGATTTTTAATTTGATCACGCCATTCGACCTCTCATCTTATAAAAATTAAAAATTATATAAGTCCTATAAAAAATATGGAGCACGCTATTAATTCCTCATAAATATAATACATTTCATAAAGATTTGTGTATGAACAGATCCTAGCTTTGTTCTAAAGACCCTAACAAGAAAGTCGTCTCTTACGAAAATCACTCCTTTGCTCTCTGATTTTTTCCCCTTGTTCCAAAAAGGAGCTATAAAGACTATACATAATATATAGTATGGGATGATGAGAACACTGGCCCACCTACAAGCAATAATCCCTATAAATTTTATATTTAGAAGTGTCCACTAGGAGAGTACATAATCTAATACAACAAACATGACACGGTATTTGTTTAGGAGGAGTGATGATGGGGTGGCGGCGGGACACGTGTCAGCGTGACGAGTGCCAGGGACGTTTTGTGGGAAGTGGTTGGGTAGTTTCTCGTTAGCTTTGCGGCCAAGGGGAGGAGTATAGACGAGTAGTGAGTGGATTGGGGCGTAAGTGCACTCTTACTCCACTTTTGACTAGTTAATGACAGTGACATGATGCTGATTGATATTTGATGCATGCTGATGTGTATGTGTATGATACATGCGTGCATGGCCATTTTACGCGCAAATACCTGGGACTGCATATTTTATTTACCATGCATGTCTAATACTTGATTGCCTGTATGTGTCAATCACCTACTACATATATAGGTGTAAAAAATCAGGTTAGCTACCTCAAATCAAAGAAACTCTCTGTCGTCGTGCACACACATGTAAGTTTTGATTAAATAAGAGAGGCTTTTGCTTGCTCCTATATTACTGAAGACACAAGTGATGCATGAAAACACCTTTTTTTTTTTTAATCTTTTGCACTTCCAGAAAGCCTTTTGAACCCATGCTTAGCTTGGTATGACTGACAGCTCAAGGACCCTAAAATGTACAAGAAGGCACACTGGGTAACCTCATCTGTGTGCCTTTTCCATGATGCTGCACAGGATCAGAGAGCAAGACAGAAGGTCTTGTAGTTTGGCAAGGCACGTAAAGAGGCAAAGGAGATTGCTTAGAAACCAAGAACACCTCAAAGAGATGCCAAAACGCTCATGGTTTCAATGGAGTGCTGGGGGTGAAAGGAGGGACGCATGGTGTGGGCAGGCCGGGCCCACCGCAAGGGTACAAATGCCTCGGCAGGAAAAAGGTGGCCGAATTCCTACTCTCCCCGGTCACCAAAATATTCCAAAAACAGTTGGTCAGTAGCCTTTTTCTCTTGCATCATTGTAGATGGATGCTCCTTTCATCACGAGAGAGAGAGAGAGAGAATTTGTCCATTCTAGTGGTATGAGCTAGGTTCACACTGATACATCCACAACTGCTGTGAGGAAGAATTATTGCATTTGTTTCTAACTTTATTTATTTGTGCATGGTAATAATCTTTCTTTATGTCCAAAATAATTTTACGTTGGTCTCGTTTCTAGAGTCTTCTGTTTGGCCCAACTCTAAATACACATCATCCATCTTATCTAAGTCGTAGCATATATAAAGCTTATACAGATATACAGGAACATTAATGATTTGTTTCGTCACAAATAAATCCATATTTTCCAAATAAAGCTTATGTATGGGTCCAAAGAAAAGACAATAGAGTACACGTCACCGCTTGCACACAATAGATGCGGATGCCGATTTTCGATGAGTCATCCAAGATTTTTCCAGAAATCTAGCAATGAGGAGAACTACACTGATAAGAAATTAAAAGTAGAAAAGGAGCAAACCATTTCTTGCAAAATCAAATCATATTGGCTTTATTAGACAGGTTTGTATTCTCTTGTGCAGTTCATAGCTGTAGTATGACATTAAAACCTTATTATAGTGTTCTGTTTTTCTTGAAGGGGAACATGCATGGTACTTAAAAACATGTGTGAAAATTAAGCCGGGTGACTTAACATTTAGAGGCTAATGTGTTGGGGCATGCTATGTTTCGACTAGCAAAAGCCTTAAAAAACCTTTCAATTTACTTTTGTTGCCACTTATATAGCTACCATTGGGGTTAACGTATATGTGGCGTTTGCGTGATGCGATCTTATTTTGTTTGCTACCGTATATGTGCCCGGATGAAACGGGGACGTGACGTGTTCTTTTTATAACAAGGAAAAAGAGACGGCGGCCCAGCTAAGCTTGTGATCGGGCGTCGAAAACGAGAGGTTAGGGAGAGCCCAGGACGTCATTATTCCAGCCCAACACACACATAGAAAACTGGCTCAGGTAAACAGTTGGGTTTCAACTAGCCCAGCCCAAACCAACAGATCACCCCATATCGATCCAGCCCTGTAAAGTTAGTGGGCCACATGCCTGAATGAGGAGATTGGGCCTCGCTTAGCCCAGCCCAAACCAACGCTCGGGATTTAAGACATCGCGAACAGGGTAATATTCATGATTAGGGAACGGATACGATATTTCTGACATTATATTTATTTCTATTTTTTTTCAAATCCGATATCCAAACAAATATCTTAATATCTGAATTACTACTACAGAGCTGCCAGTGTTCTATGGTTGACAACACTTGTTCTCATGGCCATGTTATTCTCATTCAGCTATGCGCAAGGTAATTAAGTAATCTCTATCAGATACATTTTGCTTTATTTTATTTGTTCACACATTTACATCTCACGATCGAGGATTTGTACATATAAGTTGGTTCCAATGAGCTGAAGTGCTGAACTGTCATGCATTCAGGTGAGTGCAGCCCGCTCCCTCAATGCAGCCAGAAGACATGCACCTGGAGCTGTTAATACATGCTAGGGTACGACAACCCCAAGGCGGGCTGGCATCCGCGCCAGGCCAGGCCAGATGTACGACACGTGTTGTTGCCACGTAGGAAATATGGGCGTGCGCTAATATATGATCAGTTGGTTGGGTTCTTTGTGGTGGAATCTACCCACCAGAATTCAAATCCTCGAATGGGCACCGGCTTAGTCCTTCGTCAGAGATGCTCATAGGGATAAGGTTTGTATACGTGCATTTATATGGGTGAGTGTGTGTGCGTGTTTGACATCTACGTTGTACCGCGTAATTCTAAAGAAAAAAATAGAAACGATGGTGTATTGTAGTCAGTGTTTCTATCATTCTTGTCAGTCGTGGATGTTGATCATGTGTCATTTATCATTCTTGTCAGTCGTGGATGTTGATCATGTGTCATTGTGAGAATAATGAAGTATGTGGTGCTACACGGCTACACCTGTGTCGTGATGCGATTATATTAATTCTTGGATGGATGCTGATGGCTCTGGAGAAGAGGGGAGGCGTCGCGTCTCATGTATGCCGCTCTGCTCAGTACTATCCGTAAAAAAACCATTTTAACGAAAAAAATGTATCGATTTGAACATACTATAGACCTGGCCATTCTGAAATCGCTAGCTTCTTTTTTTTCTCTAGGAACTGGGATGATTTTATTCTGAAATCTCTTTAGCTTTTTTTTTGAGAAATCTGAAATCTCTTTAGCTGAATGAATATTGTGCTAACAATTTTTTTTTTTGAGAAAAGAATATTGTGCTACCAGCGGCGCCCGGGCAGGTGAGTATGGGCCATGCATGTGACTGGGACCGTGATGTGGCCCATTATTCATTTGGGCCCATATAGGTTTTGGCCCCTTGGCGTCCATGGACTGGTGGTGATGGACCTGCCCACCTTTGTCCTTCTGGGAGTTTGATTTTGTTTTTTTAGCATTCTCTGATCATTTTTCGTGGGGATTGACAGGGACATTTATCGCCCTGATGCTGGTGCAATGCTGTAACATGCAATTTTTTATTTTGCGAAACTAGCATACAAATTTCAATGGTTAAATATTTGTGGTACCAATTCGTGTGCTTTGATGCAATTCAAGGCTCCCTCGAATATATAAGCATGTTGATTTGTTTATTCCGTTCATTATAGGTACTCGTATAATTGCAAAATTTTATAAGGCTCTAATATCATTTAATTGGATTACGAGCAAGACCCGAAGGGAAGGAGAGATCCTTCCTGGGAAGGATGGTAAATTTTTAAATTTCAAGTGAATCGAAATGTACTTTAATCAACTTACCACATAACAGTAACAAATTTATTGGGTTTGCATTAATCATAGCAATGCAGATACATTTTTCTTTACCAAAATCAATGCCTGCAGGAGCTACTTATGGCTGGTACTGTTCACCATCAGCGATGATTGATGAGGATCACCACAGCAGCAGTACATCCGACCAGGATATTGGCAAAAGGCTACATTTGGGGGGTTACATTTAATATTGCACCCATTGTTCATGCAATCCGGATCAGGCCTACAAAGTGCTGTTTGAACTGCACAATGAAACAAATGATGCAGAATGCACCCCCATTTAAACATGGTGACAAAGATATAGAACATTCAATAGAAGAACTAAAGTGCTTGGAAAAGGCACACATTACTTCTTGCTGCACATGGCGAGAAGAAGACCATGGCCATGGCCATGGCCATGGTAAGGGCCATGAACATCAGGACATCGGTGCCCCTTTTGACAGGAGCCATGGTGACCAAAGTGAGATGGAGGATGAAGAGATGTTGTTCTTCTGTTTGGATGATCTCTGGATGCATTTGATCCTCCTGTGGAGCCCCGGATTAATTATATAGAGGTACATGTACAATACATAGCAGGCCATAAGTCAATCCAGATTCCTCGTTTAATTTGATACCTTATCGTTCTGTCAAAACTAAACTGATACCATATGAACAGATATGTTTGGATACCATTTACCACCTGCTACTTCTGATAGACTCAGTTTTTTGCTGCAAATAAGATAATATTCCAACAAATAACCAAGGAAGAAAATAAGGTAGAATTAATACAGGAGTACATGACAGCTGATGATGTTTTCTTTCCACATCAAAATGTATATGCAGAATTAAGGGTAATCGTTTGGCATGTCCACGACGAGCCATGAAAATCAGTGCCTCTTTGGAAGGTGCCATGGTGACCAAAGTGAGATGGAGGATGAAGAGATGTTGTTCTTCTGTTTGGACGATCTGGGTGCATTTGCTCCTCCGGTGGCCCGACTAGTTATACAGAGGTAAAACACACTGGCAGAGGCAGGCAAGACATCAAACAAGACTCCTCGTTTAATTTGATACACTACATCGTCCTTCTGTCAAAAATAAATTCATACCATACCAGCCCATATGTTTGGATGTCATTTACCAGTTGCTACTTTTGAGAGACTCAGTTTTTTGCTGCAAATAAGAAGATTTGGTATCAATTTAATTATATAGATTTTTGGCCCATAGCAATATTGCCCACCCCACTATTGGCCATTGGATTGAGCACCAACGATAGAGATTTGTTTGTTCAAACTAACGGAGGGTAACAGTTGAATGACACTCATTGCCCATACGTCTACGGGGCCATCTCCTCACCTTTCCTCTCTCCCCCCCTTTTCTCTCACTTACGCACACTACAAACAGGAGAGGAGTGACCATGTCATAGGATGAGTTGTATATGGGCCATGGGGCCCTCTCTCCCTCCCTTCCTCCGTCAACTCGACGCTAACGTTCTTGGAATGGGCACCTATCTCTATGTCCACCAGATGTTTTCCGCTGAACCAATCCTTCAATGAGAGCAATCGATTCTTGGAATATATACTAGCAAAGAACTTCTTCCAATTCTACTTGACAGTAATATTTCCATATTTTAGAGCAAACACAGGCCAACGAATAAGAACCGAGGAAAAAAAAGCTCTGACCACTTTTCGTGGGATGACTGAGAAAGTTCTCACGCTGATACTGGTGCAGTGCTATAATATTTAAAGGTTAAATATATGTGGTAAAAATTCGTGTGCTTTGATGCAGTACAAGGCTCCATGGAATTGCTTCATGTATTTTTCTTCAGATGATCTGTTCCATTAAAGTGCTTCGTTTGCACATTCTTTGTTTTTTTTTAAAAAAAGAAGGAAGCTACTTACTGTAGGAGTATGCATCTAGTTTTCTTTAGGGTGAATTATTGTAGACACAGGCACTTATATACGTGCATTCACACTTACCAATTACAAAATAACAGAAACAAGCTTACGGGGTTTACACTAAGCATCACGAAATACACTTTGTTTATCACCAAACTACTGCATGCAGGATCTACTGAGGTCTGCTACTATTCACCATCGAGGGTCATCATCGAGGGTGAGTGAGGATCACCACAGCAGCACAACAACTGATGATTAGCAGATCGGCAAAAGGATATACTTGGGGAGTTACATGGAATCCTGCACCCAGCGGCCATGCAGTACAGATCAGGCACACATACTAATCCTGTTTCAGCTGCACAATACATGAAACGAACAATGCATTAAGTTTAAATATGGTGACATGGATATGGAACATTCAAGACAAAAAGAGAGTACTTGGAAAAGCCACGAGTAACATACTTGCATTGCTTGCTGCATGGCAAGACGAGAGGACAATGGCCATGGCGACGACAAGAGCCATGAGCATCAAGACATCGTAGGTGCCCCTTTTGAGAGGTGCCATGGTGACCAAAGAGATATGGAGGTTGAAGAATTCTAGCTTGTTCTTCTATTTGGACGATCTGGTCTGGATGCATTGCTCCTGTAGCCCAGGCTAATTATATAGAGCTGGGGCACAGTATTTACAAGGCATGCAAGAAAATCAATCAAGGATCCTTCATTTAATAGGATACATTATATTGTCCTTCTGCCAAAAATAAATTGATACAATACTAACCCATACTCTGTCTAAATGTCATTTATCCCATTTATCAGCTGCTACTTTTGAGAGATTCTGGAAATCAGAAAAGCTTTGATAGAGGACCAGTCCTGCTTCCATGAGATCAGTCAACTCTTGGAATATATCTATCTATAAAAGAACGAGTTAAATTGAAAACGTTTCTCACCCAATCTAGACCCACGGTATCCCTCACGCCGGACCCACCTGTAAGGGTCAACGGAGGTAGGAAGGGGGTCAAACCCATCAAAATCGCATGTTAGAGAATGTTTCTGCCAAAATCATAATTTTTTTGTCACCCAGGTTTTTTTTACCCACAGAATTTTTCTTCTTAATTAGACGTGGCACCGGAATTTTTTACTTGCTGTCTCTAATCCGTATTGGCGTATAGCCGCTGGGCACCACGCGCATGTGGCCTGCGTAGGTGCAACCCTGCTTGCGTGTGCTATTCGGCCCATTAGTGGCCCATGCAAAGTTGAGCAGCAGCTCTTGCCGTCGCTCTCGCCTGCTTCGCGAGGCGATGACCGCCGGGGCCGCCACACCTGCGCTCTCGCCTGCCGCCGCTCAATCTTCAATTTGAAAGCCCAGAAGTGAAGCAGCAGGTGAGGTCGTAATAAAATTGGAATTATACTATGAAAAACCTAAAGATTATTTATGGTACCAAATAGATAGGCGAGATTTGTTAGCTGTGGGTTGTGGCCGGCCGGTGGCAAAGTGCTGTCTGCATTGATGCAGCGGGGCTAGAAGCCTAGAACGAATGTGCGTGTAGAGCGGTAAGTGACGCCGGAGCTGCCGCCCATGGGACGGATATACACGCGCTTGTGTCTGTTGCTAGCTACGTCCCAGCTTCACAGTGCACAGTGCCACGGCGCACCTCTCCACTCCAGCAGGCACATTCATAATGGATTCCAATCCAAAACAAGTCAAGCAAAAAACAGCAAGCAGCTATGCGGGCTTCGCGGCGCCCGGCTGCGTGGTCGCCTTCCTCACCCTCGACAAGGCTTCCTTGGCAGGACGTTGCGGACTTGCGGCGAGGCTCCTCCTGCTCGGCTGCATGCTCCAAGCTCCGGCTGGCTGGCAATGGACGACCTCGTGCACAAGGAAGAATAAATAGTACAAGGCCACACAAGGGCACCGTGGGCATGTAGCCATGGAGGATTTCATTTGCTTGGTGTTTCTTTTATGGAGATGTGAAGCAACGAGATGCCGCATGCATGTGTGAAAAAATTGAACTCAGAATTGGAGAGGTTGGGAATTTCAAGGCTACATGGTTTTAAGAGAGATCACGGCACAAGCTATTTCTTTTTTTTTTTAATCCAGGGAGACATAAATATGTGTTGCTAGCAATCTTAATTAGGAAAAAATATTTTTCCTCCATCGTTGAGTAGGTAACATCCAAGCAAATCCAACGTTAGTGAACAAAATAATGTCTTTGTGATAGTAATTAGTCTGATATTCGTGGTACATGGTTGATGATTGAAAGAAGTGATAATTAGGTTTGAGGATTTAAGATGACTAATAATTCAAGCATAAAGAAATAAACAAATAGAAGCAAGGCATGTGCAGTGGGAGCAAACGCAAGGAAGAATATATAATTTCTTAATCTAGATGCCTGGACAAATTATCACAAATATTTTTTTATAAACAAACTATTAAATATAAAATAATGGCATTGGAAAAGAAAAAAGAGATGTGTGACATCTCATATTTGTAGGCAGAAGAAAAAACAATTTTATATCACGTGCGTGTCGCACGTGCGTTTTTCCTAGTACCAGTAAACAAATTTATTTAAATTCACACTAGACAGTAATATTTCCATTATTTATAGCAAACAAAGGCCAACGACTAAAAAGTGAGAGTAAAAAATAGGAGCTCGAATTGGTACATGACAGCTAATGATGCTGTCTTTCCACCGCAGAACAGATATATATGTAGAATTAGTATTAAGCGTAATCGTTTGGCATCGTCACGCTATTCTGTTGGCTTGGTTCAGATCTCAATTTAGCACAATTCTTTTGTTGGGTTGCTGGCGAGCTTGCTACTCCAGAACGTCGGAACTGGTGCTTGTTTGTTCGAACAAACGAGCACCAATTTAGTGTAGATTACTTCTCATGAAGAATGATTTGCGTCACAATAGGCCTCCTATGTTAATGTCATCTACTTCATTGCGTATGTATGTATGCACCAATTTAAATTATATACTTAGTTTGTTTCCGTGTTGTAAAACTCTGATGTTGGTCTTATATGGGATAATATGAACTTGCCCTTATACTCAGCCCTCTTATGTGTTTTTTCTAGATCCACCACTGTGGGTGATTAATAATTTAGAATCTCAAACTTCAAATGCATTTCTTCTCAAACAATGATTTTTTTTTTCAAATTAAATTTAGTCTAATATATTGTTTAGTATGTGTTAATTATTTTCCTTGCATCGCTTGCTGCATTGCAAGATGAGAAGACCATGGCCATGGCGACGGTTTGAGAGGTGCCATGGTGACCAAAGTGATATATGGGTGATGACGAAATTATCTAGCTTGTTCTTCTATTTGGACTATCTGAACTGCATACATTTGTTAAAGTAGCCCAGGTTAATTATATAGAGCTGAGGTACAATACAAGGCAAGCAAGAAAATCAATAGAAAAATCCTTCATTTAATTCCATTAAGTATATTGTCTTCATGTCAAAAATGAATTGATATGATACTAGTCCATACTATATATGTTTTGGTGTCAATTATCAGCTGCTACTTTTGAGAGATGCTGCAAATCAGAATAGATTTGATAAAAATTTAACCAGTCCTTCGATGAGAGACCAGTCAACTCTTGGAAGAATATACCAATACACAAATTTATTTAAATTGACACTTGACGGTAATATTTCCATTATTAGATCTGGCAAACAAATTAAAACCAGATCATTTCTCCTGCATTCCATATATTACCTTGCATCTGGCAGCCGGCAGCAGCAGCTGGGGTAGATCTTCCCCCGCGTGCAGTATGTCTGGGAGGCGTTGGGATTACTTGTGGCAGTATGTTGTCTCGTCGCACGGCACGACGGCGTGGCAGTAGTGATCTGTCCTATGTATGTTATTTTTTAGCGAATGCATATGCTTTTATGTTTTTTTAGGAAACTTTATGTCTTTTTTGAGATTATATGTTTTTATTTCTTGGTGTACATTTTTTTAGAAAATCTTGGAGCGTACTTCTTCATTGTGCATTCGGAATTTGGATGCACTGTTACTGGCCGCCTGGGCCACATTAAAGATCCATCCCAACGCGGGGACCACGATACATGGGCCGTAACGAACGATTGAGCCCATCCAGAAGCTCGTGCGGTGCCCTAGCCACCGCTGCGCTCACGTGTACTCTGGAGTTTAGTCCCATACCGGGCAGCGAGAGAAGCGAGCATCTGCTTATAACCTCGACTGCGGCAGCTCTAGTGTTTCTTCAGAGACATATGATAAAATTGGAACGATACGGAGAAGATTAGCATGACCCCTGTGTAAGGAGGACACGCACAAATCGAGAAATGATCCAAAAAAATTTGAGATTTCACGAAATGATCCAAAAAAATTTGAGATTTCACGCGCCTGTCCATTTTCCTTATGGGTCTGGATATATTTTCCTTTAATTACTCAACTTTCTTGACATGTTAATTATTCAATTGCCTCATATTTTTTCCAACTCAAAATTGTTTACATGGTTCTGATTCATTCTCCACAGGAGAAAAAAAAACATCATAAAAGTGGATTTTATTTATTGGCAAAAGGAATTAAGTGCACAACCACCTTCAGATTTACAAAATCAGATTTCACGTTTTATTTGATGGATCACCAACATCCACCAACCAAATTCTCTCATAGTATACACATTTCACCTATACGCACCCAAATATGTTCCAGTAAAAAAAATTCACAATCTCAAACGCCGCACACATACGACTTGCAACGTTTTGCATGTGCCTCGAAGCAGAAGGTTTGAAGTCCCAGCCTTCTTCTATATACGTTCTTTGGAGCACCTATACATCATACATCACCTGCCCAGTACCCCATGCAGAGTCAAGCTATCCACACATGGCATGTTGAACAACTCCGGCTTCAGTCCCTCTCGCTGCTTTCGTGGAACTCCATGGAACGAACTTGGTAGGAAGAACTGATCGGTTGGATCGATTGGCGCTCGTCTTAGCCTGTTTTTAGAGCTTGCAGAAGCTCTGTGGTGATTGGAGGTGGACGGAGGCATGTCGCTGTGCCCACTTGTGCCCACCTAATATCCGTTCTGTTCTCTTCTACACATGTAAAGTGCCGATGCTTCCATGATCAGCTCAGTCAGGGCAGTTCGGTATTCCTCATTGTTGTCCAACGACAGGATACCACGTCGGGGGTCGAACCGGACGTGGTCGTTAGCTAGGAGCGTCGGGTGTAGCCGGATGCAGTCCCGAGGCCAGCGGCGTTGCAGGCGGACATTGCTGACGTCGAGGACCTCTCTCCTCCGCGCTTCGTGCTCCTGAACTTGACATCGGACGGCCCCATGACGCTGTGATGGGGAATGACGCACTCTGCCATCCTTGGCGGACGACAAGCTCATCGTGAGAAGGGCCTCCATCCACCGCATCACCAATTACGAGTCAAGGCCGCCTGCGATGGTCAACGGGCAACCTGCCTCTTTTGTGTTGTATTTCGCCGGCGAGAGGGAGGGCGAGCAACCTGCCAGGCATGCCCAGTCGTCCACCTCTTCGCCACCTGCTGCCCCTGTGATGTCTGTAGCCACTGCAGCCGGACCCAACGGGGGCCGCCACTACAGGCTGGGCGCGCCTAGCAAGCACTGGAGCTGGTGCCTTTTGAGGATCAGTTCCCATTGAGAGATGTTTTGGGAAAATAGTTTGAATCTCTTTACATCGTCGTTTTTCCTAAACTTATTGGAGGCAAACTAATAAATCACTTCAACTCTTCTCAAATAAAGGGAGAGTTTTTAGTCTCTCTCAACATAATAGTTGCTAATAGGATGAGATTATTGGGCGACTGCAAAAGCATCTCTCCCAATAATCCTTGAAAATAGTATTGGGATATCCCACTCACATGTTACTGGAAAATATATATTGAGAATAGATGATCTAACACCGTCCAAAATTTTGAGTATGAAAACCCAAATTAATCTTGGGCCCGCCCCTGTCTGTAGAGTTCATAAGAGGGGCGAAGGGCTGCTTGCAGAGCTTGCCCATCTAGGCTGTCCCTTGTATATGGGCAATGCTTTGAAGAGCAACTTAAAGGAAATAAATAGACCATACCAATAATGTACCTGCAACGAAGAAAAATCAAGAGCAGTCGCATTCTTGGGCATTTTTTTCTCCTTGTGTTCTGTTCAATAGCAATAAACTACGATTTGGAGTGGACGAAAATGAAACTCAACAATTGCTTATTAAGGGATTGTGGCGGACCTTTGTTTGAACATGTCAACGGTCCAAAATATCGGCTCTTCAGTCTTCGAACTCTGAATATAGGAGTACTGTACAGCTGCACTGGCGGATCGGAGAAAGCTGTGGCATCCTTCGTATCCAACCACAACATCCTTGGATCAAACAAATCGCAGCAGCATCCAACTTGACTTTCCAGTGAGGCATTACATCAAACACGTGGTGAGCACAGTGCTTGGCAGGTGCATTTCGTAGTAAGAAACTGACACTGCATCTAACCACGACCTCGAGACAACTATTGAAGTCATCGGTCTGAGAGGGAGGACAAAAACATGGTAGCTCCAGAAAAACACTACAGCTAAGATATAAAAAGCGTGTTTTCTGAGAGGGATGAATAGTTGAATAGTGAAAAGTTGAAATGAATAGTATTTTGTTTGTAATCCGTACAGGGCCCTGGACCCAACTACATGGACCTTGGTCACCAAGCGGAACAATGGTGTCCTGGCCGTGTGAGTTCAATATCAAATCCAAGAAAAAAAAATCAGAGAATTCAGAGGGATATGTGACAGAGAATTGCTTACCTTTTGTTGCTGGGTGTTCCCAATCGTGGGAGGAGAGAGGATGAGCATGGGAGGCACCGATTTGGTGAGCGCTCTAGTCTTTTCTTTGTTTGATCTGCCGAGCGCTCGAATGAGGACGGGGAGGCGACGCCTGCGTCGTTGTGGAGGTGGCCTCTGTGTGAGGAAGAGGAGGCAACGACGATGGGGATGCTGGGTTGCGGAGGATGCGGCGTGGCTGCATTCCCTTCTCCTCGCGCCATAGCCGTGGTGTAGATGGCGGCCACGATCTTCAGGAGGCAGCCGGACGGCGGCAGCAGGCTAATGCAATAGGTACAACACGGTGGAGGTGGCGGCCACGATCCGGCGAGGGGGACGATGCAGTGAAGATGGCGAGAATCGGCGGAAGGGAGGAAGGCGGTGCAGACGAGACTCGGCGGAGGGGAGGAAGGCGGCGCAGGCGACATTGGCGATGCGGAAGGGGTGTGCTAGGGGTTGTACGACACAACACGATTGGCGGGCAACGTACAACGAAGGGAGGGAGTTCATGTGACGTAAGACGAAAGGAGGGGGTCCGCATGACGTACGATGGACGACAGAGTAAAAGTAAGGGTGTGTTTTGTCCACCTTACATGCTTTTTAGTTGTAGAGAAGAGATAACTAAAATGAAAGCTTCGTGAAGGTTGAAAACTCAAAGAAATTAAATTGGACGAGTTTCAAACTTCAAAAGGTTCAGTTGCATAAGAAACATAGAGGCACCAACTATTTCGATGGTGCCTGGCCAGAGGTGAATGCACAGTGGCATCAAATTATTCGATGGTTGCCTCCTAGGACCACCAAACCAGTCGTTGCCAATAGGGCGACTTGCTGTCATCTGGGATGATAGTAGGTACCGACTGTTTCGGTGTTGCTAGATGAGCACCACCGAATCGGTTAGTGCTACTTGTTTTGGTCTGGCAGCCTGCATTGCTCTCTGTGTAATGCATCGTCGACTGGGTGCCATTGAATCAATCGGTGCTACAAAAGTTGAGAGTGAGGCTTGCATACCTCTCTGTGTAAAGATCGTAGATTAGTTTGGTGCTAACCAGAAGAACGTGCTAAATTAGTCAATTGTGGTAAGTAGTCATTGGGATTCAAGTTCAAAGGAGGCACCAACTGTTTTGATGAATGCACAAAGGGGGCACCGAATCTGTCGGTGTTTCTTCGTCAGCAGTAACGGCTATGCCTGGTTGAGGGGGCTATTTATATGATCTCTTCTCCCACATTTGAGCTCTCTTGCCACACAAAAATTTCATGATCACAACTAGGAGGTGAAAGGCAAGGGAGGCACTAGAATTGTTAGAAAGTTCTTGATTCAAGATTAAGGACATCTTTAGTACTTGGAGAGTAGCAAGTATGTATCCATCTTTCTCTTGAGCTAGTGTACATCAAGTGAAGATCTTTGCTTGTTACTCTTAGTGATTGGCATGACCTAGACCGCTTGGTGGTGGTTCTTGGTGAGATCTCAAGTAGATTATGATAAGCCCCAAGAAGATGTGCTCGGTTTGGAATCCGCCGATCTAAAGTTGGAGAATGGATATCCACTAGAGACCACTTGATCCTTACGTGGATCAAGGAGAGTTGTACTATTGCACGGGTGCTACAATGAGGACTAGGGAGAGTTCCAACTCTTTGATATCTCGAAAAAAATAGGCCTTCTAACCCTATCTTTACTTTCTGCAAGTTTACTTTCAAGCATTTACATTCTTAGACTTGACATGCTAGCATAGGGTTGAACCTATGTTGCAAAACTTTTTATCAACTAGAATAGACACACTCAACCTTGGTTTAGGTATATGGAGTGAATTGGCTTGCTTGCTAGGTTTGTTAATTTGCAATTAAAAGAAGCCCACTCCCGTCTTAGACATCTTGTCAAACAATAAATTGAGTATTTATTTCCCAGATAGAGATGCTTTACTGTTTGAAGGAAAAATATTTTTTGATCATTTTCAAAGTAAAGTTTGAAGTTTGACATCAGGCTCCCGATGAAGAATGGCCGCTAGTGAAGATTGCACTGCCCTATTTAATGACTTCCACACCATGGGATGGGGGCAACAACAAACAGTGCATGCCACCACAAATCTCCACCACCTTGCTGAAGATGAATATTCATAGCCTCTCCTGCCCATATACATGGAAGATATCCATGCTCTCTATTCTCACATACATCCTCTTGGTCACACCCAGCTCTCTATCTACTAGTCATAGTGATTTCTTAGCTCTCTTGTCTATCAAATCCCACATAACCAGTGATCCACGACAGGCACTCTCCTCTTGGGATGGTGCTCGCAATGACACCAATACACCAGTTCCTGATTTCTGCCAATGGAATGGAGTGACCTGTGGCGGTCGTCGCTACCCTGGCCACGTTACTGCCATAAATCTGCAAGGCTATGGCCTATCAGGCACCATCTCGCAAGATATCGGCAACCTCACATACCTCCACTTCCTTGACCTGTCGTCAAACAACCTGGTAGGTGATATTCCATCAACTCTTGGCAACTGTAGAAAACTTTATACAGTGAATTTGAATGATAACCACTTCTCTGGTTCGGTCCCGTCTCCTCTTGGTCACCTGTCAAAGCTCACAATTTTCGATGTCGGCCACAATAATCTGACTGGTGAAATTCCCACGACACTATTAAACATCACAACGCTAACATTCCTTAGAATCGAGGGGAACTCCTTCAGTGGACAAATTCGTAGCTGGCTGAGCAACCTAACATCTTTGACTGACTTGTTTCTTGCTAGCAACAACTTCAGCGGAAACATCCCTGCAGATCTATGTAGGTTAACTAACCTGGTGAGATTTGATGTAATGGATAACAAGCTTGATGGTCTTGTCCCTCCATCACTCTTCAATTTTTCCTCTATCAATGTCCTAAACCTTGGCTTCAATCAGCTTGCAGGATCACTGCCACCTGATATTGGATTTAAGCTTCCGAGGCTAAGTGTCCTCGGCACAGAAGAGAACCATCATTTCCGAGGCCTAATACCGGCTTCCTTGACAAATGCATCTCAATTAACATATTTGCTTCTTCGGGGAAATCAATATCATGGTGTGATTCCACCAGATATAGGTACTCATGGTAAGTTAATCTTACTTTCAGTAGGATACAATGAACTACAAGCTACAAAGCCCACGGAGTGGGATTTCCTCACATCCTTATCCAACTGTAGCAGCTTGGGAATCCTAGACCTTGAAGGAAACAAATTTGCAGGTTTCTTGCCAATTAGTATTGCCAACCTCTCTCTCGAGCTCAATTCGCTTACAGTAGGAAGAAACCAAATTTCAGGGACCCCTTCTTGGATAAGAAGGTTTCACAAACTTACAAAGCTCATCCTGGCGGACAACCAATTCACTGGTACCTTACCTGAAGATATTGGCCGTCTTTCTAGCCTCCAATTTCTTGACCTGTCCCAAAATCGATTTGAAGGGCAGATTCCACAATCATTAGGCAATATCACGGAACTGACTAGTCTTTCTCTATCAAATAACTTTCTGAACAGCAGCATTCCAACAAGTCTTGGTAACTTGACACAAATTGGAATCTTGGATCTTTCTGGTAACATGTTGAGGGGCCAAATCCCACAAGAGATACTTACTGTTTCTTCCCTGACAAAACTTCTTAACCTCTCAACAAATGCACTAAGTGGGACCATTCCAACACAAATTGGGCACTTGAACAGCCTTGGCACAATCGATCTCTCATTGAATAAGCTAGCTGGAGAAATTCCACAAGCTATTGAGAATTGCGTCCAACTGCTTTCCCTTTACTTACAAAGAAATCTACTGCAAGGCCAAATCCCAAGAGGACTGAATAGTTTGGGAGTGCTTGAAAAATTGGATCTCTCGAGCAACAACTTAACTGGGCCTATACCCGAATTTCTAGGGAGCATCATAACCTTAAACTATCTAAACCTCTCCTTCAATAACCTATCTGGTCCTGTGCCAGATACAGGGGTCTTTTGTAATTCCAGTATATTGTCGGTCACAGGTAACAGCATGCTTTGTGGTGGTCCTCAATTCTTGCACCTCCCTCCATGCCCATCTATACGTTCTCACAAGGCTTCACGGAATCGACTGCACATATTTATCTTTTGTGCTATTGGAACATTGATCTTCTGTCTATGCTCTATAGCCATTTATTGCTTTATTAATAGAATGATCACACCAAATTTTGTTGGTCGTGAGTACTTATTTCTCAATAGGAATCATGAGAGGGTATCCTATGCTCAGTTACATGAAGCAACAAAATCATTCTCACCTGCAAATTTGATCGGTTCCGGAAGCTCTGGCAAAGTATACATAGGAAATTTAATTCTTGATAAGAATTTAGCTACCGTGGCAATCAAGGTTCTCAATCTTGAGCAACAAGGAGCCAATAGAAGCTTCTTAGCTGAATGCAATGTTCTAAAGAGTATCCGCCACCGGAAACTAGTGAAGGTGATCACCGTGTGCAGTGGCATGGATCCTAATGGGGATGAATTCAAGGCACTTGTTTTAGAATATATTTGCAATGGGAATTTAGATGAATGGCTACATCCAAACACCATGACTGATAGTATGATCAGTAGAAGGTTAAGTTTGATGAGAAGACTGCACATTGCTCTTGATGTTGCAGAGGCATTGGACTATCTTCACTATCATATTGATCCACCCATAGTTCACTGTGATATTAAACCAAGCAACATACTTCTAGATGATAATTTTGTTGCACATGTTACGGACTTCGGTCTGGCTAAGATAATGCAGTCTGAAGCGTGCAAGAAAAATCATCCTGAAATTGAAGGCAGCTCATTTGCAGTTAATGGCACGATTGGATATGTCCCCCCAGGTAAGTAATTACACTGTCGTTGATGCATACCAATATGTTGTTGTTCTGATGATTCTTTACATGATAAAATGGTATTATCAATTGTTTTATGTGATGTAATTATAAGGTAACTAATAAATATTATTGTCTGGGCATGTTGCAGAGTATGGATCAGGATCTGACGTCTCTATGGCTGGTGATATATATAGCTACGGGGTGCTGCTGTTGGAAATGTTTACTGGAAGAAGGCCAACGGACAGTTTCAACGATGGTGCAGAAAATCTTGTCAGCTATGTCAAGGAGGCTTATCCTAATAATCTACTGGAGATACTTGATGTTACTGCAACCTACAGTAGAGACATAGACATCCAAAAAATCATAGATATTCTCATTTATCCTATATTTAGGCTTGCTTTAGCATGCTGCCATGACTCCCCAAAGCAAAGAATGAAGGTGCACAAGGTGGTCGAGGAATTGAATGCTATAAAAAGGTATGCTGTTCAGATGTTTTGAGATCATGGCCATCATGGATGTAACCACGAGGAGGAGCGGAGGATGCCCATATGCAGCAGTGCAACTACTTCAATGTTATGAGCTTCCCCTAGTTTCCCTACTACTTTGATGTTTGGGAGATAGCACCGAGGACAATTACTCCAATTCAAAAAGGGGATGAGTACTTCTAGGTCCATTCCCTTTTGATCATAGGTGCCATGGTGACCAAAGCGATATGGAGGATGAAGAAATCATGTTATTCTATTTGGATACCATTTGCTCCTGTAGCCTAGGTTGATTGTGTTTGTGTAGAGCTGAGGTACAAGGCAGGCAAGAAAATCAATCAAGATCCTTCATTTAATTCGATATACCATATTGTCCTTCTGTCAAAAAAAAAAAAGGATACCATACTAACCCATATATATGTTTGGATGTCATTATGTGCTTCTAGTTTGCAGATATTCTGCAAATCTGAAAAGATTGGATAGAGATCTGACTGGGAAACGAACCAAGTATTTTTTTTTTGAAGCTTCACCGGGGGCGGAGAACGCCCACCTGAATAGTGCATTCAAACAGCCACCAACCAAACGGTTGGCGGCAGAGTTTACAAGATATGAAAATCCACGGATTACAAAGTAGAGTTGCAACGCAGTGCAACAACAAAGAGGAAAGAGAACACAATCCCCGTACAATAGTGCATTCAACCGATCTCCAATAAGAGACACAACCGAGCAACATACTTGCCTGGGGCAGAAAGAGCCAAGGTGCGTCCACAACACCCCTCGCAGCTACGCCGCTCTATGGGCCACCCTCCAACGATTTGGGAGAGTTTGCCCGACAGAGTGGGGGCTAAGAGTGAGGGAAACAGCTTGACCAAAAATTCCCAGGAAACAACGACCTCCCTTCGAGCAGATGGCAACACCAGAAGAAGCACATCCGGGCGTCGCAAGCCGTCATCCAACGCCCTTTGGGGGGAGGAAGCCCCAAAGGAGGGAGGGCCGGCAAAGGGCGAACTTTCGCCACCCGGCAATTGATTTGATATCGCCATCAGCAAGGAGAGCACCGACGAAGTAGAGGCGCCAGCAATGCACACTTTGAGGAGCCACGGTAAAATCCAACAGGGATGCGAATAGGGAGGGCCATGGTGGAGCAGCTTCGAGGCCGTGCGGGGAGCGGTAGCACCCCCTGCGCACCGAGCACAACACTTTCGTTGCACAGCATCGAGAGCCCAAGGTGCCAACACAGTCCGAGCTCCGAGCCACTCGTCGCCAATATCAGGGCATGAAGGAACAACCACCACGGACGCACCTCAGCCATGCTTGAAGAGGAGTACACCGATCCACGCAACCACCACGCCAACCGAGAGGAGAGGAGCCATGAGGCGAAGCTCGCACCAAAAGTAGCCCATGCAGAAAAGGTATGGGAAGCACCTCGGCAAAGCCTCAACAGAGGGGAACGATGCCTGAAGCACCGCCGTTGCCGGCCAGCTTGGAAGCCGGGCGGGGATTTCTCCCGCGCTCCCCGCAACCATGAGCAAGAAGTCCTCGGCTCCACCTGCAGCCGGCGGGAAGCATCGCCTGAGGCCGCACACAGCCCATGCGACAAAAGGTGGGGGAAGCGAGCTCGACGGAGCCGGCGCCGTGGCGGACGAAGCCATCACCCGGTGCGCGCGCCACACACAAGTGCATGCCACACGCAGAGGCCGGCAACGCCGGGAGCCGCCGCCGCCAGACGCCGCCCCGGCCAGCTCGCCGAAGAAAGGGAGCAGACGCTCCGCAGCGCCCAAACTTCCCAGGCCGCAGATCCAGCCCCCGGGAGGCACCCTGGAGGCACGGGATCTGGCTGTCGGGCCACCGGCGGTGCCGAGGTCGTCGGAGACCATGGGAGGTGGAAACACTGGGGGAGGGGAGGGAGAGAAGCAGGGGCACTCCGCCGCCACCGTCCTTGCACCTGCACGGGCTTCCGCGTGGTGCTGTGGTGGCGACGAGGGGAGGGGGTGGGGTAGAGGGACGCGGTGGAGGTGGCGGCGGCGAGTCCGCCCGAGCCGCCCGCGGGGGCGACGCGGGGGAGACGAGGAATTCTCCCCGTAATCGAACCAAGCATTTGTACCAACAACAAACAACAAGTTAGTAGTCCCTGTCGGTGCTCCTTTGTAGGTAAAGTATCGAAAGCATGGCGTCCTCTTCAGTGTCTGCCAGAGAGTATCGGGCAGAATGACAGACAGTACATAGCAGCAGGCAGCCTTGAGAAGAAAATTAACAGAAATTAGATGCCGGCTGAGTCCACGTCAGCCGCCGGCCGCCGCAGCCTCTCGAGTCTCGACCGCCTCCGGCCGACGGCGCCCGCGTTGCCAAGAGATCCTCATTTATCTCCTTGGGAGTCGACAGACACACCTGTGGGTGAGGGAAGCCCGGCGTGCTGCCAGCACGGTGCTGGAGGTGGTGGCGATAGAGAGGCTGTTCGAGTGTTCGTCCACGACATGGACGATCTCTGACGAAATGCTTTGTCCTGATGCTAAGAACTGCTAAGAACGTCAGATCTGTAGGTCTCTTTCCCGTGAATACGTCGAGGATGATATCGAAACTGAACCCACATCGATCTTGCGTGATGCCTTATCGAAGGATACTCTGCTCAAGAAATTTAGGAACAGAATACTAGAACTATTGATCAACAGAATAAATTGCATGTATACAGTCAAGGGTATAGCTATAGTAGTACACAAGTCACACAGATAGTCTTCATGTTTAGACCATGTTCAGATTCCCTAAGAAAACACTATTTATTTCAACTTTTCACTATTTACCTCTATCACAAAACACGCTTCGCAGCAAGTGCTACAGTGTTTTTCTTCAGCTATAGTGTTAGATGTGACAATCTGTCATATTTTCTTTTCTTTCATTAATTGATGCTGGATTCTATCATTTTGCTTTTCTTAGATTTGGATGGAAAGCCTTACATAAGGCAAATGGTCAAATGCACACAGTGTATCATAATTATGTGATGTTGCCGTTTGCTTTCGCCGGACATTTAGTCCTTGTCATTTTATATTGGACTTGACAGACCAGTCAAGCACGTTCACAGGGTCTTTGCTCCATTATTGAGTCGACATTTAGTCCTTCAAACGTACTATGGCCTTGTTTAGATCGCCAACTTATTTTGCCAACTTGTCACATCGAATGTTTGGACACTAATTAGGAGTATTAAACATAGGTATAAAAATAAACTAATTACATAGATGGACTCCACAACGTGAGACGAATCTATTAAGCCTAATTAATTCGTCATTAGACACTGTCGTGCTACAGTAACCCGTCATTAAAAATGCACTAATGACGGCACATATTAGGCTTAATAGATTCGTCTTACGATGTAGAGTCCATCTGTGTAATTAGTTTTATAATTAGTCTATATTTAGTACTCCTAATTAGTGTCAAAAGGATGGATGTGACATTTCGCCAACTTTCACCAACTCATCTAAACAGGGCCTATTTCTCCACAACACGTTTTCTTGCTGGTCTAATACTCGTCCTTTTCTCCTCGACTTTAGAAATCAAGTTCTCAGTGATGCACACACTCAGGAACACCAGACATAAGATCTATAGTAGTACACAAGTCACACAGATAGTTTACTTGTTTATTGGTGCTGGATCTGACAATCTGTCATATTTTTTTTCTTTCATTTATTGATGCTGGATTCTATCATTTTGTTTTTCTTAGATTTGTATGGAAAGCCTTGTATAAATGTAAATGGTCAAATGCACAGTGTATCATAATTATGTCATGTCGCCGTTTGCTTTCGCCAGACATTTAGTCCTTGTCATTTTATATTGGACTTGACAGACCCGTCAAGCTCGTTCACAGGGTCTTTGCTCATTATTGAGTCGACATTTAGTCCTTCAAACGTACTATTTCTCCGCTACACGTTTTCTTCTGGTCTAATACTCGTCCTTTTCTCCTCGACTTTTCCAATCCGCCTCAAATATAGGTTAGAAGCGACTCAACAGTTGAACTTGCAATAAGTCGAGTCATCAGAGTGCTCAAGTCCATCAAGAACAGTTGTTATTGGCTTATTGCAATAAATCGATGTTCTTGCTGTTCTTCATTTTTTAGTGCCCAGTATTTCCGTCAACAATCATGGCATCAATCCGGTCCCTGCTCTGTTATGTACTTATATTTTTCTTTTCCAACACTACGGCGTCTCCAGAAGCAAACGAGTCTGCAGCAGATCATGGAGGAAGGAAAACTACGCCAATCAACGCTGTCCTGCAGCAGATCATGGAGGAAGGAAAACTCTGGATTCAGGCTGGAGCGCTTCACCTTGGCAACCTCGGGTGGCTGAGACCGCGGAACGACCTTCCACCAGCCTCTAGTGTGCTGTTTATTTCTTTTATTGCTCGGTTATCGTTGTTTTTACTAGTAGCTCGTCTTATGTGAATACCGTGTGTGTACTCCGTGATAGGCCCACGTAATCAAGCTGCTTAATTTTTTTAAATGCAAAGACACACAGCTCTCTTGCGTATTTTGGAAAAAATAAAAGATCAATCAACATAGCCTCCTTTGCTTCAAGTCCAGGATCCAGTCTGATCCCCTTGGCATCCTGAATGCATGGCACGATACCTCGCTCAACTTCTGCAGCTGGGGTCACCTATAGTGCAAGGCTTCCTGCCCATGTGGTCTCTCTGGTTACGTACGTAGCAAATCTGACATCTCTGATGCATTTATACTTCCTCCATTCTAAATTATGAGTCGTTTGTCTTTCTTGACCCTAACTTTGACCACTTGTCTTATTTATTTTTATTGCAAAATATTATATTTTTTGTTATGGCTAGTTTTAGTAAGTAAAGAAATTCAAGAATGACTTAAATTTGAATACACTAGCCTATCAACCCGTGCTTCCGCACGGCTTAGTTAGAAATAGTTTATAATTAAAACGATCCATCCCGTGCTCTTTTTCATCTATAAAATATTCTAATAAATAATTATTATACATAATTGTAACAAATTTAGTTAATAAAAAATTTTCACTTTGCATCAGACCTTCATGTGTGTTTGATGTATTTGTTTAGTTAAACTAATTTAAAAACATGAAAATTCGTATTCTTATTCCTTTCCTCATACATGAATACATGGTGACACACATCATGGGTAGTATTTTATATACACAATAATATAAACTTATATAATTTAGAATAATAATATACAAACAGTATTTTAGAATTTTATATTGATGACTTTAAAATTTTTATATAATTACATAATTTAGATTCAGATGTAGGTATTACTCTAACTTTTAAAAATGACATCGTTGAAACTTTAAATGCAAATTTAGGGGGTTATGAGATATTATTTTTATAAATAGGTGGGTAATTTCCATGAAGATTAGGGGGTTACTTTAGATTATTTTTATAATAATCGGGGTGTGTAGTTTGGATACATAGTAATTAAAATATCTCACATAGTAGAAGATACTTGAAGGTAGGTTGATCATTGGTGCCTTGTACGTGATTTGGTGATTTGGTTCTGACTTCTTTAAATGCGGAGTTGTTTGTTTTATAGATAAGATATCCGGATAGGTGTGGTAACAGTTGTGGTTTGTTTCTGAGTCCTTCAAAACATTAGTTGTTGCGTATAATATTTGGTACCCATGTTATATCAACTGAAACTATTCAAACTTGGTAGTTCAAATAGCTATTTTCTTATAGAATACTTGATAATCGTGGTATCTCAACAGAAACTTTGAATCAAACTTGGTAGTTAAAATTACTATTTTATTTAGGGACAGAAAACTCACAATGAATATTTAATTATAAGTAGTAGCAGATGCTTGATGGCCGAAAGGCTGATTGATTTGGGAAGCTTAGCAGTCGAAATTGCGTTAGGAAGCCTAGCAAATTTATGTGGCTAGTCTCACATAAATGCTTGCAGGCGCTGTTGATAGAATACACACACAATGTAACACCCTAATTTTTGCTCATCACATTAAAAATAATATAGGCAACTAATTTTCTTAGTTTTAATGTTTTAGGAAATATTAAGTTGCAAATTAAAAATTTTTTGCTCTTAAATATTTAAATAAAATAGAGTCAATAAAGTTTTTGTTGCATCCATGCGGTTGCATATATTTTTGAGTGTTTGTTTGATTTTGAAAAGGTTTGCAAAATTTTAATTTAAATTCTAAACCTTTTCTCTTCTCCTTCTCTCTTCTAGCCCAACCCAGTTTTTCCGGCCCATTTCTCTCGCGCAGCCGCGGCCCGGTTTCCTTCTCTCGGCCCAATCAGCCACGCGCGCAGTCCGGCCCAGCCGTTCTCTTCTCTCTCTCTTTCTTCCGCTGACATGTGGGCCCCGCCTGTCGGTCTTCTCCTACCTTGCGCCGTATGTGAGCGGGACTCCATGGCGAGTCCGAGCGCCATACGCCGCAGCGCCGCGCCTTGGCGTGCAAGTCAGAGCTCCCTCGGGCCTTTATAAGGCGCCGCCCCGACCCCTCTTGCCTCTCAACCCGAGCTTCCGCCGCCCTTTAGCCGCCGCCGTAGCCGCAACCCTAGGTCTAGAGCCGCCGCCGCGATTCGAGCTCGTCTCGCCTTCTCGCCGCTCCAAGCTCGTCGCCAAGGTTCACGGGGAGGTAAGGATGTCGCCAAGCCTTTAATCTCTCCCTCTCTCGCCTTCTCGAGGTCGCATCGCGCCGCCGCCATGGCCAAGCCGCCATAGCTCGATGCGAGCTTCCTCCGCCGCGTAATCCTCATTTAGAACCCCCAAAATAGGTTCCCCGTTGTCTCAGCTTTTTCCCAAGCCAAACACGGTGAGGTTTAGAGCTTCCTAGCTCGAGATTCGCCCAACTCCGACGAGGATCCGCCGCGCGCCACCATCTCCGTCGCCAGCGCCGCCGCTGTCGCCCCCTTTGATCCAGAGCCGTTAGATCGAAATCCAACGGCTGAGATCGAGCCCGACTTGAGTCAAACCGAGCCGCGTCGGTCAGCCAGCCAGTTTTGCAGAAAAGCCCCTCGGTTTTATAGAAATCAACCCGCGGTCCTGTCTAGTTCAAAAGTATTTAGATCTAGGTCCTATTTCTTTCAGTTTTGCCCCTGATCTTTCTAAAATTCAAACCCGCCGTCCTTTAATGTAGTTTTTCACTAAAGTCCTTCTGTTTTTATATAAAATTACGTTTTAGGTCCCTGGTTTCTTCTGTTTAAGCCCCTGGAAAGTTAGAGTTAACTCAAAGAAGCCCTTAAACCTTGTTTTAGCCATATCTTGACCGTTTTAAGTCCGATTTGAGTGATCTTTGCGCTCACCGATCGTCGCTTCATCAAGAATAGTTCTATACATGTCTTTGCGTCTTTAAAAGTTGTATGGTGTATTGTTTTCCTTTTATTGATTGAATGCTTGTGCGAATCGTGTAGAGAACGGTCCGTTCGAGGGAGATCAAGGTCAAGTCTACGAGGAGGAGCCACCGCAGTACTTTGAGGAAGGCAAGTGGATTTCCCCCTCTGTATACTCTTTTGAACCTATACACATTGCATGACAACAAAGTTTATATTTATGTTCGCAATGCATTAATTTGATGGGTCCTATGTAAGGATGACTAGTCTTTTACACCTAAGCCTTGATACACCCGGTTTACTTTTATGTTGGGTAGCTATGCTAGATGCTTAACTTTGGTTCATGATGGGTTCTATCCAACATTGATGAATATCCTTATTATTTATATCTTGTTATGTTAATACAAGATCACCATGATAATCGGAACATGGAGAACCACCCGGGATTTACCGTACAACCACAATACCATATGGCTCTGGTCTTAGCTGAATAACTAGATGAACTACATGTTGTGTTTGTGCTGCCTGTTGGGTTGTTATTTGTTTATGGATGTGTTGATGCGGGGATCGGAAGACTCTGTCTTCTGTTGAAACCGTAGGTGCTGGGAACAAACACACATGTAGGAATTCTTTGTAAAGGCTTCGTAGCGTCCCTATGCAGTCACACCTCAGATGTGGTACGTGCCTGGCCCGCACTGCATGGTTGGGTCCAAAGTTCTTCGGAGCTTTTACGCGAATTGTGGTGAAAGTGTACAACCTCTGCAGAGTGTAAAACTGTTATAACAGCCGTGTTCGCGGTCATGAACGGCCTGGACCCTCACGTGATTAATCTATCGGAATATAAAATCAAATCATTGCATGCATATGTTATTGGTTATGTTTGTGTTTATTTTATGCTAATATATGGGTTGGTATATACTTATATCTTAGTAAATAGTTGCTTGTTAATAAAACCTGACCAACTAAAATGTGACCGCTATAAACCAAGCCTCTCCTTGATAGCTTGCATATTTCCCCCACTTGTTGAGTACCAACCATAAGTGTACTCATCCTTGCTTATATTGGATCAGAAGGTAATAATGGAGCAGAGTACCTCAGTGATCTTGATGAGTTCAAGGCGTGTGTTCCACCAGTCAGATGCCTGTGGAGTGCTTTTGGAGTTATCGTCTTTAGTTATCGTGTGAACCAGTTTAATTTGGCCTTTGTGCCATAGTCGTGAGTGTAATAAGTACTTTATTTATTAAATATTCATTTGAGTACTGTTTCTGTTATTCACTCACGGTCTATCATATGTGTGTAATTTGATCCTGGCGCACATATGAGATGTACTCGGTTTTCTTTCTAAAACCGGGTATGACACACAAGCATGTACATATTTGGTTTATTAGCTATGTCAGCTATGGGATATATTAGATTAGTTTGAGTATTAGATGCGATTGGGTGTAGGATATTTGATTTCAATCTTAGAGGTAGTTTAGATCAATAGATGGGCCCTATGATACTCCAATTACCTCATAGGAGGAGGTAAAAGATTGAAAAATAATCTAAGCCCTTAATATTAGAAGAGATAAAACCATTAACCACAAAGGAAAAAAATACACGGAGATTGCTTCCTTCTTCCGTGGATCTAGGAAGACATGATTTGCATGGGTACATGCAGTTTGACATATTGCTTTCGGTTATTTTTTTTTTTTGCCATGGATACATGCAAACTGACACGCTCAACACACTTCATGAAGTGGACGAATGCATGGAAATTATATATGATATAGGAGAAACATTGTTGGGAGAAAATATCATGCTATGATTATAACAATATTAGAATCCATCACATCTGTGGGATCCTGTTAGTTGCAATATATTTTATTTCATAATTCGTATTTGTAATGAGCAATTATTAAATAAAATATATCGATGTCCATGTAAGATCCTAGGTGGATGTTTTGTTTTTTGAGAGATTTTTTAGGATTTATCTATTATTTAAAAATGTCCACCTATGATCCAAGGTGGCATCACCTAAAGGCTTCAAAAAGAGCCTCCAATTAGTAGTAGTAAGATTTGTACAAATTTTTTGAATAAGACGAGTGGTCAAAATTGAGGTAAAAAAGTCAAACGATTTACAATGTAAAACGGAAGAAGTACCTTACAGATAATAGCCTGGAGCCATCCCCGATGAGCTGGGTAAGCTTCCTGGCCTCCAAACTCATGCTTGCCGGCAACGTAACATTTCTGACAGCAGCATAGCAGCATGTCGCTAACCTATGCCAATATTTAAATAGTGAAGTTGTAATGAATAGTAAATTTAAGCTCGTTAATGATCTTATCGCAGGCGGCGTCGCTCAGGGCCAAGTTATCCCACGCGAGCACCAAGTTCGGCGAGGAGCTGCTCTTGGTGGTCGGAGCCTCGGAGGTGTCGATGCAGCTGCGGTCGTGCATAACACCGGCGCACAGCCGCCGCTGTCGGTGCTGGCGAGGGGCGAGAGCGGAAGGCTACTAGGTACGACGTGCTGGTCATTGTGGAAATACAACGAGCATTTGGGGCGCGCCTGAGCAGCGATGTGTGGTGCAGTAAGAGGCCGGTGGTGCCCAGGCGAAGCGAAGGCTCGTCGCTGATCATCGCTTAGCATTCATCACGAGATCGCCTTACTAGCTGATTCGCATTACTTCGTGTATGTAAGATAAGATGCGTGTTGATGCAAAATTTGGCATGCCACAGGCATCCATCATGAAATAATTTTGTTTCGTTTCAAAACGTTGGTGAGTAATTTTGTGGAGTGAGATCCAGCTTAAAAGCAACAACAAGCTTAGGACCCTGTGTTAGGTTGATCTCTACCACAATGGGCCCAAAGGCCCATTGGGCCCTTGACCTCGCATCCTGATCGGGGATGCCCAGCCCAATAAGGTTGGTGGGCCCCTGTCGCGCAGTGCCATAAATAGGGAGGTGGGGCCAGGACACAGAGAACGAGGTTCACCGCTACCGTCCATTCTCCACCTCCAAACCCTAGCCCGATCGAAAGGAGGCGCTGTATGCGATGGGAAGCTCCACCGGCGCCGCCAGTGCAACCTCGTCGACGGGACTACACCGACCGTCGCTGCCCGTGCGCAGCCTCCATCGACGAACGAGTCCTCGATAGCCAAAGGTATGAATCACATAGAAATCGATTTCTACAGTTTACCCCACTTGATCTACTCCTAGCCGATCCACAGAGCTAACAATTGGTATCAAGAGCCTCGCTACAGAGTTGGATCTGAGTTGGGGAAGAACAGATCGAAAAGATTTCGAAAAGAAAGAAAGAGAAACAGAGGAGGTTTCGATCTCCGATACAGAAGAAAGACCAGTTTCTGATCCGAATCTGAGGACGAAGAAAAGAAACAGAGAGATTTCGATTCGCATCGAATAGGAATAAAGATCAATAGAAAGAACCGAAACCCTAGAACCGATTTCAATTTCAAATCGGAATAATGAACAACCGAAACCCTAGATCTCCCTCACCTTTGTGTTGACCATGCTGGCGGCGCCACCGAAGGCACCCCGGCGAAGCTCCTCGACGGAACCGCGCGCGAGACGCACGCGGCGCCGGCGAGAAGGCCCGCAAGGGCGTCAGCGAGCTTCGCTGCTTCTTGAAAGAAATGGACGGTTTCAGGGGAGAAAGAGGTTAACGGATCAACATCGGTTGGCCTTGGCACGACCATGGCGCGACGACCGTACCTGGTGGAGCGGACGAGAACCGCGCCTCCAAGGAGCCGCACGGGGCACCTCCGTCCACCATAGGCGGCGGCGGCCGCCGCCACCGCGAGCAAGAAGGGGTAGAGAGAAGGAAGGCCACATCGTTGTTGTGCTCCACATGGCGCGCGGCTGCCCGCGACGATGGCGCGCTGGCGAGGAGCGCTGGCGGCGCCACCGACGCAGGAACAGCTGCGGCCGGGAGAGAGAAGGGAAAAGAATCTAGGGTTAGGGTTTCAAGGGATGAACCGGCTTTTATTCCACGCGAAAAGAAAGGACAGCCGTCGGATCGCGACCAACGGCTCAGATCAACGCGCGGGTTTAAGGGCGAGCCACGCATGGGCCGGAATGGCGGCCCGCAAGTCGTTTTACGGGCTCCAAGCCCAGGCGAGCCGAGCAGGCCGCGCAGATCTGGAGTGACGTGGGCAGCACCGAGCGTTGGAGCCTAGCGGGCCGAGCCAGCGATGTGCCGCACGTGCAGAGCGAGTCGAGCCGGCCTGAGTGGGCTTTGAGCTGCCTTGCCGGTTGAGCCGCATGAACAGTAAAGATTAAGAATTAAGTTTTTTTTTTCAGAGCAATTATTTGATGATTTTTCATAGAATTTGATCTCTAATTTAATTTGGACGAATGGTGGATTGATTAGAGAAGTAAAAGATTACAGATAATATTGCTTCAGAATAGTTTTATTTTTTTTATATAGAATTTTTTTGCAAAGTAAAGATTATAATGGTTTTGCTTGTCAAAGATTTATAGTTTCGCTGCATATCCGCTGCACAGTAAAGATATTAATTAGAGGAGAATAAACATATTTGTTTAAAGAAATTATGGTATTGTTATTTTCTGGCCAAAGCTGATAATAATAATATTATAATTAAAGATATTTGCTTAAAGAAAATTATGGTATTTTTTATTTTCTGGCCAAAGCTAATAATAATAATAATATAATTAAAGACATTTATTTAATGAAATTATGATACTGTTATTTTCTGGCCAAAGCTGATAGTAACAATATTATAATTATGTGAGTTTTATGTTTAAAGGTTTAAATCTCTGATAAAGTTTGCATCAAAGTGATCAATTTTTCAGGGAACAGATAAAGATCAAGAAACTCTCTTGAAATAGAGGAAAATTTTGCATCAAAGTGATCAGTTTTCCAGAGATCAGATGAAAAACAAGAAATACTCTTGAACTAGAGAAATGTATATTTCATGTTTCCGCTGCAATAAAGACGGTTACCTTCCTACTGAATTCGAACCAAAGGGAGAATTTAGTGTGAAGTGTATTGTTTTAACAGATAATTAAGATTTCATACATTATTTCCATTTCTGCCCAAAGGTGATGTGGAGTTAATGTAGAAGTATGATGTTCTAATGATTCAACAGATAATTGAGTCTTCATATATGATATGGAATTAATGAAGAAATAGATGTTTTATGTTCTAAACAATAAATTGAGATTTGGTCATATGTTATTTCCATTTCTGCCCAAAGGTGATGTGAAAATAATGTAAAAGGTTGATGTTTTGTTCTATTTTCTGCCCAAAGGTGATATAGAAAGAAACAAAGTTTTACAGAGTTTAATAGTTTACTATTGAATGTTTTCTCAGACAAAAGATTTCATGTTTTCATTCATGAAAACAAAACGAGATAAAAGTTTGGGTACTAGTGACCCAAAGATAACAAAGAATGGCAGTAATAGTATGAGGGAGTATACTCTCTCTATAGAATGACTTCAAAAGAAAAGAATTCTTGGATATCAATCCAAGAAAGATATATCATTGAGAGTGTTGTTTGAGAAATGTTTATTTTTTTTTATTACATGCACTCTTTATGAAGAAGATTTGACTAAATTCAGATACATGTTTAATTTGACCAAAGTCAGATTAAGCATGTGTTTGTTACAGAATATTCAGAATTATTTCTGAATTTGATATAGAACACGAGCCAATACTGACATTCTGGGAAAATCCCTGCATGACAGGGTAAAGTATAAGAAAGAACTTATCCTACATGACAGGAGAAATATATGATGACTCATGTGATTTTATTGGATCATACTCTCAGACAAAAGTATGGAGTAGCTTTTATACTATCCTAGTATTGACCATGCACTTTCACGTGTCACAGTCATTAAGGACTCAATGAGTCTCAAAAGAATTAAAAGATTATAGACGAACCTCAAGATAAGAATGATATGCAAGTATGACTTGCGAAAGTACTATTGATAGAGAATTTTTTATGAATTGAGGAAAGTGTACTCCCATATGAATCAGGCATAACATCGTTTGCATGATATGATCATGTGAATGAGTTATAGAAGTTAAGAATGGTTTCGAAATTGTGGCAGAATAGTTCACGCCACATTTCGAGGAGGGGAAATGAAAGACAACTACGAAAGATATTTATTTCCCCATACTTAGATAAATGTGATGCATAGTATGCATCTAAAGTGATCTATAAATGATCGTCCAAGGGAGTACGACGGTCATAATGATGATACCCCTAAAGTAAAGAGATATATGTATTCCTAGATCTTTCACGGTTCCGGAATACTGGTTCCGGAATACTGAGATACTAAGATGGTGCTTAAAGTGCCATATATATAGAAGAAAGTTTCAACAGAGTAAACCCAAATAACAAAGTTTAAAGATACCCCATATTTGAAAGATGGAGATATATGGGGGAGCATGGTATGAATATACCTAAGGCTCGAATAGATTATATATATTGCCTCTTGGCAATGGAAGACAGTAGAATCAATTGCTTTTTGGTAATAAAGAGAAGTGCCAACAGCCATGAGAGGCGCTCGCTCGTCTAAATGGCAAAAGAATTGATGATGAGTCTCGGAGATATTTGGGACTCAAAAGTAATTTCCAATGGAACCAAAACAGTAGACTATAAAGGGTCTACAAGATGAAATGTGACTCCAAAGGGAATATGTCAAGACAAAGCGCAACATAAATCGGAAGATTTGTGCGAAAAGAATGAATAGATAATGGCACACAATTATCTGAGTTACATCAGATGAAAGAAAAGGTAGCATTCACAAAGAGGATTTCAATGAAAACTGAAACATGGCACACTTTATGGTTTTGCTGTGGAACTAAAAGAATATAAGAGATGTTGCTTGAAGAGATCTGTTATGGACTAGAGCCAAGGCTCTAGATAATACTCTAAAGAATTAGTTTTTTTTGGGTTAAAGCAAATGAGAGGATAATATATTTGTGCAAAGATATAGAATGGGAAATTCATTTCTCAATCCTGTACATGTGGATGACGTCCTACTTGTCAGTGGTGATTTGGACCTACTACAGGAGGAGAAAAAGTTATTGTCCTCAAAGTTCAAAGAATGTTCTTGGTGAAATGTCTCTGTTTAAAAGGATTGAGATTCACCGAGATAGAATAGAAGGGGTTATTGAGAATGATGTATAGGCATGCTAAGAAAATCCTATAAAGAATGCATGTGAGAAAAAAAAATATATACGCCTGTTCTTATGAGTCAAGGGTAACGGATTTGGAACTTTAGCATTCCAAGAATCGATATGAAATAGATCAAAAGAATATGGTACCATATGCTTTAGCTGTTGAAAGCTCAATGAATGCAAAAGAATATTGTTACCCTGACATAGTTCACGAATCCAGGTTGTTTTGGCAATGTCCAGTCCAGATATAGATCACTGGAATGGAGTAAAAGAACATCGGCCTCATGCTAAGTTGAAAAGATCAAGTGCTCTCAAAAGATTGCGAGTACAAAGACAGAATCTGCGCGCTAAGTTGAAAAAAAAAAGATTAAGTACTCTCAATGGTTGAGAGTGCGAAGATAGAATATGCGAAATGTTTAGCGAAATCCACAATTGTCGCTAACTTTCGCGCTTGGAGTTTTTGTGTGGAAAACCTCCAAAGAATGAAACATTTATCATCATTGTGATGAAAGATATGACTTAGCATGATACAAGGCTGAGGGACAGGCAATATGGTTTAAGAAAACCCGTGCCCAGAATTGATAATGGTTAATAACAACTATGACCATTCAAATTATCCGATCCTTTGACAACGAGTCAAGTGTGACGTCAAACGCATTGACACAGAAGTACATGTTGCAAAGGAGAGAGTCCGGAATCGTATTGAAATGCATTGTGCATAAAAAATAACAGACAAATGTTAGTGGATCCGCTCATTAAAGGCTTACCGCCCAGAGTCGACATGGGTTCATGGTATAGTCTATGACTTCCGGACAACAAGAAGGCCCGAAAGAAATAGAATTTGTTTCAAAACAGAGAGGTGTATTGTAGCTGTTGATTCTATCGGTGATTAGACCGTGACGATGAGACATGCTCTATGAATTAATCTGTGATGGAACGAGTACGTTGAAAAGAACTGCTTCGAAGCATAAGGTTAAAAAGATATAAGATGAGATCAAGGGGGAGATTGTTAGGTTGATCTCTACCACAATGGCCCCAAAGGCCCATTGGACCCTTGACCTCGCATCCTGATCGGGGATGCCCAGCCCAATAAGGTTGGTGGGCCCCTGTCGTGCAGTGCCATAAATAGGGAGGTGGGGCCAGGACACAGAGAACGAGGTTCACCGCTACCGTCCATTCTCCACCTCCAAACCCTAGCCCGATCGAAAGGAGGCGCTGTATGCGATGGGAAGCTCCACCGGCGCCGCCAGTGCAACCTCGTCGACGGGACTACACCGACCGTCGCTGCCCGTGCGCAGCCTCCATCGACGAACGAGTCATCGATAGCCAAAGTTCTACAGTTTACCCCACTTGATCTACTCCTAGCCGATCCACAGAGCTAACACCCTGTTCTTAACTTAGTAAAACCTCAATTGTTTGTTCCTCTGAGCTTACGTGGTTCAAAGCACTTGCAGATGTACTTTAGTGCTGGTGCATCTTATAAACATAAGTAACAACATTTGTACGTTGGTTGGTTCGTTTCGTCGAAATTTCAACCCACCAGCTATATCTTATCACACCCACATACACCTCTGCTAGTTACTAAAGCAAGGCATAATAAAATGTATGATATTTTACATATTTTTTAATAAGATAAATGGCCAAATTTGATGGAGGGACTAGTAACCAACTCATCCTCCACGTGTTAACGAGTCGTATCTGCTGCAGCAATCGTATGCACGCTTAGGCCAAGCTGAAAATTTCACATAAGAAACAAAGCCATCTTGTTTAAAAAGGAAAAGGAAGCCACCAGCATCTAGCTGTGGGCCGCGCTCCAGCTTGGCCTTCTCGGTTAGCCTAGCACGCCACAAGAGGGCCTGCCACTAGCTGGGCCAGCGTGCAGAAAAAAAAATCGATTGATAGTGCAACACACAAAAAAAATACTCATTTACTCGATAGTCCGGTTAGGAATTTCGCAATGAGTTTGTTGTGTTAGGATATTGATATAACTCCTCATTCCGACTTAGGCACAACATAGACAATGGTCAAAAGAAAATAAAAGAAAAATTAATTTACTCGTTCTCAACCGATTGAGATCCCGTCTTCTCCTCAATCGACGTCCTCTTTTGTTGGGATTAGGGTTGGGGGGTTTCTGATCCAGGGTTACCTCCATGGTTGCCGGCTATAGAAGAAGCTTGGGGCGGCTCGCCGGCCGGCGGTGGAGGCGGAAGAGACGGCGGAGCGGAGGCGGCGAGGGCGCCGCCGGAGCTGGGCGGTGGAGGACCCCTGGTGGGCGGTGGAGGCGGCGGGGGCGTCTCGTCCTAGCGGTTAGCGTCGGGCGGCGAAAGAGGGCGGCGGCGAAGGCACCGGGGGCCGCCGGAGCCGGGCGGGAGGTGGTCGCAGCGGGGGCGAGATGAGCAGAGGAGGGAAATCGGTCAGAGGAAGAAAAAACGCCCAAGGAAGAAGATGACTCTTGATCCAACGGTGGAGGATAGTGACTGACGATGGAGTGTTTTTTCAGTCGACTGAGGAGGAGACACTTCCAAAGACAAAAGAAAACTGAACACGCGGGGTAGGTAAGCAGCTGTTGTATCACCTCGGGCCTGATAACTGTGACTCAGATGGGACATAAGAAGAACCTGATCCCACAGTATCATTTGATGCAAAACTAGGGACCAGAGTGCAGTCAGGTACAGCCTCCATACTCATCACGCCTTCCAGCACCTTGGCGATTGTTGACATCAAGGGTCTTTTGCTGCTATCAACCTGCAGGCACCACATTGCAAGCTTCATCGCTTCCACGACATCTTGCATATGCAATGCCATGTCATTGCTGCTGCTGTTCACCAAATCAGACAACTGGCCATGCCTTGCCTTCTCTTGAAGCAGGCTTACCAAATGGATGCTCTCCTCAGGCTGGGATTCATCCAAATTCTCTCGACCACAGATGATTTCAATCATCACAATCCCAAAGCTGTAGATGTCAGCCTTCTCTATAATTTTTGAACCCAGCCATTCAGGTGCGAGATAACCACGCGTTCCTCGCATTCGAGTCATAACTTTGCTTTGCTCCCTGTTTATCATTTTTGAGAGCCCAAAGTCTGAGACCTTAGCACTGAATTTGTCATCCAAGAGAATGTTCTGTGGCTTGATATCTAAATGAGCAATCTTTTGCTCGCAGTCTTCATGCAGGTAAGACAAACCCCTAGCAATTCCCAAGATGATAGCACGTCTAGTTTTCCAAGAGAGAGTGAAGACTGTGCTTTTGGGAAAGATCCAGTTGTCTAACGAGCCATTGGGCAAGTATTCATAGACAAGAAGCCTATGTGATTTCTCAGCACAGAAGCCTACCAACCTTATGAGATTAAAGTGATGGATTCTGCCAATTGTCTTGACCTCTGCTAAGAACTCTTCTGTTCCTTGCTCGACACCTTCCAAGCGTTTGACAGCAATAGTTTGCTTGCCTACGTTGCCTTTGAAAACGGACCCAAAGCCACCACCTCCAAGCTTAATAGAGAAATGGCCAGTAGCAACTTCTAACTCATCAAAGGAGAAACGCTTTGGTATTCCAGGTATGATAACAAAAGATGATTCCTCATCTTTCTTGTATTTTTTCCATACAGCCGTGTAAACTACGATAGATATCAGACAAAATCCAGCAATTGAATTAACAACAATAATTATTCTCCTTTTTTCTGAGTGGCCTTCTACTTCCTTCTTTACAAATGCTGAAAACCGATTTGATGAATCAACTGCAAACAAAATTGCCATGTCCTCCGATATCAACAAGCAATAACCATCATCAGTACTATAAGGGCCCATAAGAGAAGGGTCCATACTGGCATTGTACTTTTGGAAAATCACTGCTTTGCAACTGCAATCAATTAAGCATGACCTCTTGCATACATCTTCAGAAGCTGAAGTGGCTAATAACGAGAACACTCTGTTGCTGAAGTAAGAAACATTGTTGACTTGTAATAGCTGGTGGTCTTGAGCTTGGTTGCAGGAAGTGCTACTTAAGGATGTGCATCCAGCGCTTGGTAGCCGTTCATTTCGGAATTTAAAGTTTTTCAAACTAGGGCAAGAACATTCTCCCTTACTGCAAATTCCATAATCCCCACAGGCCATTGGATAATCGCAATAGTTCATCTCTGTGCTTAATACATCTAGTACCATCAGGCTGTCCTGGCCTTGCATTTCATAGAGCCTTAAATGCCCATCAGGCTCCAATCTCATAAATTGTAATGATCTTGCGATGGGCAGGGATAATGTCTTGTCTGGGGACCCAAAGCTACCATTGCTAAAGTTAGAACAAGATGGTGCTGTATTAGTTTCAAAAAACTTTGTATAGAACGCTGGTCGGAAAGTGTATAACAGCCCATTCCACTGTGCAGAAAGATAAACACGGTCAGATGGCCATTTTGTGTCTGAGGTCCTGACACTGAGGTTCATACCTGTGCAAAGTGACTGCCCCATCACCGAAGTATCGGTTGGGTGGTCAAACGACTGCCAGACAGAGGAGTTATCTTGATTGAAAAGCACAAGGTTCCCGGAGACATCGAGGTCCATACCAGCAATGGACTGGCTCTTTTGGCCGTGGACCACACCATGGTACCATTGCCATCATGGAGGAGCAAACCCCCATCACTGGTGAAGTTTAAGCTAGCGCCAGAGTATACAGCAATGAATGAATAACCATCTGTGGTATAGAAGCCAAAATAAGTTCTATACGACATGATGTCACGGTAAAGAATGGGAAGGATAATACTAGATCCGTTGTCCATATCTTTGATTCCCTGTATTTTTGAAAGTTCCCATGAACCTAAAGCAGAGGCCTGAGCAACAGAACGGAAGTAGAAAAGGAAGCCAAGCAATAAAAGCATGGCTATCGACATGTCAAATTGTTGCATGGTGCCCTTCTTATGATGAAGAACAACCTTTAGAGTCTGGTGGAGATGAGAAGGTTTACGATGGCAAACCTTCAGAAACCTTGACCGATAATAGAAAAAAAAAAAAAGCAGCACTCTGTCCTTTCCCTGTTTCTCAGAATCATAGTCCAGGCACCATCCCTACCCCATATGGAGTAACTGAAAGGTAGAAGAGATATATCAGGATTAGGAGACCAACTTGGGAAACTAACAAGCATGCAGGAAAAACATTTAGGGGAAAGCCAAGAAATAGCGTCAGTGGAAGAACTGTACCATGTTGAAAATCGACACTTCCTCTTCTGAAATTAGTCTCAACGGTTGATACTTCTGGAGACGGAGAGTGCATAACAAGGGCGAAGAGCTGCTTTACGATCTAGGCTGTCCCTTGTTTATGGGCAATGCTTTGAAGAGCAACTTATAGGAAATAAATAGGCCATACTAATAATGTACCTACAACGAAGAAAAATCCAAGAACAGTCGCATTTTTGGCATTTCTTTCTCCTTTGCCTTCCTTTCAGTAGCGCAGCAAACTACAATTTGGTGTGGACGAAAATGATACTCAATAATTGCTTAAGGAATTGTGGTGGACCTTTGTTTCAACACATCAATGGGTCCAATATAACGGCCCTTCAGTCTTCGAAGACTTCTCAGTATACCTAAAGTTGAATAGAATATTTCGTGAAGTTGCATCCTGTTGACTGTTCTAAAGCTACACCAATAATTATCTTCATTATTTCCACCCCTTGTAGATGAGTCAACAGTTGCTATTAGCTGACAGTGACATGGCCAACAATACTGACCTGAACTTGCAGCGGGTCAATCTGGTCAGTAAGGGAAATGTATGGGCACCAAACAGTGCCTTCTTTCTGCTTCTGCAGGTAGAAGGCAGCTGCCTGCATCTTCCTTGCACATTCTGCAGGCCCTTAGTCAATTGAACCCTTTTGCTCTCAGCAATCCCTGTCGTCTGGATTACTGGGCATTCGGCGAAATTCCAACTGAACTGAAATCCTTATTGGATTACTTTGCCACCAAACAGGAATTCAGGAAACGTGGCATTCATTTTCGAAAGGATTCAGGAAACATGACATGGATGGGTCAGTTTGCACGAATTCCATTCGTTTCAAACTGCCATAATGCATGTGGTCGATTGTGGGCAAGGAACCAAGCATTTGCACCAGTAAAAAGTCGGGAGTCCTCATCGGCGCTCCTTTGTAGGAAAAGCATCGAACACATGGCGATGGCGACCTCAGTGTCTGCAAGAGAGTGTATGGTAGAATGAGAGAACCTCACAGCAGGCAGCCTAAGAAGAAGAAGAAGAAGAACAGAAATCGGATGCCGGCCGAGTCCACGTCAACCGGCGCAGCCTCTTGACCGTCTCCGGCCACGGCGCGACCTCTCGACCGACTGCCGACGGCGCCGTCGGTGCCGAGGGAGCCTGTTTCATCTCCGTGGAGGAGTCGGGAGGCACACCTGTGGGTGAGGGAACCGCGTCGGACAGGAGGTGGTGGCACTAGATCGATGGAGGGGAGCGCTTGGCTTCATCAGTTCACCGGTTGGCCGCCGGTAAGTAATGGCGCCGGTCGGTAGTCCGTGGCGACACTCAACTCCAGAGCACTCCGGCTGCTTGTGTTCAGTTCAGAGATCATATTGCAGAAGTGAACAGAGCAGAGCAGAGCAGAGCAGAGCACTCCGCGTTGTTGCTGACGAAGACGATTCAGCGTAGTGCATTTCAAACTTCTTCAGTGTCACTGCCACGTCCATCATTCGCATCCGTTTTGGTCAGGTGACTGAGACACGAGAGAAAGATCAAACCCTGCTCAAATGTTCTGTAGCAGGAAGCAAAGGACGAATCTTGCAGGAGCTGGTCGTCCACAATATGGACGTTCTCTAAAGGAAATTGTTTGATGCTCAGATCTCCTACAAACATTGGATGTATGGGTCTCGTCCCAGTTTGTTGCTTGATGCTTGATGCCTTCCCATGAAAGCAAAATGTTAGAACGATTGATCAGCAAGGATAAATTGCATTGCATTATTGGTGCACTGGTCCATCAACTCGTGCACTATTTTTAGGATTTGTTTTATATCTGAAAAGTGGTGAGCACTAAATTAACCCCCATTGGCTTTTCAGTTTTGATTCCTTGCTTTTTCCTCCTGTGCACTTTGCTTCCTTGTATTTAATTAATTGAAAACCTTAAGTTGGGCTGCACTGTTCTTAGCTTAGTTGAAGTAACATCCTACATGGACCACGAGACAAAGATACTTTTGTAACGGATCTCTTCTGCATGTTTCGTTCATGAGTTCTTTCTCCGCACTATTTTTTTTTCATCTCGTCTCTGATCTAATCTGTCTTTTCCATATACTTTATCTCATCATATGATTCCTTGGCTATCACAATATATATTAGCAAAACACAATGTCATAACGTTGCTTTCAGCATACGTACAATTGGATGTGCAAAGTGTAATCAGCAATAGAGCAATGGCACCCAAATAATAACTACCTATATGATAATTCTATTGGAAGAATGCCAATAAGGATGCATGTTGTAACACAGTTTTTCTAGTATTACAAACAGTAATGAAGTCAAGGTAGACTTCTTTCTCGTTCCTTCAAAAATTGTCCTCTACAGTTACTGTTGACCTGCTATTTATAGGGGTCAACCTCGTACATTTACAAGACCGTTACTTCCCGCCAGAAATCCTATTCATATTCTAGCTTTTAGATGACCGTTGCTTCCTGCCAATCTTCATCCTAACCTCGTCGCAGGTGATAGACTCGCCTCAGCATCATCGCATTTCATGACCAACCTCGTAATATGGTCTTCTTTGCCTTGACTTCTTCGGTCCTGCTCGTAAAGACTTTAACCTCTTCGAATTAGCTTCGCACTCGTCAGTTTCGTCTTGACTCCTCCAACTTTGCTCGTTACTTTAGCCTCTTCGAAATTAGCTTCGCATTTAACTTCTCCATCTAAAACTCTTCAGTCTCGCCTGCAAAAGTAGAAAACATGATTCCAAGGGGCGTCTCCCCAACAGTAGCCCCTTCGTCCTTGGATTCGAGCTTGTCTCTACTCATCCCTCGAACTCCTGGGACGAAACCCAAAAGGCGTCCCCTTGGATAAAACTGGCGGTTACTTGGCGCCTTTTCACGGCGCGAACTTCGGGATTTACCGCGCCTATAAATAGTAGAGGTTACCCCCTCCTAAAATTACCTTCGCTTTCGCCTTTGACTTCGTGCAATTGTCCTCGCTTTGCTTTAGCTCTCATTGCTGACCTCGTGCTACTGCCTTCGCTCTTCTCTGATTGGTGTTGCTTGTTAAGATTTTTGAAGTGCTTCGTGACTGAAAAAAGGTTAGTTTTGAAGAATCTTTGTCTTCGTTTCTTATTTTGTTATGTTTTTAATTTCTTTTTATTATTAGTTTCGGGATGGCCCATCTCGAGTCTGCTGTTATTCCGACTCCTGATGCGGAGAAGGAGGATAGTCCTGTGGCTTCTAACCCAGGAAGCGAAGACCTAGAGGGAGTCGAGGCCAGTGTCGATGAGCTTGTTGAAGAATCAGCTCCCAAGACCCTTCATTTTGGTCGGTCCTCTGTTACCTCAGGCATGATTTCGAGTTATGAACAAAATGGTTTTTTTCCTGCTGGTGTTGGCCGTGCTCCGGGTCACGAAACTACCCCTGATCCTCAGATTGGAGAGGCTGTTGTTTTTACTGATTTCTTTACTGCTGGTCTTCGATTTCCCTGCGACCCTATGCTGCCTCAGATATTTGATCGATTCAACGTCAAACTTCATCAACTGACACCAAATTCGTTTGTTCAACTGTCAAAATTTTTCTGGGGAGTGAAAACATTCGGTGGTGAAATTAACGTTGATACTTTCGGTCGTTACAATGAGCTTCATCTTCAGAAGAGGTCAGTATTTCTGGAAGAAGGCGGTGAAGAACATATTGGAAAATTTGGTGTTGCAACCTTTACTTCGCGTCGTCGAAGTGCAGCCCAAAAAATTACCAAAGTTGACTTCTCCTACGCTCAGCGAAATCGTTGGGATGTTAACTGGCCGAAGTCCTGGTTCTATGTTAAGGTTGGTTTCACTACACCCGATTCCAGTGAAGTACATTATCCATTTGCTGGCCCCCTTGGCAACATAGAGATATCTACCGTGATTGATTTCGATAGAAAATCTGAGTCTTTTAAGAAGAACAGTCCTTGCTTTTATCATGCTACCCGACGACTCACAGGCCGTGATGTTGTTGAAGAGTTTTTGGCTGCCGGAATCTGGCCTTTGGGAACAGACTGGAAACCATTTCGAATTGAAGAGAGGCCGATTCCTGGTTTCATCTTGCCCACCACTTTTGCTGTTTTTGGTCTTACGAAACCTGAAGGTGTCAGTGATGACGATCTTGTTTCGAATGTTGAATGGGCTGCGAGGTCTTTGGTTGGTCCTTTCACCGAAAAGGAGAAGAAGTCAATGATTGACTTCTTCGAGAAAATAAGTCGTCTGAATCGCCCGTGGATAGAAATGGGTGTTCAGTATGGAGATAGGGTGAAACCCTCCAAGCCTCAGAAGCGCATGATGGCAGTTGGAAATGTTGGATCTGAGCAAGCTGTAGTGTCTCGAAGGTATAAAAAGACTTCATCAAAAGTTTTAATACCTTCGAGTCAGGATGCCCCCCAGACGAAGACAAAACTGCTCGAGGCTCAGAAGAGGAAGAGTGCATGTGTGCAACAATCTACCTCTGCATCTACCAAGAAACCTCGACTGACTCGAAAGGTAGATTTGTCTCTCCTGGATAGTCCGGAAGCCGAAGCTGAAACTGAAAAAGAAAAAGAAGCTATTGAAGCAGCTTGTGGACTTCTCGGAATTGCTGGCGTTACTGGCGATGACCTCGGCACTTCGGGGTTTATGAAAGATTTAGCAGGTACTTCTGCTGCTTCGGGTGAAGGTTTGTTTGTTCCTTTTATGAAATGCCCTGGTGCTAGAATGAGCCTCGCAGGCTCAATATCAAGTGTTGTTTCGAAACCTCCAAGAGGATTCGATCCGAACTTTCTTGAGCTCTTAGAGCATAACTTCGGCTTGTATTCCACAGAACCAACCGCCGAGGTCATGAAAGTTGATGAAGATAAAGCAGTCGAGGCCGAACTCGAGGTCAGTAATTTTAGTTGTACTATACTTGACCACTAAAATGCTTCGATTGTTTTTGCTTATTTTACTTTATATTTTTAGGTCGAGATTGTGGATGTCAAGTGTAAAAAGATCCCTGAAGAAACATCCACGAAACTCCCTCAAGACTTGGCTACATCTTCTTTTGTTGATCTTGATGAAGATACTGACGAGATGCGAGGTGAGAAAGAAAATAAATTCTATCATCACTTCGTGTTTAGTTTCGTTTTTGATTTTTATACTTTGTCTTCGTTTTTATAGGTTACAAAGCATCTTTGGAAAATCTTAGCTTCAAAGAGCTAACTCGCTTGAGCGTCTCCACAGCGCACAAGGTTCGTGCTTGCTTCTTAGTATTTTATCCTCGTCTCTTCCTTTCTTTATATTTGTCTTACATTTTGGTTTTCGATTTGCTTCCTTAGGTTAAGCTGATCAACGCGGTTTGTGCTTCAAAGTCCAAAACCGCTGTTGATCGACTTCGTTCGTTGGAGAAAGAGAATGAAAGGCTTCGGGAAGTCAACGACAAACTTCATAAAGATATGACTAAGCTCGGGGACGAATGGGACGCAGCAGATAGAAAATATAAAGCCTTGCAGAAGGACTTCGACGAGAACCTAACTGTGATTGAGAACCTACGTGATGCCGTGGTTCGCGAGTCTGACGCTGCGAAAGAGGCCAAGACTAAAGTGTCCTCCCTCGAGCTTAAGTTGAAGGAAACCGAAGATGCTCTAGCCTCGTCCAAGACTCTTGATGCTGAGAAGATTAAACGAATTTTTGATTCGTATTGTAGCTCGCTCAAGCAGTTCGGAGCCACTCCTTACGCTCTTCCAGAGGACTTAAACATTGACAATTTCTTATCTTGGCTTGAAGAGGAATTTGCTGGCCTCGGGGATGTGTTTTCTATTGCTGGCGACAACTTCGCACTCACCTGCACCGATGGCCTCGGCAGATTCCTTGAGAAAGAAGATAAAGAGTTGCTCCTTCGGGTTTCTGGTCCTGGATTTCGCTTTGTTGACTTCGGAGATCTGTCCTCGCCTTGTTCCAAAGAAGTCGAAACAATGAAACGTCGTTTCTTACGGGACTTCTGGAACGCCTATGGTCGAGATTTGGCTAAGGACTCCTCTTCGAAGGTAAAATACTTTCTTTACATAACTTTGCTTCTTCTTCTCTTTTTATCGTTGTCAAAAATTCTGAGTCTTTTTCTTGGTTTCTTTACCAGGAAGAAACTGAGGATGCAGAAGCTAAAGAAGATGAAGAAGTAAGCGAGGGAGAAAAAGATGAAACCCTGGGTTCGCCTCATGACGGTGACGAAGCTGAATCTCCTTGTGAAGAAGGAGAAATTTAGTCGCGAGTCGAAATTAATTATTGTAAAAAACTTGTTGCAAATCACGAGTGATGTTTGTGAACTTCGGAACAACTTAAACATTGAAGTTGTTCACAATTTTGTTTGTATTAACCTCGTTATTAACTTTGGTTTTTGTTTCGAAGTGCATGCGTCGGACTCGTATAATTTCTTTTTATTCGAAACTGTTTACACATTATCTTGTTTCTACAAGATCATGACCTTTAGCTTCGTTTTCGCTATAGGGAACGCTTAAATATTCTTTGGCCTCTAATTCCCTTGTTAACTGGAGAAAACCTTGGAGCGGATGTACTTTTCTCCATATGTTGGCTTCTAATTCCCTTGTTAACTGGAGAAAACCTTGGAGCGGATGCGCTCTTCTCCAGGATCGCGCAACTTGAGAAGGCGTTGCTGCACGAAGCATCCATGGGCCCTGTGCTGATGTTAGTCTTTGGCCTGGCCAGATCATGCCATCGAGCATTCCTTCGATTCCTGCTGCCTCCCATTTCTAGGAAAATTTTTCTTTTTTCATTTGCTTTGCTTTTTCTCTTGCCGGGGCTCGTCTCCCGGCTTCCCTTTTATAGTGGTCTTTGGACCCTTGTTGAAATTAAAATTTCACCTAACCTCGTGTCCTTAAAAGTACAAGTTAGGTGATTCGTTTTAATGTGCTCGCTGTTCGGTGAAACCTTGTTTTTGAATAAAGGCAAAGAGGGGCTTCTCTTTTTAGCCTTTGAAAAAGGCGTCCCCTCCCTCAATAGCCCCTTTGCGTTTATTCATTGCTTCTTACTTCGAGCAACGAATCTGAAAGATTACGCTCTCTTGTTTTAGTTTCGAAATAGGGCAACTCTGTTGCTTTTTTCGTTCCCCTGATTTGATCTATAGTATAGGTCTTCTTGCGAGGTTTTGTTTCTAACCTCTTTCTTAGGCAATTTCGTTCGAGATCTTTTTGGCGAGGTTACTTTTCTGACCTCGACCTTGGGGTGTTTTGCTCAAGGCTTCTTTTGCGAGGATAGTATGTCCATCCTCGACCTCAAACTATTTTGTTCGAGGTCTCATTTTTGCGGAGTTATATTTCAAACTCGTCCTCGAGTTATTTTGCTCGAGATTTTTCTTTTTGCGAGGTTATATTTCCAACCTTGGCCTCGAGCTATCTTGCTCGAGGTCTTCTTTTTGCGAGGTTATTTTTCAACCTCGGCCTCGAGCTATTTTGTTCGAGGTCTTCTTTTTGCGAGGTTATTTTTCAACCTCGGCCTCGAACTATTTTGTTCGAGGTCTTCTTTTTGCGAGGTTATTTTTCAACCTCGGCCTTGAACTATTTTGTTCGAGGTCTTCTTTTTGCGAGGTTATTTTTCAACCTCGGCCTCGAACTATTTTGTTCGAGGTCTTCTTTTTGCGAGGTTATTTTTCAACCTCGGCCTCGAACTATTTTGTTCGAGGTCTTCTTTTTGCGAGGTTATTTTTCAACCTCGGCCTCGAACTATTTTGTTCGAGGTCTTCTTTTTGCTCGAGTGCTTTTAGGGGAATCTCCTTTATCGATTTTTTGGATAGATTTACATAGGTTCGCCTCATTAAAAACCTCACCTCCAGTTTCCTGGAGCCCCTTTTGTGAGGAAAAGAGTACGACCTTTTTTGATGAAAATAAAAGTGAAAAGAGGTGCTTCGTATTTGTGCTTATAGTTCCGCACATTTACGAAGTTGACCTTTACAAAAAGAACTAAAACTTGGAAAAAACTATACGGCTTTATTTGTTTCGGTTCTAGTTATAGTACTTGCGAAGTTGCTCCACATTCCACGAGTGAGGTAATTCTTCTCCATTCTCGGTGGACAGATGATAAGACCCTGGCCTCGAGCTTTTGGTGACAATGTATGGTCCTTCCCATTTTTCCTCGAATTTGGATAAGTTCTCAGCGTTATGCTTTCTTTTGATTACCAGGTCCCCTACTCTGATCTCTCTTATCTTCGCCTTTGGGTCGCGCCACTTTCGTGTTTGCCTTTGATATGATTCGAGGTTATGTGAGGCAACAAGTCGATCGACTTTGATTAGGTCCTTTTCCACCATTTCTTTTTCACCTTCATCACTGCTAAGTGTTACCCTTAATGTTTTGGCCTTGATTTCTTCTGGAACCATTGCTTCAGTTCCGTATAGCAGTCTGAAAGGGGTGAATTTTGTTGCTCTGGATTCTGTGGTATTATGTGACCATACTGCGATTGGCAGATCGTCAATCCACTTTCCCTTTTTGTGGTCGAAGAGCATCTTCCTTATAGCTGAAAAAATGATGCCGTTGGCTCTTTCAACTGCGCCGTTTGATTGCGGATGATATACGGATGCGTACTTTACTTTGGTTCCCATTGTTATGCAAAAATCTCTGAATGATTCGCTGTCGAATTGCTTTCCATTGTCTACCGTTATTTCTTTTGGTACCCCGAATCTACAAATGATGTTATGCCAGAAGAACTTTTGTATCGTATGCGAGGTTATCGATGCTAGGGCTTTTGCTTCGATCCACTTTGTGAAATATTCCACGGCAACTACTGCGAATCTGCAATTTCCTTGAGCTGTTGGGAGAGGCCCTACCAAATCTATTCCCCATCTTTGCAATGGCCAAGAAGGTGTGATGAGCTGCAACAATGAGCACGGAATTCTTTGATTGTTTGCGTTCTTTTGACATGCTTCGCACTTCTTTGCTACTTCGTCTGCATCTCTTATCATTGTTGGCCAAAACAATCCTTGCCTCACTGCTTTTGATGCGAGAGCTCTTGGACCAATATGTGTTCCGCATATCCCTTCATGTATGCTTTTTAGTATTGCCATTCCTTGTTCTTTTGCGATGCATTTTAGCCATGGTGCTGATATCCCCTTCTTGTACAGCTCTCCTTGTATTATCTGATACCCCTTTGCTCTTGCTGGTATTCTCTTGGCCTCGCTTGCTGAACAGGGTGTGAAATTGTTTTGTAAATGAGCCATGATTGGTGCTCTCCAATCTTCCCAGCAAATGTGTGCCAGATGCTGCTTTCTGATTGAGGGAATGGTCATGACCTCGTAAATTACGTCCTCAGGTAGTTCTTCCTTCTTTGCTGCTTTCTTAGCTAAGTCGTCAGCTTCGTTATTGTCGTTTCTGTGGATATGCTCTACCGTGAATCCTTTGAAGTGTTTCTCCATCTCTCTGACCTCTTCAAGGTAATCGATTAGTTCTGGTTTTCTAGCTTCGCTATCTTTTTCGATGTGGTCCCTTGCTATTTTCGAGTCTGTCCTCACAATGAACTTTTGCTTTCCTAGTGATTTCATTTTTCGTAGCCCGAGCAAGAGTGCTTCGTATTCTGCTACACTATTTGTGACTTGAATCTCTTGATTGCTGAATTCCAGTCGTGCAGCGAATCTTGTTTTGATTCCGTTTGGTGAAACTAGTATTGCTGAGATCGCTGCACCTTTGTTACAATATGCTCCGTCACAATAGACTGTCCATTGTTTTTCATCTTCGTCCAGATTTTCATGTTTTGGAGAGGTCCAGTCTGCTACGAAGTCAGCTAACACCTGGGATTTGATTGCGTTTCGTCTTACGAATTCGATATTGAATCCAGATAGTTCTGCAGACCATTTGCTGATTCTATTCGAAGCTTCTCTGTTTACAAATAACTCGGCTAGAGGTTTGTTGGTGACGACTGTAACTTTGTGAGCTTCGAAATAATGCCTGAGTTTTCTTGATGCCATGAGCAATGCATATGCAATTTTTTCGAGTTCCGAGTATGACTTCTTGGCCCCGGATAATGCTTCAGAAACAAAGTAGGCTGGCAGCTGCTTCAGAATGCCCTCGATTTCGGTTTCTTGTACTATTGCTGCGCTTACTGCTGATTCTGATACTGCAAGATAGAGGAGAAGGTGTTTTCCTTGTGCTGGTGGTGATAATTTGATCATTGTCGCAAGGTACTGCTTTAGCTCTCTGAATGCTTTCGATTGTTCTTCACCCCAGTTGAATTTCTGTGCATGTCTGAGAGTTTTGAAGAAAGGAAGGCTTCGCTCGGCTGCTCTTGGTACGAATCTGTTTAGGGCTGCGATTCTGCCTGTCAATTGTTGCACTTCCTTAACCGTTTTTGGCTCCTCCATGGATGCCAAGGCTTGCACCTTGTCTGGGTTAGCCTCGATTCCCTTTGATGTTACAAGGCACCCTAAGACCTTTCCTTTGGTTACTCCAAAGACGCATTTTTCTGGGTTTAAGCTCAAGTTTGACATTCTTAGATTGTTGAAGGTTTCTTCGAGATCTTTGATGTGATCCGCTCTTTTGATGCTTTTTACGACGAGGTCATCCACATAAGCTAACATGTTTCTGTCAATTTGTGAGTTGAAGACTTTTTTGGTCATTCTTGAGAAAGTTGACCCTGCGTTTCTCAGCCCTTCTGGCATTCTGACGAAACAAAAGGTTCCGAAAGGTGTTATAAAGCTTGTCTTCTCCTCATCTTCTTGTTTCATCCAAACTTGATGGTATCCTGAAAAGCAATCTAGCAAGGATAGAATCTCGCTGTTGGCTGCGTCGTCAACAACACTATCAATTCTTGGTAGAGGAAAATCATCTTTTGGGCAGTGCTTGTTTAATGTTGTGAAGTCAATACACATCCTCCATTTTCCGTTTTTCTTCTTCACTGGGACAGTATTCGCCAACCACTCTGGGTATTGTACTTCTCTGATGACTTTTGCTTTTAGTAGCCTTTCCACTTCGGATTTTATTCCTTCTACCTTCTCATCCGACATTTTTCTCAATTTTTGTTTTTTTGGCTTTGTCTTCGTGTTTATGTTGAGACTATGCTCAATTATGGTTCTGCTGACACCCTTTAGATCTGCAGCTGTCCATGCGAAGACATCTTTATTCTTTCTTAAGAAAGTTATCAAATCCTCCTCTTCTTGGGGGGAGAGGTCTGCTCCGATTGTGACCTCTCTACCTTCGACTCCTGGATCGAGAGAGATTCGCTTGGTGTCTTGTGCTTGAATAGCTTCTTTTACTTTTTCCACTCTGTGTTGCGGTGGCTTCTTTTCGATCGATTTTGCCTGAGCTTCATTGTTTTTTGGTTTCATTTCTGCCTGCAAGAGGTTAACGTTTTTCTCGCCTGGAGTGATCCCTTGCTCGATGTCCCTTGCGACTTGCTGGTTTCCGAATACTGTGATTACTCCATTTGATGCTGGAAGTTTCATGCACAGATATGCCTGTCGTACAATAGCTTCGAAGGTGTTGAGAAAACCTCTTCCGAAGATTGCATTGTAAGGGTAGTACATGTCAACTACGTCGAAAGTGATTCGTTCTGTTCTGGGATTACTCAGGTCCCCCAAAGTTACCGGTAGTTCGATTTTTCCTAAGGCTCGGATTCTTTTTCCTCCGAAACCAATGAGTGGAGTTTCTGATGGTTGTAACAGACTTCTGCTGATGTTCATTTGGTCGAAAGCACTGGCGAAGATAATATCAGCTGAACTGCCATTGTCTATCAATATCTTTGTTAGCTCCCAGCCTGCTACATTTGTTTCGATGACCATTGCATCAGTGTGAGGATAACACTGGAGTTTGAGATCCTGCTCGGTGAAAGTCATTGGCACATGCGACCAATGAGTTTTTATCACTGGACCATTTGGTAGTATTGCGTGCACTCTTCTAAAGTAGTCTTTTCTTTGTCTTTTGCTCTCGAAATCAACTGAAGATCCTCCAGCTATTGACAGGATCATTCCCCGAGAGGGAATGGGACCCTTGGCGGGTGTTGAATTCGGTGCTTGAGCTGCTTGCATCACAGTTTCATCTTTTCTTGCTGCAGTGGATTGGATTGAGCTGTGCGCTTGTTGATTTGATTCGGATTGGGCTTGATGCCAAGCCAAGCGAGGCTGATGGTATGTTGAAAAAGATTCTGAATTCGTCGGGAGTTGTAGCTGCGGATTTGGCGTATTATGGGTGGTGCACTGCCAGGAATTTGTTTCGACTGCGCGACCTTGATTGTTGTTTTGATTCATTTCTTGCTTTACTCTGATGGTTATGGGACATCTCCCTGTACTGTGATCTGGATTTTCGCCGTGGAACTGACAGAACCAAGATCGAGATTGGCCTTCTTGTTGGCCTCGACCTCTTCCACGACCTCTGCCTCGTCCGCCTCTTCCTCGTGAGGATGAGGGGTTGAAATTTTGCTTCGCTATATTGGATTCGTTACTATGTTGGCCGGTTTCGTTTTCTATGTGGAAAACTTGGGTTGGTCTGTTGTAATTCTGCTTTTCGTATGCGGGCTGCTTATAGTTTCCGCTTGCTTTTCTGAGCATGGCTCGTTCGTTGATTCTTCTCCTGTGATCATCGTCTGATCTACAAAATTTTTCCATCTCGTGGAAGAGTTCATGGAGGTTCCTTGGTTTGTTTTTGACGAATTCAGATGCGCATGGCCCTGGTCCCAACCCGTGAATGCATGCATCAATTGCTATGGAGTCTGGGATATCATCTGTTTGGGCCTTTAATTGAATGAAACGTTTGAAATACTGAGCTAATGGTTCTCTTTCCTCTTGTTTGCATGCGAATAAATCTCCCGTGGTTAGCAGTTGCCTATTGAATCCTTGGAAGTTTTGAAGTACTTTGGCCTTGAGCTGTTCCCAACTGAAGATGGATCCTGGACTTAATCTCGTGAACCATGTGAGAGCCGGTCCTTCACAAGCTATGATGAATGATTTCGCAAGAACTAGCTCGTTTCCTCCTGCTGAGGCCACGGCAACTTCGTAGCTCATCAGAAATTGCCTTGGATCACAAGTACCATTGTATTTAGGCAAGGTGATGGGCTTGTACGAAGTTGGCCATGGTGCATTTTGAAGGCCTGGAGATAACGGTGAATTCGAGTCGAAGCTTCTGAAACCCGTGTTGTAATTTGTTGCCTCGGTGTTGAATTCTCTCTCGGGCTCTTGAACAATTTCTTTGCTCGCGTTGAGCTCGCTTTGGAGTCTCTGGAGCTCGTTCTTAGCCTCTGTAATTTTTCGTTTTTCCTCGGCTTCGTTTCTCTGGTTCTCTGCTTCTTTCAACAGGGCTTCTTTTTCTTGTTTAAGCCTCTCGATTTCTCGTAATAATTGTTCGAGGCTGGCTTCTTCCTGATTTTGGTTATCATTAGTGATGCCTGGTTCTGGTGCAACTTGTCGTTCATTGTTTTCTCTTTCAGTTTCGTGAGCTTTGGAGGTCCGTGTATTACCGGACCGTTGCATTTTCTTTGGTGGCATGGTGAGTTTTGATTTCGTTCCTAACACGCGGACGGCGCCAACTGTTGTAACACAGTTTTTCTAGTATTACAAACAGTAATGAAGTCAAGGTAGACTTCTTTCTCGTTCCTTCAAAAATTGTCCTCTACAGTTACTGTTGACCTGCTATTTATAGGGGTCAACCTCGTACATTTACAAGACCGTTACTTCCCGCCAGAAATCCTATTCATATTCTAGCTTTTAGATGACCGTTGCTTCCTGCCAATCTTCATCCTAACCTCGTCGCAGGTGATAGACTCGCCTCAGCATCATCGCATTTCATGACCAACCTCGTAATATGGTCTTCTTTGCCTTGACTTCTTCGGTCCTGCTCGTAAAGACTTTAACCTCTTCGAATTAGCTTCGCACTCGTCAGTTTCGTCTTGACTCCTCCAACTTTGCTCGTAACTTTAGCCTCTTCGAAATTAGCTTCGCATTTAACTTCTCCATCTAAAACTCTTCAGTCTCGCCTGCAAAAGTAGAAAACATGATTCCAAGGGGCGTCTCCCCAACAATGCACGTAATGTCAGATAATTCTATTTTAAAGTTCAAATAATCCATTGTTAAATATCATAGTCCATATCCATCATATTTTCTGCCAATTCCATATACTAATCCACATCCAGTGGCAATTGGATTCGGTATATCCATATCCAGCTACATATCTAAAAATCAAATCTAGATAGGGTTGGATTTAGGAATTATCCATATCAATCTCACTCCTACTTGTAAACAAACCTCTACACATGCTGAGCCGTATACTACAATGAGTGTTGCACATGTCTCGTCTACAACAACTCATAGGAGCAGTCAGCATTTTTTTTTTCGCGACCGGCAGTCGCATGTTTTTCGTTCAAGGCAGCTGACAGCCTGCCAAACTTTTGATAGATTCCTTAGGCCACGCTGTAACAAAATATTGAATCGTTTGCTCCTGAGATTCCTGAAACTTTGGTTCGATAAAAAGGCTAGGAATCGTTGGTTGGTGTAAAAGCAGACCGTCCAACATATTGTTACTGGTAAATGTAGACGTAAGGGACCTTTCCAGCTAGCAGGTAATTGCGACAGCGTAAAAGGGACCTTTTGAGCTAGCAGGTTACTGGTAAAATACTGTTGGCTAAATCAGTTTGATGCTCATGAGGTTATATAAGGGCTTGCTGGCAGGCGAAACTGTGTAAACAGTGCCACTGAACTCAACAAAAGGACTGAGATTTAACTTGCCTGGGCGCTTCACTGGTCAGGTAACGCGTTGGTATCAATTCTTCCTCTTTTGGGATGCCAACATAATGCCAAATTAATTAATCTCTTATCGTCATGTGTCACTGACCATCGAAGCAGCAGCTCATAATTTGCTCGTCAGGAGACAACATGGTGTCTTCGGATTCCGAAAGCAGCAGGCAGAAAAACAAGCACAAAGAACTCCATAGGGAGGTCTTGGGAGGAATTGTGACTGCCAACGGCTTCTTCACAGGCGCTGTGTTCCTGAGCATCACTGGCACCATCACACCAAGGTCAGGCATCCCCAGCAACTGCACTGCCGGTGACGATATCACCCTCAAGCTCTTCCTCTTCCAGATTTGCTCTCTTGGGTTCTACCTCCTGTCTAGCCTGATTGCAACAGCCACCAAGCTTGTCATCGTCTACCTCGAGAAGGACAGTGTTGCCGGCGAAAACATAACATATATGCCTAACTCTTCTTCCGGTATGCCTCTTACTACCGAGGGGCCATGGTCACAGGAGCATCATCAATGGTGGTCGTCATCGGTTGGACTTGGACCTCAACAAACACTGCAAGAGCAAGAAGAAGAAGTGGGTTCTTGGAGGACAGTGAGTAAAGAACACCGCCACATTGGCACCGTACAGAAGATGGCCCACTGGCTGCGGCCACTGATGGTCTCGTCGGTGGGGTTCTCGGCGGTGGGAAGCTTCTTCATGCTACTGTCCATGGTCAACATGGTCCAGATCAAACTCGGCCTGTTGTCGTGTGGCAGCACGCTGGTGGTGATCACTGTGCTGGTACTAGCTGTGCTAATCCTCGCTGGCCTTGTAGTTTACCTCGTTATTTCTTGGTTTTTCCTTAAGCATGTAAAATAGGACATGATGTTGTGGCCAATTCCGAGGACAAGCTAGAACTTGTTGAAAAAGATATAACCTTGCTGAACTTGCAGAGGCCATTGGAGTGTCTGGTCAGTCAGAGAAATATACAGGCACCAGGCAGTGTCTTTCTAGCTGTACTGTAGGTAGCAGGCAGCTGCCTATAACTATTTCCTTGTACGTTCTCCAGGCTTTTCAGTGAATTGAACCCGTTTGATGCATCAAGGGTTTTTCACTTTTTCCCATCAATGGGCCTAATATCCTCAACCAGAGAAAAGTCCTCAACTGTCGTCTGTATAACTGGGCACTGAGCGATTTTTTTTTTTTGAGGAAACTACGGTGGGGGAGCTCCCCACCTGAATTTTCTCAATGCAAAAACAAGTTTTTACAAGTCTTTATGCCGCTCAAGGCATAATATTTTACAGAAGGAAGAAAAGAGAGCACAACACAACCACTACTATCTGATTACATCAACTACCATGGTGCACCAATCTTCAATGGGCTGTGTCGAGATCGATTTGGCGGCACGCCCAAAGTCGTAGGTGTTCGTGGAGCAAACAAGCTGCGGATAGAAGACTCATGTGAATATCATCGAAAACCTTTTTGTTTCGTCGTTTCCACACCACCCACAGCAGTGCCAGAATGAGAGTTTTTGTCACGGTGGAGTGCCAGGTTGGGAACATGGAACTCGCCGCCTGACACAAATCGTCGACCGTACTAAAGGGCCAAGTATCTGGTAGAACAGCTTGCCAAAAGGGGCGAACAGAGGGGCATTGGACAAACAAGTGACCAATGCTTTCCGGCGCATTTATGCAGAAAGGACAGTCTGGTGTGCTGACAGTGCCACAATCAAAGAGGAAAGCTCATGTCCGGGTATTGCCGGCCCTCAAGATCCAAAAGAAGATCTGTACTTTCTTGGGAGCATAGTTGTCCCAGTTAGTATTCTGCCATCTCAAACCAGGTCCCGGAGGGCAAGTCATAGCATAGGCTTTGCTAGTTTTGAAACCGGGTGCCGAGGCACCTCGCATGAACCTGACATTAGGCCGGTCTTCAAGCATCGAAGAAGACAAGCGCTCTTGGAGGATGGCCAATTGCTTGGCGGCTGCTGCAGAGAGTCTCGGACGAAGAGGCAGCACCAGCTGCCCGGACGCTAGTGCCGAGCATACAGTGATGTTTTTTGTAATACAGTGTGAGAAGATAGCAGGGAGGGCATGATGGAGCGGACCAAAAGATGTCCAGTCGTCATACCAGAAAAAGGTTGTAGTACCATCACCAACGTCGACAGAAGTGATTGCCTGGTATAGCGGCATAAGTTTTGCCAAAGTATTCCATGTGTTGGTTGCTTTTGACGACACCTCAAAGACGTGTTGAAACGGCTTGTGTTCTCTTAGCACCCATCTCACCCAGGGGACATCAGCTTTGATCACCACCTTGTGCAATTGTTTGAGGAGGAGACAAATATTGTGTGTGTGCAGGTCTATGATTCCAAGTCCCCCATCAGCTTTGGAGAAACAAGCACGATCCCAAGCCACTTGACAATCACCCCCATTGCATTATGTAGATCCTTTCCAGAACATGGATTTCCTTGGCTTGTCAATCTTGTGGATAGTGACCTTGTGTAGCTCAATGGCTCCCATGATGAAAGTGGGCAAGGCGCTAAGGACAGAGTTAGTGAGGGTCAAGCGGCTGCCGTAATCCAAGAATTGAGTGCGCCACCCGGGTATTCGTCGAGATACTTTCATTGCAAGGGGCTCGAGGGCAGCCGCCGGCAATTTATTTTCCAACAAAGGAAGACCCAGGTAAGTTTGGGGAAAGGTCGATATGGGGGCAACCAAGTGCAGCAGCAAGGGAAGCAGCTTCGTCTGGCGTGACCTGTATCGGAACAAAGGTACTCTTGTGGTAATTGATTGACAGTCCTGTAGCTTCTGAGAATTGACACAACAAAAGCTTGAGATGCTCAATTTGATTCATGTCAGCTGGCAGCAAGATGAGGGTGTCATCGGCGTATTGTATGATGGGGCACGGCTGATCCGACAACAGCGGGTGAGTGATGGAACCGTCACGAGTGATGAGCGGTTGGAGAACATCAGCCACTAGCAAAAACAAGTAGGGAGAGAGGGGGTCACCTTGCCCAAGTCCCCTCTTGCGGTCAATCCATCTACCAGGCACGCCATTCATGAGCACAGATGTTCTGCCTGTGTGTAGGATGTGAGACATCCACCTGCGCCAGCGAGAGGGGAAACCTCGAGCTTCCATGATCAGGTCAAGGGGTGCCCACTCGATGTTGTCGAATGCCTTCTTGATGTCTAGTTTGAGAACAATAGTAGAGACTTTTCGTTTATGGCAGCATTGGACTAATTCTGCAGCTAGCAGGAAACTGTCCGTGATGTTTCTTCGTTTGATGAAGCCGGTCTGATTGTCAGACACAAGATTAGGGATTTCTGATTGCAACCTTGTTGTCAGAGCTTTGCTTATAATTTTGAGCAGGCAATTTTGTAGGGATATTGGACGGAAACCATCATCTGTCAGGACTTCTTCCTTTTTGGGCAGGAGGACGATCAAGGCCTGGTTCATGCACCCGAGGTTGATTTGTTCTTTGCAGAAGTTTGTACATAATTCTGTGATGCCACCTTGCACTATATTCCAAAATTTCTTGAAGAAAGCAGGTCCAAAGCCATCTGGACTAGGGCTGCTGTCCGTCCTCATGTGCATAAGAGCTTGCTTGATTTCCTCATCGGTTAGCATCAAAAAGGATTATCCAATTAGTAATATATTTATTACATATAATAAGTTGAACTCAATACAAATATATACATACAGTGCATCCATCCATTCATACAAACGAAACATGGGTGGATACATATACCGAATACCGACCATTATTAATTACTGCTATAACATACAATGTACTACGTGATAATTTCTAATTAAACATTTCAACTAGTGTTATAGTCTAGGTAATCACTGCATAAAGCTTAGTCCACCATTATGTCCAAGCGGGCGGCGCCCCCCGGCGGAGCACGGACCGCTGCCTCTATCTCTGGCTCTCTCGCCGCACTCCCCGCCGCCTTGTTCTTCTTCATGGTCGCCGCCACCTTCCGCACGGCCCTGGAGATACGCAAAGGAGCGTCGTCAGATTGTTACCGTAGGCGTAATTGTACAGACATACAAGCTGAACTCATAAAACTATCTATCCGTAATAAGCAGTTGAACCCAGATCTACTGGCATATATACCGCATGCATTTACCGCTCAGCCACCTAACCAACTAGGCCATCAGGGACCTTTGGTGACGAGTTGAACTCTACCCAAAGCCAGCATGCGTGCTACTAAACTGGTGATTTCACTCTAGGCAAGCAGGTAACCAAATCAAGATGCGTACCAAGAACTGAAGAGGCCGAAGACGAGGGCGGCAGCCAACAAAACTAGTACTCCCCAGACGACGCCATGAACACTGTCGTCGTCGTCGCTGGAGTACGAACCGCTGCCTGTGTACTTAGGCCCGCCGCTTCCGCCACCCCCGCTAACTCCTTCGCCAATAATCTCGACCTCTGCAGCAGCAGCACAGCAAGCGCCCTGGAGGAGCAGTAGCAGTGCTGCCGCGACGAGCTGCATGCTGCTTCGTACGTCCTCTTGCCTCCCAGTCGTGGTCGTCGTCTTGGCCGTCCCTTGGCTTGCAGCTGCTAGCATATGTTGCTTGGTTGCCTCGGCTAATGGCTGCCTGGTCTGCCTTTTATACAGCGCGAGGACCGTATACCTTTCCTCCATGGAAATATCCACGGCGAGTGATGGATCAACACGTACACCTTTCCTGTACGTTCGACAACTCCGAGTGGAGGACGGATGGGGTCGCGGTCGTCTTTGCATTATTGGGTCGACAAGTGCTAGTCTATAATGGATGGATGGACCTTTTTTTTAACTTTTTGACCTAGTAATAACGAGTAATAATGTAAACTTGTTGGAAAAATGCATGTATGTAGCAATGCGGCCGCCGCCCGGGACGTCGCGTGAAACTTTACGTGCCGTGTGCGAGCGTGATTATGATCACCAAATTTTATTTCGTCAGTCCGGCCGGCCAGAAATTTTATTTTTCCATTTGGCATGTATTTGTCCCAGCGTTGGACTTCCCGGGATGTCTTCCATTGGGCAGTCCTAGGCTCCAAGCAACATCGAAACCGAAATGCTGAAATTTCAAGAAAACACTTCTGCAACATATATATAAAAGGTTAATGTTTGCAACATCCGAACATCAGATCAGTGCGGGGGAAAAAATTTAGAGCTAAGTTTCATCCCACATACAGTCAAATTCTTGAAACATGCATCCATCCTCAAAAATTAGTTTTACCCAAAAAGTCCTTAAGAAGCTATAAAATATAGCTTACATTAAAATTAAGAAGCCGAACAAGTTAGTTTTTCGCCAGCTCCTCTTTCCTCACTAAGCATTCAAGTTTTTTCTTAAAAAAAATACTCAATTACCACGATATATTATGTTTTAAATGACTTTAGCGCCATGAAAAATTGATTTACCGCAAGAGCCACAGTTAAAGGCCATTTTCACTTCACGGTAGCCGGAGCTCTACTTATTAGTAGCCTACAAATACCAATAGGCTCCAGAGCTGCCATATTCTCTTACCTGCCATGATCCGTGGCCGACTCTGTGGTGCAAATGCAACTAGAACCAACAACTAGCGTCCAAGCGTCGTCCACGTGAACATTTAAATCCATAATTCCAACACGTTATGCATCATGTATGTCTGTGTGCTAGGCTGTGTTCAGATTCAGGAAAAAATACTTCTCCAACAAGTTTTTTCTATTCATCCCACTCACAGAACACGCTTCCCAGTGCACTATTCATCTAGAAAAAGTACTTTTTACTTCCAACCTGGCAGAAAGGATCGGAGATTCGGAGCAGATACTGTAAGGTGTGGATGCTAGCTCGTCAGTGCGGCCACCGGCCGTGCCGACATAAGCTGATGGATGGGCGGCGAAGTGTTGGAGTTGCAAAACCAGAAAAGACACTTGGGCTGTGTTCAGATGAACGTAGGAAAAAGTACTTTTTTTTGGGAAGCGTGTTATATGAGAGGGATAAATAGGAAGTAAAAAGTACTTCTCGTAGCTGAACACAACATTGAATTAGCGAGGCAAACTGATGGACGAGAGCCAGGAACCAGAGAGGGCGAGCGCCCACCCCCCACCCCCCGAACGCGTTCGGCTGCTTTGATGCAGCTGCACTCCAGTTGTAGCCCCGCCGAACAGGCCAGTGTTGCTGGCTCGGCTTATGTGCCGGGGTGGCCGGGCCAGCGTGCCTTAACGGCCCGCGCGTGCCGGATCGGTTTCGTGTCGGGCTGGGCCAGCACTACGTGATGCGGCTACAACACAGGCACGACATTACTCATGGGCCGGGCCAGCACGGGCACGAAGAAGGCCATGCCGAGCTGTTTCTAGGCCGGGCCAATTTCTTCTTTTATGGGCCAGCCCATGGACCGCGGGCCAAACAACCATCTATAGGCATATTTGAGCGAAAAAGCCATCAGCAGGACCGGTCCAGCCCACGCCCCGTGCGACCGCGCAACCACGACCCATGGTCTATGTGCGGCCTTCTTTCTTCATGTTTCCGTACGCAACCATGCCACAATGTTCTTCCCTGTTCGTGTTTTTTACGACAGGATCTACAAAACAAGACCCATGTTGGACATATTTTGAAATATTATTTACATTGTGACAACTTACATTTACTTATATGTTAACACTTACTACATAAATTGTTACTGTTTACACACAAGTTGTGATACAATTCTTAACATAAGTTGTTACTTACTCCGCACAAGTTGCTATTAAGTCTGTCCACAATAAGTTGTTATCTATCTCTGCACAAATTGATACTAATATATACCGTAAGTTGTATACATGTGGGTGGCAACTTTAGTATATTCCTATGATAGCAACTTTAGTATATACATGGTAACAACTCCTTTGATAATGTAGCAATTCCTTGATAATTTCCAACTACACATTTACACATAAGTTGCTATAAATAAAAAGTCGTCAAAACATATGCAACTGAGATCTAGTTTTGTTTGTCTTGATGCATTGAACAGAACTATGAAAACGAAATCTGAAACGGAGACTCGATTCAAAAGTTATGGAGTTTTAAAAGCTAACGCACTATCTGACCATGCTTTTCGGGACACGCGTAAGCAACACAGTGAATGGGTCGCGGGATAACCCGGTCCGCTCATGGTTGTACGAGCGGCCGGTTGGGAGTTCGACTTCTGGGCCTCACCTGGGGTTTTTCCCCATTTAGCGCCTAGGGCTGTCCTAGGTTAAGTTAGGGTATGTACGCACGCCTGCGCGTTAAGTGGGACTATGCGTTCCCGCACACTAAGGGTTTAGACCCTCCAATCTCTCTATTGTGTGTACCTAGGACGCGCACGCGTGTGTGCGTGCGGTGTGAGTGTGGTGTTGTGTGTAGTGTGCGTCCTGAGTTGTACCCTCTCAAAAAAAAATCTATAGGCATATTTAGATTCTATAAGTGAAAACATGCTCAGCTATTGAGAGCATCTCCAAGAGTCTATCTAGATTTTACTATATACATTATTATTTGAAAATTCACTTACATAAAAAACGCTCTCTATATATTTTCAATCTCCAATATTTTATTTATATCTTATTTACACTCTAGAGAGCTATTTTCACTATCTATTTTTGACTAGCGAGAAATCCGAAATAGGTGATACCTATATTTGGATAATCACTTAGAGAGACAGTTGGAATGAATTATTTCATCAAAATCTTTATTCCTAAGAATTAGGATGGATATAGAGAGTCTAGAGTTGCTCTTAGGCAGCAATTGCGGTGCGTTGTGACCTTTCTAAAAGCATCCTCAAGAAAATCTCTCGGTAAAAAAAAGTGAGCGAGGGGGTCAGGATAGCGAGCCAGATAGCGGGGAGGGGATTTTGGAGAGACTATTGGATCCTAATTTTGTAAATTTTAGCTAGTCAATTGGTTTACATAAGCTCTAGAAGATATCTTTTTATATAGTAACGACATCCTACTTATTAAGTTAGTATACTTTGTTCTCTTTATTCTTTGTGATATTTAGTTACTTGTTAAATTAGTATACTCCTTTATCTTTCTTACTACTATGTTTTTTTCTAAAACAAGTCATTAAAAATATATTTTTTTAAAAAAAGATTTCTGCAATTTAGTTAGGAAAGTGGATCGGCTACAGGTGAGTATACAAATATACAACACAAAACCAGAGGGGGCAACCACAGGAGGAAAAAAAAAAAGAAATGGCGGCGATCCTCCGCCGCGCTGCCGTCGCCGCTGCGGCGCTCCTCGCCTCCGCTGCCGTCTGCGCGCAAGGTGCCTCCACGTTCTACTCCTCGGACCCCAACCTCGGATCCGCCCGCGTCGTCTTCCAGGTCACCCGCAGCCTTGCTCTCGCTTGGTCCCCCTGATGTCGCTCTCTTATCACTTCGAGATTCGCTGGCGATGCCTGGCCTGGAATTCGCGCGAAAGGGGCGATCTTTGAGTGCTTTCTTAGGTGTGGATTCGTGCTCGGGAGTCTTGAATTCTTCGGGTTACTTGAGGGGCTTGGAGTTGAGGGGGATCTGGCCGAGAATTGCTGGGGCGTTGTTCTTGCGGCTGTGGGATTCGTTCCGAGAATTGGCTCGCCGCGGACAATGTGGGCGGGGAGTGATATTTTGTTGTAGTTGCGAACTTGCGAGTTGCCATGAGAGGGATTTCGGGTGTCCGGTGATGCCTAGAAGGCTAGAACTGTGAATTGAGTCATTGAGTCACACTGTTCCTGGACTTGCCGGAAGATTTCGATTGTTGGTAAATAGGAGTATTGAGTTAGTGGATGTGTGGTGTTGAACTGGCTGAAATGACTCCTTGTCGAGCCAAGTTTTACCTCTACATGGCTGAATAGTATAGCTAAACTGCAATGCTAACTCTTGTATTTTTTTTATCATCTCACATCACTCACCCTTCAAAGTACACTTATGTAATTTTCATGATATAAAGGTAGATTCGACACGTGTGTCACACAATCGCTAGTACGAAATTGCCTATTAGCAGAACACAATAGATTCAGTCACTTAGCGGGTGGACTACATTCAGTCTATAAGCTTTGGAGGACTAAATGTCTCAGAATTTGATGTGCTCTGATCTTGGAAACTGTTTACATTGTGTTTCAATTCACATTGTAGATCCCAGATAATGAATAGACAAATCAAGGATAATCACATTTAGTTTCTACTTTTACTGTGTAACTCTTTATAATGTTTGCTCCTGTTCTGATCATCACACTTCTGCTGCAATTGTACCTGCAGACAAATTATGGTGATATTGAGTTCGGTTTCTTTCCTCATGTTGCACCTAAGACTGTTGAACACATCTTCAAACTTGTGCGACTTGGATGCTACAACACAAATCATATCTTCAGGGTATTCAACGCTTTAAATTGCTTGCTTCTCTACTTTCGGTCAACATAATCTTATTTATTTATTTATTTTCCACAGACTACTTACTTTTAACCATATAATGCTTTGCTGCCTTATCCAGGTCGACAAGGGTTTTGTGGCACAAGTTGCTGCTGTTATGGGAGGTAGAAGCGCTCCAATGAATGAGGAGCAGAAAAGAGTAGCAGAGAAAACAATTGTTGGTGAATTTAGTAGTGTCAAGCATGTCAGGGGAATCCTATCCATGGGAAGGTGCATTTTGTATACAGTTTTTTGCAGATTTCTAATGCGCTTCTGTTTTATGGTTCGACCTAAAGCAATGAGCATGTAGTATCATTCTGCACAGTTGAAAAGTGCACCAGCCCCCTTCCTCACGATCCAGCAGGGACATAACAAAAAGTTTATCATTGATAATCAAGTTCTCTATTAGGAAAAATATAAAGACCATTAAATGTGTTTTTTCCATACTTAGTCTATTAGCTATGTACATATCTAGAGGCATTTAGAACTTGCATGTCACCTAATAGCTTTCTTATGACTTGTAAATCTGTTTTTTTCCTTCAACAAGGCACTCTGATCCAGACAGCGGGGGTTCATCCTTTTCCTTCCTTCTTGGTGACGCTCCACACCTTGATGGCCAGGTATTTAACCCTACTTTAAAGCTTCGCAATCGATATCAGCTACTTTACTGATCCTATATTGATACATAATGAATTTCAGTATGCTGTATTTGGGAGGGTAACTAAAGGTGACGATACATTGAGAAAGCTAGAGAGGCTTCCAACCCGCAGAGAAGGCATTTTTGTAATGGTACGAGTCAACCTGAAGAACCTTTTCATGCGAGGCACCCTTAGATTCCTTTTTTAACACATTTAGTGAAATTCCTTCTTTGATTTTTATGGAATATTTTGATTATCTGCAAATGTTTGACAAAAACATGTAGTTAAATGGTGTATTTGGGTGTGGTTGCATTTAAATGTTTGATTGAACAGCATTTTCTGTTTTTCCTTGATGCATATTGCTTGTTAACGTCGCTGACAATGCATACTTGAGAAATATTTGTTGCCACCACAATCTGTTGTGCCTTTTCTATACCAATACCTGACAAATGAATGCTTTGTTCCTCCTTTTGTCAGCCGATTGAGCGAATTGACATCCTTTCAACATACTATTACGGTAAGGTCGATCCCCTTTTGCGTGATGTTTTGAAGGTTTTGTATGAAGCTACCAAGTACATTATACATGACTTAGGATTTGATGAAATGCCATGGCCATACTTGTGCAGATATTGATATGGAGAACTGTGAAGCAGAAAAATCTATTCTTAGGAGGAGACTTTCTGAATCAGCATCAGAAGTTGAGCGATGGGTAATAATCTTACAGATGTTGAAGACGATTCTTATGCATATGCTTGTTCAGAGAAATATTCAAAGTTATCGACTCATGTCATTTTCATTTTTTTTCTTTGCAGAGAAGAAAATGCTTTGCTTGATGCTGGCGTTTTAGCAGGTGAAGTACCTGCTTATTGATTTCATTATTAGTATAACATTTACAAGGCAAAAAACTGATATACGCGTTAAACAAAAGTGCAAAAGTTGGAATGAAAAATCTGCATATATGAATGAGTATACAAAAATGCTTAATAGGATTGGCAGACTGCCCTTATAGTATACATGTTGATCACACAATGAGGGATCTTCCAATGGAACTACCATGTACGAAAACCCCCCATCCGATTTGTAAAATCCACATGTTTCAAGGCATGTGTTTAACGCTGTGGTATACAAGTGACATGGTAATTTGATCCTTGCACTCATGTAGTACTTGCATTCCATGATGCTCAGTTTCACTATTCACTGATAGGTTTGCCAAAATGATATGTTCATTTCGATCGTTTCGAGTGAGACTGACCATGTGATAATTAATTGATGGTTGGGACATGTGACAGAATGCAGTTTCTGTTTACCCTTATATTCTGGCAGAAATTAAGTCTGACCAAAACTCCTTGAAATATCACGTTAGTGAGGCAGGAAGAGTCAGTTTTCTTGTACTTTCAGTTTTTTTTAAAAAAAAAAAAGTTTTCTTGTACTTGACTACATCCAACATGTACTATGTTGACTCATGCCTTAAACACATGAGGATTATAATATAGTATTATCTTCCTTCAGTAACTCTGCCAGTCTTCCTTTTGGAAATTTTCGTCGCAGTAATATTGTTGATATTATTTATTTTCAATATATTGTTCCCCTAATGTTAATGTACGGTTTTTTTAAAAAATAATCTTGGATATGAACTTCTGAAGTGCAGTAGGCCAATACATCAATTAGAATCCTTACCTGGGGAATAGATTCTTTTTTGAATCAGACCTTAAATAGTTGCTGATTAATCCATGCTTGAGCACAGCAATCTCTGAAATTTTTTATACAAATTGCTCGCCTGTGTAATCTCTTTGCTGCAACGCAGGTATCATTCCTATCCAGGGAGAGCTGAATCTGATGGCAGAGGCAGAGTATGGACCGCATGGAAAATGAATTATTCCCAGAATGTGCATGTTGTAGGCCTTTATACTCAAAAGTGTAACATTGGTAAATGCTATAGCTACAATGCTAAATAGAAACGTCAAACGTGGTTAGATATTATGTGGTTCTTGTTTTCTACACTCTGTAATGTATCATTCTATACCAGTCGCGGCAGAGTCTCAGTTCATTTCCTCTTTTTTCTTTCTCCTTAGCTTGGCTCTGTCAAACACTGTATGATAATGGCACACATATGTACTCATGAAACATGCATCTCACAGAGAAGATAAAATGGCTGCCTCCTAATATAAACCGTCGTATATCTGACTCAAGAACCATGCACTAAAAGGCAAAGTGCCTTGTTTTATTAGGCGGCTGATCTGTCTTTCTAAACTAACAATACATAAATTGCTGCAGTGACCAGTGGTACACGGTACACCGGTGGCATGGCCAAGCTTATCTGACCACACTGACCTAATCTGTGCTTGCATTGCCTCACTCACTTGTATCCACTGCGTGCATTGATAACTGTGTCGTCCGTCGTCTTCCTTTCATGTGAGTGGGTGTAGTGGCGCTAACGCAGCTGAAAACCAAGCTCAATTCTAGGGCAAGTAGGCTCTAGGCAGCATGTTGCTAGCTATCTGTACTCCATGCTACTATGCCGTAACGACGATCATAACTCTCGAGCACGAAACCACGGTTGCCCATGGTTTCGCGGAAAGACCGTTGCGTACTGTGTGGCCGTTTGAGGGATGATCAGCTTAATTGTTTGATATGATACATACATATCCAGATTATCAGATGCATATATATTTATATACTCATATATAACTTTAGGATGGATACCTATATGGCTATATGCTTATATATAGTCATGTGTAAATCCATCGACGTGGGGGCAAAGTAGCCGTCCAACAATTCACATATATGCATGCAGTGACGTCCACAGATTAATTTGTCAGGATCGATCAACGAAATCTGCCAATCAGTTCGATCGTCTCATCGATCGCCATGGCATTGAAGGTTTGCCTCCAGGACAGGGCACAGAGTACGTAGTCGATTAGCACCACCACCGTTGGCATGCACGTACACTCTGCCTAGCTCGCTGTACAATGCAATTAATACACAAAATCCAATCACGCATGGTCTTGCATTGTTCTCGAGCAACACATGCTCGGGCCGGCTGTTTGAGGTTGAGTCTCAACATAATCTAATCCTGTTTAGACGTACGTGTCTCAATCAAAGAGGCTGACATCAATCTAATGCTACATATACGTTGAGGTTCAATTAAGAGGGGGACATGTGCAATCCAACTAATCGAGCAAGGTAGCTGTTGGGTTATATCACTTTGTTGAAGGAAGCAAGGCAAAGCTTCTAGAACATTCTCCAACAATACAAGAGCAAGATATTTCTCAAGGAAAATTCTAGAATTAGTAATTAGGTAAATTAGAAAATGGTGTAATATTTAGGAATTCTCTAGAAGGGGACACTTTTCTCAACCCCATGGTCCCCCTTGCCCTATAAATAGAACCCCCCTCCCTTGCCATGATATATACCATCCAAGAGAGCATGGTAGAAGAGAGGTGCTAGGTAGAGTGGAGTGTGTAGTAGTGTTAGGATAGCCACCTAAAGGTGTGAGTGCTCCTTTGTAATATTGGTGTTTCAATAATAAAGAGTGTGTCTTTGTAGAGTGTTAGTCTCCCGGTTAAGCTTCATAGTTTCTAAGTGCTTAGTGTATAAAAGTGATCTATCGAAGGTTGGCTCTGCCACCCGGGATCACGACAGGTCTGGGCTTTATCGTAGGTTGGCTCTGCCACCCGGAAGCCAGCTTCATCTGTTGGTAGGCTCTGCCTCCCGGAAGTGAAAAGACGGTTCTGCCGTCCAAAGGACCTGGTGCACTAAGTATTAGAAATTAAAAGAGCTGACTGACTCTAGAGTGAGTTGGTGTGTGTTTTAGGTGTAGGTCCTCACAGAGTGGGTATTAGGGCCACCTCGATTTTCCAACAATTGGTATCAGAGCCGGGCGGTCAGGGACCGTCTGGAGGAGGTCACTCGGTGAGCACAGGGTGCTTGCTGTTCGGTGCAATATCAAGGCGCTAAGGGGAGACTCTGCCGGTGCACAGTCTGGGACTGTGAAGCTCATTGGTCCGGGACCAAGAAAGCTAACTTGACGCTGGGCGTCAGTTACCATGGCGGATCTTTCTACCGCAAGCTGTGGGATTAAGAAGCTCAATAGCCATAATTATGGCTATTGGAAGACCTGCATGGAGTCCTACCTACAAGGCCAAGACTTATGGGAGGTCGTTGCAGGCGCCGAAGCAGTGCCTCCACCAAAGGAGAGTGGCGAAGGTGCTTCGAAGAAGGAGAGCGCCGAGTCCTTACGGAAATGGCGCATCAAGGCCGGCAAGGCTATGTTCGTGCTGAAGACAACCATTGAGGAGGACCTACTAGAGCACATTCGAGATGTAGAGACCCCGAAGGAAGCTTGGGAGACTCTGGGGAAATTATTCTCCAAGAAGAATGAAGCACGCCTCCAGCTCTTGGAAAAGGAGTTATCAGGTATCTCTCAAGGCACTCTCACTATTGGGCAATATTTCACAAGAGTGAAATCTATCTGTCGAGAGATATCTGAGCTCGCACCAGATGAGAAGGTTGGTGAGGCCCGTATGAGGAGGATCATCATCAATGGTCTTAGACCCGAATTTCAAGGCTTTATAGCCGCAGTGAGTGGATGGCCTACTCAACCTTCATTAGTGGAGCTAGAAAATTTACTGGCTAATCAGGAGGAGTTAGCCAAGAAGATGGGAGGCGTGACTATAAAGGAAGAAGAGGAGGCACTTTTCACAAGTAAGAAGAAGACTCTACCTCGGGGACAAGAAAGGCCGAAGCCAAGATGGATGGAAGGTGGCAAGCATCACCCGAAGAACAAGAGTAACTTTGCAGGGGGAGCCCATAAACGAGAAAACCAGCAACAACCACCAAGAAAGGATGGATGCTTTAACTGTGGTAAGGAGGGCCACTTTGCTCGAGAATGTCGATTTCCAAGGAGGCGTTATGAAGGGAATACAAGACGCTTTGAAGGAAACATGGACACCATCACACAAGAGAAAAAGAAGGAGGAAGCATATCCTAATGAAGAAGAGTGGGATGTTGAAGCTGGGTTTTCTCAAGAAATTGAAGAAAATAAGTTGGAGGAGGACATGGAGGCACATGCTTTTGCAGCAACATCAGATCCAACACTTAATTACAAGGAGGATTGGATCATTGACTCAGGGTGCTCCAACCATATGACTAGTGACGACAAGAAATTGAATGATATGGCCGACTATAAAGGAAAGAGAGTGGTGCTAATGGCAGACAACTCGAGATTATCCATATCTCATGTCGGGAAGGCGGTCGTCCCAAGGTATGGTCCTCAACAACTCCAACTCGAGAAGGTTTATCATGTCCCTGGCTTGAAGAAAAATCTGCTGTCAGTCCCACAATTGACAGCAGAGGGGAAATATGTTCTCTTTGGGCCAGATGGTGTGGCAATTTTTAGAAAATTGAAGGTGATCGGCACACCCATCACGGAAGGAAGGAAGAGACAATCGGTCTATGTCCTCTCCGCTGAGTCCGCTTATGTGGACAAGACACGGAGGAATGAGACCGGTGATCTTTGGCATGCACGTCTTGGGCATGTTAACTACACTAAATTAAAGGAGATGATGCAAAGGCAAGTATTGAAGGGGCTTCCTCAAGTGGACATCCGGACAGACACGGTTTGTGCCGGTTGTCAATATGGCAAGGCTCATCAATTGCCATACAAGGAGTCGGAGCATCGGTCCAAGACGCCATTGGAGCTCATACACTCGGATGTGTTCGGCCCAGTTAAGCAAATATCTATTGGAGGGATGAGGTACATGGTTACTTTTATTGATGACTTCTCCAGGTACGTTTGGGTTTACTTTATGAAGGAAAAATCTGAGGCTTTCACAAAATTCAAGGAGTTTAAGGAGAAAGTTGAAGGTGAACTTAATATAAAAATTCAATGCCTCCGTACTGATAATGGGAGAGAGTATTTATCAAATGAGTTCACTATTTATTTTAAGGAGCACAAGATAAAAAGGCAATTGACTTGCCCCAATACTCCACAACAAAATGGAGTGGCGGAGCGCAAGAATCGCCATCTTGCAGAAACATGCCGAAGTATGCTCCATGCCAAGAACGTACCTGGAAGGTTCTGGGCCGAGTGTATGAGGACATCAGCCTATGTAATAAATAGGCTACCTCAACTCAAACTGGGATTCAAGTCACCTCATGAGCTTCTATGGAAGGTGAAGCCAGTAGTCAGCCATCTCAAAGTATTTGGCTGTGTTTGTTATGTGTTCGTGCTGGATCATCTAAGGAGTAAGTTTGATAAGAAGGCAATTCGATGCATCTTCGTTGGCTATGATGATGCACGAAAGGGTTGGAGGTGCTGCGATCCAACCACAGGAAGGTGCCACACCTCAAGAAATGTGGTATTTGATGAAGCTTCGGCTTGGTGGTCTCCCGAGAAGGTCAAGCTGCCGGACTCACGTAATTTTGAGGAGATTCCAGAAGAAGTTCCAGAAGAAGAGGAGCAAGCACCAATTCCTCATGAAGATAAAGAGTGTTCGCCAAGCAAAACCAAGAGCCCTTGGAAGACTGGTGTACATATGACCTCGGAGGAATCTCACTCGCCACAAAATGAGCTTGAGAAGCCTATTCAAGAACCAAGGAGGACAACAAGGCAAAGGAAGCCTAATCCAAGGTATGCTAATACTGCCCTTGTTGATGAGTCTATACCTATTGAGCCATCCTCATATGAAGAAGCAGAAAAAGGCCCTGAGTGGCGTAAGGCAATGGAGGAAGAAATTAAGGCACTAAATGAGAATCAAACGTGGGATTTAGTGCCAAGACCAAAGGAGGTGAAGCCTATATCTTGCAAATGGGTTTATAAAGTGAAGACTCGTCCTGATGGCTCAATTGAGAGGTATAAGGCTCGACTCGTTGCTCGGGGTTTCTCTCAACAATATGGGCTAGACTATGAAGAAACATTCAGTCCGGTGGCAAAGATTACAACTGTACGAGTCTTGCTAGCATTGGCCGCTTGCAAGTCTTGGAAGCTATGGCAAATGGATGTCAAGAACGCTTTTCTACATGGCGAGCTTGACAAGGAGATCTACATGGAGCAACCAAGGGGATTTGAGAGCAAAATTCACCCTGAGTATATTTGCAAATTGAAGAAGGCACTCTATGGATTAAAGCAAGCTCCACGAGCATGGTACGGGAAGATCGGTGAGTTCCTCGTACAAAGTGGTTTCAATGTCGCTCCGTCAGATTCTAGCCTATTTGTTAAGGAGAATGAAGGTAGACTAGTAATAGTCCTAGTCTACGTTGATGACTTGATAATAACTGGAGATTGGTCCGAGGAAGTACAAAGGACAAGAGAAAATCTCTCGGTGCGATTTCAAATGAAGGGGCTTGGAGAGCTAAAACATTTCCTTGGACTTGAGGTGGAGCGCACAAAGGAAGGGCTATTTCTGGGTCAACAGAAATATGCCAAGAACCTTTTGCAAAGGTATGGGATGCTTGATTGCAAACCTATTTCTACTCCTATGGATCCTAATGTGAGACTACAAGGAGACAAGGGGAAGGATCTAGAAGATGCCACTATGTATCGACAACTCGTTGGGAGTCTCATCTATCTTACATTAACTCGGCCTGATATTTCATATCCGGTGGGAGTGGTTAGTCGATACATGAGTAGTCCCAAGAAGCCTCACCTCGATGCAGTCAAGCATATCCTCAGGTATGTCAAAGGCACCATCAATTTTGGTATTATATACAAGAAGACAAATGAATGCCAGGTGATGGGATATTGTGATGCCGATTATGCCGGAGATTATGACACACGACGATCAACTACGGGATACTTCTTCAGTCTTGGATCAGGAGCCATATCATGGTGCAGTAAGAGACAACCAACTGTGGCACTATCTAGTACTGAAGCAGAGTATCGATCAGCAGCAATGGCAGCACAAGAAAGCACCTGGCTTAAGCAGTTGATGGAGGATCTTCACCAGTCAACAGAATACCAAGTAAGGATTTTCTGTGACAATCTATCTTCCATTCGATTGGCAGAAAATCCAGTCTTTCATGCAAGGACTAAACACATAGAAGTTCACTATCACTACATAAGAGAAAAGGTCCTTGAGGGTGAGATCATAATGGTGCCTACTAAGACAGATGAGCAGACTGCCGACATACTCACCAAAGGTCTTAACAAGGCAAAGTTTGAGAAGTTTCGAGAGGCGCTCGGCATGGTCTGCAGGACAACTCTAAAAGAAGTTTGCCTTGAGGGGGAGTGTTGAAGGACGCAAGGCAAAGCTTCTAGAACATTCTCCAACAATACAAGAGCAAGATATTTCTCAAGGAAAATTCTAGAATTAGTAATTAGGTAAATTAGAAAATGGTGTAATATTTAGGAATTCTCTAGAAGGGGACACTTTTCTCAACCCCATGGTCCCCCTTGCCCTATAAATAGAACCCCCCTCCCTTGCCATGATATATACCATCCAAGAGAGCATGGTAGAAGAGAGGTGCTAGGTAGAGTGGAGTGTGTAGTAGTGTTAGGATAGCCACCTAAAGGTGTGAGTGCTCCTTTGTAATATTGGTGTTTCAATAATAAAGAGTGTGTCTTTGTAGAGTGTTAGTCTCCCGGTTAAGCTTCATAGTTTCTAAGTGCTTAGTGTATAAAAGTGATCTATCGAAGGTTGGCTCTGCCACCCGGGATCACGACAGGTCTGGGCTTTATCGTAGGTTGGCTCTGCCACCCGGAAGCCAGCTTCATCTGTTGGTAGGCTCTGCCGGCTCTGCCTCCCGGAAGTGAAAAGACGGTTCTGCCGTCCAAAGGACCTGGTGCACTAAGTATTAGAAATTAAAAGAGCTGACTGACTCTAGAGTGAGTTGGTGTGTGTTTTAGGTGTAGGTCCTCACAGAGTGGGTATTAGGGCCACCTCGATTTTCCAACACACTTAATTAATGCTACTCATGTGTAACACGCCTAAAACGATAATGGAACAAAATTAAAGGCTATATCATGCTATACTCCTAGCTAGAGACCAGTAGTCACGGCACAGTCCTTAGATCATTAATGATCATAATATGGTTGCAGATGCATGCATTATATGCATAGCATATAATGTTATGCGTGCCAGACGACATAAAAAACACGAGGGCGCACACAGATCCCTTCTTGGCTCTGACACGTTCAGCGCAACTTAAAGACTTTATATGCATGACATATATACACACAAAATTCATGCGGTGGGGATGGATCCCAATGATTCTTTGTGGCTTTGTGCTTAATTTGGCTTATTTTATTTTGTTCATTCATGGCAGCACTAGCACTAGCACTAGCACTAGCACGTGATGTAGTAAGGCGCCTATCACGCACTAAATATTGTGTGCGCATGCCGGCCGTTCAGCTAAAAACGTGTACAGTGCTACATCAGAGATGTGCCATTACTTATCTATAAATATAGAAGACCAGAGATCGATCCAGTGCAGGTAGCTCACAAAACAAAGCACCACAAGCAAGGGTACTCTGCAGGCACAGCCAGCAGCTACGAGCTGAAGCTGAAGCTGAAGCACGTGCATGTGTGCATGCACTGCTACTAGATACACACACTACATACACACCCTGATGACGACACATCAAGCGATCATGTCGAGCCGCCGGAGGAGGAGGAGGAGGCCGGCGCCGTCGTCCTCGCCAGCGGCAGCGGCGGCGGTGATGCTGTCGAGGCTGCGGGCCCTCCTCCCTCCTGGCGGGGCGTCGCCGTCGACGACGACGGCGGTGGCTCATCATCAGGTGCTGGAAGAGGCGTGCGCGTACATCCGGAGGCTTCACGCCGAGGCCGACGGTCTCGCCGAGCGGGTCGCCCACCTGCTGGGGGACCAGACGACGACGACGACGACGATGACGTGACCCAGCTCGTCGTCCACGCCTTGCTGACGTAATAAATCAAAGCTGGCCGCCGGTCAAGATGATAATATTGTCATATTGGTATGGTACAAGTACAAACTCAGTATATGCACTTGGCTGCCTAAAGCCTTTGTCCAAGTATATGCTACTTACAACTTGAGTAAGCTCGTATTGTTGTACTACGTGCTGTACACCGTGTCACCGTCGGTGTACGAACGTACGAGCGTGGAATATTAATCGGTGTGTACGTTTTTATTTTCATATTTTTTAGAAAAAAAAATGAAATGTTTGGTCTTGTTAGAGTGGGTGTAATTTGTTGGACTTTGTTACGAGCTACTAGGAATTTCAATAACTCTGTACTGATTTGTTTTTTAGAAACTATAACTTTGTGCTGATTTTTTTCTTGAGAAAAACTTTGTGCTGATGACGTCATGACGCCTTGGAATGGCATTTATGGGCCTCTAATTACGTGGTGCAGCGGGGGCGCGGCACGTGAGAAACAACCCAACAGGCCTCGTTTTGTTGGGCCGAGGTAGAAGGCCGACCCATGAGAGGTTTGAGCCCACGCCGGCCTAGGTCTTGGTGGGTGGGTGGTGGCTGATGCAGTTTGACAGGGGGAATAGTATTAGCGTCACATCGCTTAGGGAATAATCATGAAGACAAGTTATAAACCAAGGCATCGGTGCCTGCTATGTCTCCTAGGAGACGCCTTCTCAAACTGGATAACATACAGAGAAGATTAGCATGGCCCATGTGGAAGAATGACATGTACACACCGAGAAATGGTCTAATTTTTTTTAATGTTTTGTTTGCTAGCCCCTCGTTTACTTACATTTTTGGAGAAACGGTCTAATTTTTTTTAAATGTCTCGCTTGCCAGTTGCCATCCCCTAGTTTACTTACATTTTCATCATGTCCTTCCAAGGTGGTATGTAAACTCACGGCCTAGCCCATGTTGTGGATGACATCTACATTTCTCATTTACACCCTTGCAGACTGAAGTCATGTCCTTGGACATTTGCTAATGATCCACCATTCGACCGTGCCTTGCTGACGTAATAAATCAAAGCTCGCCGCCGGTCAAGATAATATATTGATATGGGACATATTTACGTATATGCACGCGGTTAAAGGCTTTTTTACAAGTATATGCTAGTACGTACAACTTGATTAAGCTCTTATTGTTATACTGCTAGTACTATACACCGTTCGATGTATACCCGTACGTGGATTAATTAATCGGTGTCTGCGTTTTGATTTTTTGTTTTTTTTTGAAAAAAAATAAAATGTTTTAGTCTTGTTATTTGGATGGTTTACGTTCTCTCTGTTTTGAACTTTGTTGCGTGGGGTTATGATTTTTTACTGACGACGTGTCGGAATTGCATCGATGGGCCTCTAATTATGTGGTTAGTGCGCACGGGCACCTCGTTATGTTGGGCCGAGGGGAAAGCCGGCCCATGAGAGGGTGAGCGCGCAGATCGGCCGATGAAGTTGTAATAGGAGGTGGAAAGGGTTTTAGCATCACATCGCTTAGGGAGGCAACATGAAGACCAAGTTATAAACCAAGGCATCCTTGTCTGTTATGTCTCTTAGTAGACACCCTCCAAAATTGGATACGATACAGATAAGATTAGCATGACCCCTGTGCAAGGATGACATGTACACACCGAGAAATGTTCCAAATTTTTTATTGTCCCCCTCATTTAATTATATTTTCATGATTATTAGTATTTTCATCATTAGCCTTGGTCACTTATTTTTTATACTCCAAGTATTTTTAATGTCTCCCTCTTCTTGATGCCCCTTCGTTTACATTTTCATAATTAGTATTTTCATCAATAGCCTTGGCAACTTGGTTTTTACCCTTTCCATACAAGTCAGGATGACACATCTAAATTTCTCATTTACACCCTAGCATACCCTTGCAGATTGATGATTGAAGCTAGCATGGGATCTCACATTTCTGTATTCCCTTTTGTTGCTAGGATCTTTCAGTTTTCTTTATTTTCTTAACCATATCAGTCACTTCACTTGCATCCAGCAAAAAGAAAAAGCATATATAAGGCGTAATTTCATCTCGATCATAAAAAATCATCAAACAACACTAATATAATATCCATCCTCAAACAAACATGTATTTACACGCACAAGAATCTACATAAAAACCAATGGATCGTTGAGCATGTACGTCACTTGTACACTCAGAAGATGGCATGCCATCAACGAAATCTGACACTTTGATGACATAACAAAAAAAAATATTTGATGTTCTTTTCATTTCTTCAATCTGACGCCATTTTCATTCGTAATAACACGAGGCCAGGTCCATATCAGTGTATGTATCACCATAATCCACCTACGCAACCAAACAAGTAGCCCTTGAATTTGGCCCTTCCCTGTTGATCCATAAAGCAGAATTAAACCAAAAATATATAAACGAGGAGACCAAATGTAATTGCAACGATTTATGGCGCCTGCTTGTTTAATATGCATATAGAATTTCTTAAACAATTAAAGAACCATAACTAGAATGTCAATTAATTTGCTTTCATGTGAAGGTATACAAAATTAAGAATAAGTAGTTGATGAGAACAATAAAAATAAGCTGAATGGCTGTTCCAAAGATCCGGAACCAGCTGACGGCAGGTGAAGGTTATGATAATATGTCATCTAAACGAAAGAAAATGCCAAAGGGAGTGTGGGGAGCACGTTGAAGCCGTGCTTGAAGGAAGAACTGGCCATGATAGTTTTCAGAAGACCCAGTTTTCAGTTGTTTAGTCTGTAACCATCTGCAGTTGCTGCAACTGCAAGTACATTACTATGAAGGTTTTCTTTTTTGTTCTGTTTATTTCAAGTAAAACAAGACGCGCCATAGGGAGTATCAAAGCCTAGAATTCTCCTCCCATTTTCTCATCACAAAAAAACATGTTGCTCTCTCCTACCTAAACAATGCATTTTCGAACCCTCCAAAAGGGGAAAATTTTTTTTTAAAAAAGGAGAGCTTTTGTATGATGATGATATCGAGCTGTGTCAAAAGAAATGTGATGTGTGAGTGTGACAAGCTGACCTTGGGAGGAGGTTGGATGGGCTCGCGGTCGTCACGATCAGCAACGTCGCTGCGGACACGGCGGTGCCGAGGCCGATGCCGGCGCCGCCGGTCGCGCTCGTCGTCTGCGTCGCTGGCCGCCGACGACCACTGGTGCTTGTCTTCGTCTTCGGCGGCGGCGCCGCCATTGGCGGTGGCGTTGCCGACGAAGCTCGACCAGGAGAGCGCCTTCCTCTGGCGTTGCTGCATCCGAGCCGCGCGGATCTTGGTGAAGTCCAGCGAGTAGTCCGGCGCCGCGCCGCCGCCTTCCCACCCCCCGAACGCCGGCACCGACGCCCTCGCCGTCGCCGCCCGCCGCCGCTGCTGCTGCGGCTGCTTATTCCCCTGCACACACAAACACGCAAGCGAACGTTACCGCCGCGACCGATTATCCACACCCATCGAGGATTCGAGCTTTTTGCGTAGGTGAATTAACGGAGGCTGGGCTGCATCTGCACCGGCTCTTACCTCCAGTTGTTTCGCCATTGACGAGGTCGATGAAGGGTCAGGTCAGGAGGCGAGAGAGACCAGAGGAGCACAGGCTCTGCTGAATTGGCTGTTCTAGGCTGCAACAATGAAGGCTTCTGCGTGAATTGATTTTTATACCAGGGAGGGCGGCGTGAGTGAGACGACGTGTCGAAGGCCACGTCGTCGTCTCCGGCGCGCGCGGCTGGCACAAGGACTCAAGGAGAGCTGTTCCAGCGTTGGACATGGCCTGTGCCAATCAGACAGAAAAAGCTGGAATGGATGGCACTTGGAATTCTTCAGCTGTCACGGCGATTTGTATTATATATATAAATTATATTAGGATTGTAGTTTGCGTGCAAATGTGAAGTTGTTTCATTTCATATCATACTACTAGTATCTTTCATGTTTTTTTTCTTATTGTTTACGAGCAGAGAACCAATAGCAGTTGTTCTGACAGCAAGCAGAGTCAGCCTCCTGAGATTATCACGACATTTCTTCGCTCTTCAGAGTTCACTGTTCAGACAGAGGGGTCTGCAGGCCAGGCTGCATGCCACCTGTCAAAATGAACAGACAGCTACCAGTAGGATATTTCTTTCTATTGTTATTATTTTTGCTATTAGTCAGCACAAAAAACACTACACATGATCCACGGAAACAATCACATTTTCTACTTGAAAGTTTCAGACAATGCGCAGCAAATTAAAACGGTGACCTGCTAGCGTGCATATATGATTTCAGTAAAGCTTACTGTAAGCTTCAGGTATGCTCCAGCAAATTACAACAGCAATCTTACAACTACTGAGATGAGCTATACCTACACTGTCCTTAGCTACGGATGTACGTTCATGAGCAACTCAGCATTGTTTCAGATGCGCTTCTTTACAGATATGCTCACTCCAAAGACACAACAAGGTCTGTTGTAAATGTATGGACTGTTGTAAATGTATGCAAGGGATGTTGCAATACTCCGCGATGAACGTCTGGCCCTTGGGGTGGAACATCCTTGAGGTACAGGCAAAGCAATGCCTGAAGGCAAAGCAGCGAAGACCCTCTTTGCCCAGCTGCAATAGACAGACATCTTGTTCAGAACCTTGGCCTGGTTGGGACAAGTGCGAGTAAACGAAAATTGTACAGATTAATCTGGATCATTTTGTTTAAGAAAAAAATGATCTTGATATTGTTTGTCACAAAATGATCTTGATATTGCTTGTCAATCATCAACGGCAATAAAGCACTGTATGTTCAGAATAACACGAGTGCGGATTGCCGGTTAGTGTGATCGAGAGCTAGCAATGCAAATGTCCCGGCTTTGAAGAGACAGTTGTCTCCTCAGCCACGACATCAGCTTCCAACATCCAGTTTCCTCCTACGATTCAGAGGGGAGTTTCAGCTCCTATTGGGAAAGAGTACAGAAATCGACTCCGAAGTATCGCCTCAAGGCTACCTGGCGAAGAGCGTCGAGCTATCCTGGGCCGGCCTACCTAGCGAAGAGGCGAAGAGCGTTGAGCTATTCTAGATTTCTAGGCCGGCCAACTAGAGGCCGAGTTACCAGCAATGAGTTTTTTCTTTCATAACATCCTCGTTATTCTTTGAAGAGTTTTATATTTCATCATTTTCGCAAAAAGAGTTTATAATATCAGGGTATTAACTTTTTGCCATACGAAAAGCGAGTATTCTTTTTTTTTTTTTTTTTTTTTTGCTTCAATCTCAATGGCTCGTCACAACAAGACACGTTAGGGTATTCATCTAGCGACAGAATGGAAAATCAATCTTAAAACAGAATACAACCGCCAAGACAAAAACGGACTAAAAATAAAGAGAACCAAAATCACGCAGCATGCCCTTAGAATTTCAAACATTCTCAAAAGCAACTTCTGCCATTGACAATAAACATTCATCTGTTTAAACCATACTTACACAGCAGTTCATCATAGCTAAGGTTTGAAATACGCAAACCCCCAGTTTTCCTTGGTGTGCAAACATGCCTTCCTGCCCTAAACAAGATAACACTTCCAGTTACCTCGTTCCCCCAATCAAAGAAAACTGAAGATGAAATGGTCTGACCTCATTAGATACATCAGTACAAAGGATCTTGAATTGATTGCAGCACAGTTTACTCTGTCTCTGCGGCCCTGTAGGCATCTAAATCAATGCCCTTGCAAAGATGGTGTTTGATTTACTGAAATGCGTCTGGCAAAGCGAAGAGACACATCCAGGCCTAGATGAACAATCTTAGGAGCCACTATAACCAACACATAGTCATCACTATTCGTGCCACCAGAAATAACTAGTCTCTTCAGCGTGGGTGACGTAATCTCAGAGAGAATGCGGAATCTGCAGTTCTTCAGAACCAAGGTCTTCAGTGAGTGAGAGGAGATTGAACGGATCTCACAGCTGCAATCATCCAACTCCAAATCCTCCAATAAGAGGCACACCGAAAGGAGATGGTTTGAGAAGCGATTATCCAGAGCCACATTGCAGAGATACATCCTCTTCATGAGCCAAGAACCGTGGCTCATTCCCTCACGCTGACGGGGTGGATCTGGGGTGCAGTACTTCATCGCGCGGCGGAGCCATCCGCCCGCTAGCTTATCAGCAAACCTGGGTGCTCTGCTCCTATTAACATGCAGCCTCAAGGTTTCCAACTGGGCGATGTTGCAGCGATGCATCAGGTTCTCCGCGAAATCCTCAAAGTCATCCCACTCCCTGTCGTTGACACTGCTGTCATCGTTGTTGTCATCGGAGTCTTCATCATAGCTGTCCAGGTCGGAGTCAGAGTAGTCTGGGTTGGCGGCAGGGGGGTGGTGGTTGCTGGGAGCACTCGCCGCGGCCCTGAACTCATCATGGTCGACGTCGAGGCACGGCATGGGGTGCCACAGGTGCCTCCAGCGCGTGGACAGCAAGCACGTCTGCACCGCCTGCCGAGCCTTCAGGTAAGACATGATGGTGTGGAGGAGGCTGTCCGGCAGGGCGCTCAGCCGGTCCAGGTCGCCGCCACCCGGGCTTCCATCAGCGCCCCCTTCGCCACCACCGCTGCTCGCGCGGGCGCCCTCTGTTGCGGCCTCCTCATGCTCCATGGCGTGTCCTGCTCGGAGCAGTTCCTCCGTTAGTAGTAATCCAAACAACGCACGCCAGAAAAAAAAAAAAATCCCCAATCGTCCAACCCAACATATGAATTCCGGCTCGATTGCTAGATGAGCCGCGCCGCAAGATCAGGAGCCGGCGCAATAGTTCAAGATACATCGAAGCATCGGTCAATTTGAACCAAGATCACACCGGAACTCGGAAGATTGGATCCAAGTAGGGTTCACGAGGGCCGGAAGGGAAACCAGTCACGGGAACGGAAAACGGGGCGAGAGATGGGAGGTCAGAGAAGAGGGAGCTTACCGAGCGCCGCAGCCTGTGCCTGCCGTTGGGGGAGGAGCGGATCCAGCCGGAGAGGGCGCGGCCGTGAGAAGGGGCGGCGCCGGCGCGAGCGGGGAAGGGGAGTTGCCTAAACCCTCGCGACGGCGAGATGGGGATTGGGGGAAGGAAGAAGTGGCCGAGATGGGTAGGTACAGCAACGATCAGTTATGGGCCGGCCCACTAAAGGCCCAGTTCCTGCCACTGGCTTTTTGTTATTATTCCATAATTTTCCCTCTGTTTTATTTATTTGCAGAATTTCTGACATGTTTAAAGTAAATAATCCTTCGTTTCGGAAGTAGTAAAGAAATTATGACTATTAAAAAAAAACTATGTAAGATTCTGAGCAGTAATTAGTCAAACGATACTAGTTCTTGGTGTATATTCCTCGACAAAGCTTCAAGCAATCTTTGCTAAAAAAAAAAAAGCTTCAAGCAATCTTTAGACTCGAAAAGTTATTAGAACCTCGATTGAAATCGAGAAGAAAGACGTCGTTCTCAACTAGAATCTCAAGTTGAGTTCATGCATGCCAAGTTTGCATATACAAGTACGGAACCCAGTTGCACCTTCGCATAGTCCCAAACAGGACACATGGAGAAAAAGAAAAATGAAAACATGCACCTTCCTGGTCTATTTTTGAAGCTTGCAGTGTTTTCTAATTGGAACGGTTCCACTAAGAAAAGCATAGAAGCAAACATGTAAGTGGACACAGACAAACAGCATATAAGAGGATATTTTCCAGAGGTAATCATATACCATTAATAATAAAGAAGAACAAGTAAATCTCAATCTAGCCGATAGAGCAAAGGCTTGCATCACTCAGAAACAAGCCAGATGTACATGATTGCGATTTAATGCATCTGAAGGGAGCCTACAATGGGCTCACGAAATCCAGATGGACCACATATAAGGTCTGGAGACTGACAATAACCTAATTGACTTTGATGAGTTTAATGCATTTCTTGGACAGGTTCCCATAAGCACACAGAAGCTTGATGAGTTGGCGGCCATTGCCATATTTATATACGATTTCAATCTTTAGGTTCTCAGACATGAAATTCAGGCCGAGGAATTCTGAAGATGTGGTCTTGCTGAGTTTGGTCTTTCCTTTCTTTTTCTCGGCATAATTTGGGAACTGCGGGCAGCATACAAAATGTAAGACAATAAAATATGCTGGTTACATCAGAAGTTTTTTTAAAGAATATAAAATAAAATTACAGTATACCTTACAGTGCCGCAGAGTGAGCTTCTCCAGATTAGGTGAACCCTGCAGAAAGAATCGCAATGTGCGGAAGTTATGTCTGAGATTACACTTGCTCAGCAATAAATTCCTCAGGTTCATGAATTCTTGCAATGTGGGTTCCTTCCTGAGTATCTGGAGTACATTAGAACAGCACCAAATGTTACTGGTGTCGTTCGTTCAAAAAGAAATTTTGTTCGTTCACAAATGTTACTGGAGTCGATACAATGGAACATTAGCAGAGACAGATAAGTCATACCTTCCTCCCGACGCCTTTCAACTCTAAACTTGTCGCATTAGAGACGCTACAAATAAGCTTGGATTGATCGCCACAAAGTCTATGACTCGCAAATATACTCCCTGCGTGATCTCGTAGATGAATCGAAGCCTTGACAAGGGATGGCATATCATTTAGTGAAATGCCAGCATCAAACCCGGAAACACTCACAGCCAGGTGCAGATAAGCAACAGCAGGGGTCAAGATAACCAGCAAGCAGTCATCAGTATTGGAGCCGCCATCAATAACCAATGTCTTCAGTGTGCGTGATGTAATCTCAGAAAGACTGAACCATCTGCAGTTTTTCAGAACCAGGCTCTTCAGTGAGTGAGAGGTGACCGACTGAATTTCACATCTGCAATCGTCCAGCTCCAAATCCTCCAAAGTGCGCAACACTGAAGTAACATGATCCGCGAAACGATTATTCAGAGCTACAAAGCAGAGATGCAGTCTTTTGAGGTGCCAAGGACTGGGGCTCAATCCCTTGCGCTGACCGGCAGGATCTGGGGTACAGTATTTCATAGCACGACGGAGCCATCCACCTACTTGTCTGTCACCATACCGAGGTGCCCTGAACCTACGACTGTGCAGCCTGAAAGAATCCAACTGTGAAATGTTACAACGATGCATAAGGTTCACGGTGAAATCCTCGAAATCCTTCCACTCCTTGTCCTTGTTGCCGCCGTAGCGGTATTTGCTGTCATCGTCATCGTCCGAGGAGGAGAAGGAGGAGCAGGAGTCAGAGCTGTCCGAGTCAGAGCTTTCAGGGTCAGAGGCAGAAATGCCTTCGTCGGACTCAGAGCTGTCCTCACTGGAGTCAGCGTTGTCGTCCGAGCTAGCGTTCTCATGATCCAGGCCACAGATTTCATCATCAGAGTCAGAGTTGTCCACACCGTTGGAGTTGGAAGCAGCGTTGTGATCACCACCAGGCGCCGCCTGGGTCTTCTTGGCCCTGAACTCGTCGAGGTTTACGTCGAGGCAGGGCACGGTGCGCCAGAGGTCCCTCCAGCGCCTGGAGAGCACGCACGTCTGCACCACCTGCCGGGCCTTGAGAGAGGACATGATGACGTGGAGGAGGCAGTCCGGCAGTGCGCTCAGCCGGTCCGGTTCGGGCTCGGCGCCGCGGCGGCGCCGGCGGGCCTTCTTCCTCTTCGCCTTCGCAGGCTCCATGGAATGGATTGCCCTGCTCGGAGCAGCTCATCTATATGTAAAAGGCACTTGAACCAAAAAAAAAAAAAATCCCCGGTTCCACTTCCATCTACCCAAGAGCACCACTGAATCTGGCTCGATTACAGTTTACAAGACAATACGCAAGGCTAGATTCGAGAGACGGCGGAGGGAATTTCAAGTTGCCCGCTGCTGAACTGAAGCCATGGTCCACAGAGTTCCAGAATTCAGAAATGCAGCGGTCACAGAGGTACAGGAAGCGACCGGATCGGGGGCAAGGGGGGAGCGTTGCTTACCGAGCGACGCGGGTTCGGCCTCTTGCTTCGAGGGGAGGAGGGTCCAGCCGGAGGAGAACGCCGGCGCGTGAAGGGGGCGGCGCCGGCGTGACCGGGGAAGGAGTTGCTAAACCCTCGTCGCCGTCGACGGCAGCGAGAGAGGGGGAATGGGACAGAGCCGCCAAGATAGAGAGAGCTCTTCGGGCTGGGTAGGCCCATTAGAGGCCCAATTGCCGGGTCATATATTTCGTAATTTTCGCTACAGAGGATCCGTCTGACTCTTTTCCTTTTTATTTTAGTGCGGAATTTAAGACTTCAGTATGGCTACAAAAATTTGGTGTTACCAGTCAGTTTTTTTTTTTTGCCGCCAGGGTTTTTTTCAAAAAAAAAACAATCTGTGGTCAGGATGTTTCTGGAGAAAGCCTCCAGCAAATCTTTAGATACGAAAAGTTATTAGGACCTCAATTGGAATTTGGAAATTTGAAAGAAGTCGATCTCGACTTAAAATCTCAAGTTGAGTTGAGAGGGCATCATGAATGAGAAGTTTGCAGATACCAGTATGGAAGTTTGCAGATCTCGACTAGAATATATATCCAGTTGCACCTTTGCATAGTCCCAAAAAGGACCTAGGAAAGAGAGAGAAAACGAAAAAACATGCAATTTCCTGATCCATTTGTGAAGCTACGCATAAAAACTACCAACTTCCTAGAGCTAGTTATTTGGACCTGTTTGGCATAGCTCCACTCCACAGTAAAGCAGCTCCACTCCAAAAACTCCACTCTGGAGCAACTCTGCAGTGGAGTCGGAGCACTATACGAGGGTGTTTGGTTAGAAAGTTGCCCCAGCTTAAAAAACAGGTTTTTCAAGATGATTTGCCAACTCTGGAGCCATGCCAAACACGTGCTTAAGTTTATTTTAGTAAAGCTAGTTATTTAAGTTGGTTCTCACCATTTTACCTCACACATACACACACACTACCATGGTGGAGTGAGCATCCCATGCTACATTGGTCCATGGGACTCACAATTTACATTTGTTTTCTTTTGTTTAAAAATTAGTTTACTTCAGCTTGAAACAGATCAAACCCTGTGTTTCACGCATGCAAACACTGCCGCTGAACGGTGCAAGATTGCAAGTGGAAAAAAAATTGTTCGAGCTTCTGCAACTAAAAATACTTCCTCAAAAGCAGCTTCTGCCATAAACGAACTATCCAACTGTGTTACTACTGTCTGGTAAATAAAAGAGCAACCCATGAGAACTCAGGTTTCAAATGCCCTAACTTCTTTGTGACCTTGTTTAACCTGAACATATAATAGTCTCACCTCTAGAGAACCGCAACTAGAATCGGGAAGAAACAAATGTTGGCATATGATCAAAGTGTGTTAAAGTAATGCGCTCAGAAATTCTTAGCAAATTTAACTCTTGGAAGGTTGCACCTTACATAGGAAACGATAAAAGCAGAGATGAAGATCCAGTTTTAGGTTCACATTAAGACTTGTAGTAAAAAACATTAAAAAACAAGGACAACTATGCAAATAACAGGCCCACATCGAAGCTTCTAAGAACCAACGCAATGGTAAAACTAAAAGAAGATTTTTTTTAAAAAAAAAGGTAAATAATAAAATAGATTACGATAACTTCAAAAGAGATAGTAGGATGAGTTATTACATAGTTGAATACATAGAGTTGCTTAAAGAGCAGCATAGCAAATACAATCAAAGGTTTGTATCACGGCCACCTAAATGCTGACATGCTTGGGAATTTCTTTTGTTTCTTTAAGAACATATTCTTTACATCCATTCTCATTGCACTTCATCATTTCCACCAATGCAACGGCGGAATCGGGAATGCACGAACGAATCGACAACGACGGCGGCACCTCGCCCTTCGCCGGACGCCTCCGCCAGTCCGTAGCACCCCTTCGCCGGTCGCCCACCGTCCTTCGGCAGCGGCACCTCGCCCTTCGCCGGACGCCTCCTAGTCCGCAGCACCCTTCGCCGGTCGTTGCCCACCGTCCCTCGACGGCGGCACCTCGCCCTTCGTCGAGCGCCTCCACCAGTCGGCGTCACCCCTCCGCCGGCTGCCCATCGTCCCTCCGCTGCACCGGTTACTCTCCGCCCATGCACCTCCTCCTTCCTCCTCAAAGCCGTTGGGCAGCCAAACACATGAGGCAGGATTCTGATCTCCCTCCTCGTCCTCGAGGCGGCGGCAAAACCTTGCTCGCCACCGGCCTCGAGTCGTCCGCTGGGTCCACTCAGCCCGCGCTCAACCGTAGGCCCGTCATCAGCCTCACCACTGCACAGGCATGGTCAGGCGCGCTTGTATCCCAAAAATCGCCAGACCAACTGTGCCCACCCTCAAGTCCGCCGCCCGACCCAGCAATCCAGGCCGTCATTGGATCCGTTTGTCGTTGTAACCAGGTGAGCTAGCTAAATTCTCTCTCTTCGGCAGATCGTTGGGAAATTGTTTGTGAAATTCTGTCTTGCACCTTGTTCATTCTGATATATTCCTGGCCAAATGCTTATTACCTACGGTCCATTCCTTTTTCTTTTGTCTTGCTTATTGTTGAGGCATTTGCAGTTAGCCATAACATAAGAAATAAATGAAATTCTGATCAATGTTGTTCGAAAGAACTATTAAAAGTGGAATAGAGTAAGCTTTATTGATTCACCTCCTTGGAGCATCTACAACAGTCTCCCAAAATCTATCTCCCAATAAGGTGCTATTGGGATGTCCCAATACTACTTTCATAGATTATTGGGAGAGATACTTTTGCAGTCTCCCAATATCTCTTCCTAATAGCAACTACCATGTTGGGAGAGACTCAACTCTCCCTCTATTTAGGGAGAGATGGGGTTAATTTTTGGGAAATAGAAGATGTATTGGGAGACTGTTGGAATATTGTTTTCCATAACTTCTCAGTTGAATTGGGGAAAGGAGGACTGCGGAGATGCTCTGAGTCAAAGCCATCGTCGTCGGGATCAGGTGCCCCCGACTTGGCCCTGAACTCCTGCCTCGGAGCGCCAGAGGTGCCTCCAGCGCGTGGACAGCACGCACGTCTGCACCGCCTGCCGGGCCTTGAGGGAGGACATGATGGTGTGGAGGAGGCAGTCCGGCAGGGCGCTCAGCCGGTCAGGTTCGGCTCCGCCGCGGCGCTGGCGGGCCTTCTTCCTCTTCGCCTTCACAGGCTCCATGGTTTGCCCTGAGCATTATTTCATCTGAATGTAAGACCATATGACACACAGACAAAAAAAAAATCCCCATTTCCATATACGCAAGAACACCACGGAATGCGGTCGATTATACGGCATAAAACGAGCTGCTAAATCGGGAGGCGGCGCATGAATTCCAACATTCTGCGAGGCGTTACTGAAATGAAGCCAGCATTTCACGGGGAGATCGAGATGAAACCCAGGGGATCCGAGAGGGTTGAAGCGGAGCAGCCACAAGTGTTGGAAACGCTAACTGATCACACGATCAGCTAAGGACAGAGGCAATCACTCACTCACAGGAAATAAGAGGCTTACGGAACAACACAATACTACTCGCAAAGAATTTTATCTTGGCACTGCACACCAGTACCGGCACTAACACTTCTATTCACTTCACCACCAATAGCTCACACGCTAATACGACTTTGTGACTCAAATAGCCGGACGGTCGAGGCTCACACAGCTGCCGATCCGGAATTCACTCCACTACTAACAGCCTTGCATGCAACGCTGTCTCCACACGGCTGCTGCATGCACGGGCTGACCACTTCCAAATAGTTGATCTCCAAGTAGCTCATGTCTGCGTACTTGAAGGGCTCCACGCTCGGCCACACGACTCGGCCAAACTGACGACACGAGCTCCACCACTAGAAGGTGCCTACATGCATAATACTCTCCGCTAATTTATGCATGCTTACTCCTAACGATGAGCACCCACTAATCTTCCGACACCGTTGATCATGCACGCACTCCGTGCATCACTAACCAACTTACTCTTGCATGCAAGCACTTGCACGCACACACATCTAACAAGCACACACAACTAAACTCACACAAATATTAAAACAACGAGATTAATTCTAACAACAAGTACGGGAAGCGTCCAACCCAAGCGAAGAAATTAGAAATGAGTGGCCGGGGGGAAGTTGCTTCGGTTACCGAGCGCTGCGGCCTCAATGGCTCCGGCGAGAGGAGACGCGGCCGCGAGAACGGCGGCGCCGGAAATGGGGAGGACGGAGGTGCGTAAACCCTATCTCTTCTCCGTCGTCGACGGCGTGCTTCAAGAGGACCAAAACCCTCCGTGCTGGGCCGGCCCACTGGAGGCCCATAATCCACTGATCGTTCTAATGGGCCGTTTCCGTACTCCAAGTCTCCAACCCGGTGCCCCCGGTACGCCGATGGCCGCCGGCGGCTCGACGGCCACCTGCATCGACCGCGACGGTGGCCTCGTGCGCTGCAGCGAGCTGGCGCCGCCGCCCACCGTCGCCGCCTCCGACAGGCGACACCAAGGCGCTGCTGGCTAGTGGAATCGGTAGGCACCTAGTATCCATTGCCCCTTCCTCCGCTCCTCCTCGTTCGTCTTGCAGATTCGCAACACATGGATTCCACGTTTCCACTTGGAAGGTATCATATCAATCTATTCATGATAACTCCATGCACATTATAATGGCAATTCCATCGTCTCTGGTTGTTTGTTCGCTCCACTGTAAACTACCGTAGTTGACTTGCCAGCCAGTTGGTGGCGATGGTGGCTGCACGCCATATGTTCGCTACTTTGCCTACGAGAGATCTCTCTCTCTCTCTCTTTCTCGAAGGAATGTGATCTTTTGTTGGGGATAAGTTCCTGGTATTTCCAGCAAATGATTAAGTGCATGCATTCTGCTAGTACTTTGACTGCTTAAGATTGGAGCAAATTAATCAATCTCTGGCTTGCTTCTGCTCCTTTTTTCTTCTGGTATAAGCTACAGTTTGGCAGTCTTTGTTTGGTTGTGTACTCTGAGCTTTGTGCATGCTTTGTGGTTGTATGTATGGATGCTTATGATTCCATGGTTTCTACAAGAGAAACCGGACATGGGAATGGAATATGTCTAGTTTTATCTTCCCACTTAGCGAGAATTATAACCACTTTCAGAGCTTCACAACCGACAAGCAATCGTGGTTTGGGATCACCGATCGCTCAGCATCCAAAAAAATCTGATTAAAAATAGCTCAGCAACCACTTTCATATGATGTGTGGTCACCATTTGATTGAAAACAGCTTCACGCCTTCGCACTTAATTTTGCACTTTAGAATATGTGCAGTGTGATAGACTGCTAGTGCGCGCATGCTTGCTGCATCTCTTGTCATTTAAACGAATGTGTAGGCAAAGGGTCATGTTTCATGAAGTGTATTCCATTTTAATTGGTTCCGAAAAGCAATCACCACTTCCTTACTTTGATATGGACAATGGTCTAAAAGAACAGCTTCCATTTTTTCCCCTGGCATGTAGTGGATGTTGCAATCCTACTGCTGATTCTTTTTTATATCATTCTTGATTCCCCAATTTGGTGAATGTTGCAATCCATACTACTATTTCGTTACCAATATTGTACTTATTATTTATTATTTGTTTGTTGCTGCATGATTGTGTGATTACCATGGTTCTTAGAAAGCAGGATCTTCCTTCAGTGTCGAAAGCACAGGTTGCAATTTGGGGTTATCCTGGAATGTGTTTGAAGAAGTGGCAAACACTCTTTTCTTGCTAATGGGTCATGAGGAACTAAGACCACAAGACGGTCCCTTAAAGTAATTAATGATCCATTCTTGCTAATGCATTGCTGAGCAGACATGGCACTTGTTTTTTCATGCATTGATGCATATGTTTGTAGACAGCGTTGTCCACTATATACTTGTTCTGTTCAGAGGTAGGGCAATGGTGATGATATTAGCATATGTCACTGGCCCGCCGGATTTCAAGGGTTTCTCCATGCTTCGCATATCATCCTTAGTGGATTCTGAACCTCTATCACATATTTCAGCCTCTTTGTGCAGATGGGAGTCACTTACATGACAGAGATGATGGGCTTGCTCCTCCATGGATTTCTCACTGCTCAAACTGGTAGCATCTCTTTTCTCTGTCCTTACCCTCACAAGCACCAATCAAGTAAGCAACTATATATATTGGAAGCTTAAGGCACCTACAATGCATTAACTTTATTTTCAGCAATGACCAAGTTCAGTGGCATACCTTGCTACCATAGCACTGTAACATAGCAGGAAATGTCTTGAGGCTTGAAGCTCTCGTGATGTATCTTAGCCCTGATACTGGTAGAGCTGCAAAAGAATGTCCGTTGCAGCCATGCAAGTACATAACCAATCAACTTAGTGGCCCCATCCAAATATTGGCAGGGATGATACCAGACTGCTTGCTCCTTGCCAAAGCAAGCTTGAGTGTCAAAAACATGGTTTCATAAAGATGGAAGGATAGTTGATCTGCAACTCAATGCTCTTGCTGTCCTGATCGTCCCAACCATCTCTTCAATATGCATGTACTCAAACGCCTTGACAAAAGTAATCCTCTCGGTTCGAGAGAATATTTTTATACTAGATAATTAGTACATCGAAAATATCAAAACTGTTCCAGTTATAGGATATCCTGGATACCATGTGCCAAAACATTCAGTTAATCTGCCTTCAACTTTGTAGTACAGCATGACAAAACCAGATGGTCATGTTTGTTGTGCAGATGATCATGTCCTCTTCACAGCACTGGAGGTGAGAGTCATTCCTAAAAATCTCTCGCCACTATTCATGGACCGGAGGGGGCCAGAGTCCAGGTTACTAATACACTATGATGCCTATATATATACCCATGCAATCAGGTCGGATTATGAAACAAGCAACTCCTAGCTCCTTTTTTATAACTCAGCTTGGTATGGCAGCCATGGCACAAGTGCTATGGTTTCTTGCTAGTTCCACCATAGTATCTTCCCATATAGTGCCGCCTTCGTCCCCACCGGTGGTGGCACCTGTTGCCTCCAACATGGAATCGCCACGAAACCCTACTCCACGGCCAGACTGCCCTACCATGTGTGGCGATGTGCACATTCCCTTCCCATTTGGCATCGGCGATGACTGTTCATGGCCGGGCTTAGATAACTTCACTATCACTTGCAACCATAGCTTTAACCCTCCGAGACCATTATTTTACAACATTGAGATAATCAACATCTCTTTGGAAGTGGGCGAGATGCGTGTTTTCTACCCCCTGTCATACATCTGCTACAATTCACCCAGCACCATCGCACCTGATGGAGTGAGCTCGTGGTGGTTCCAGGTGGAAGGATTGCCGTATCTGATCTCGCCAACCCGGAACATCTTCACGGCCATCGGCTGCAATACACTGGCATTACTGGAAGGCAGGGAGGACTGGAGCTACTACACCGGCTGCATCACATCTTGTACAAGCTTGCATGATGCAGCGGAGGACGGTGCCATGTGCACAGGACTTGGCTGCTGCCAGACGCCCATCCCAGCTAATCTCAGCTTTATAATGGTCGACTGGAACATAAGCAGAGACACTTACAATCCTGCTTGGAAATTCAGCTCTTGCAGCTATGCCTTCGTGGCCGAGAAAGGCTGGTACGTAACAAACCGAGTTACATGGTTCAGCAGGATCTGTAAGGGTTGTTTGGTTGGAGCTAACTTATCCGCCACTAATGTTAGACGAAGTTTGACTGCCATGAAAAAGTGTGACGATCAAAGTGATTGGCACACTTTCGCAAACTTTGTCAAGAAAATGAGTAAATGGTGTATGGGTCACATGTAGCTAAGTTTAGCAAGTGACATCTGGCCTGGAACCAAATGCACGCTGAGAAGAAACCGTGGCATGACAAGGTTTGACAACCAACTAATACGCCAACAGTCATACATTTGGAGTAGTATTATTAACCTATAGATAGAAACAAGAGTGGCTAGTTTCCAATTGATTTAAAGTTTTTTAGTTACTAGTTTGTTTCAAGATCCCCTCGATCAAGATCCAAGAACCATAATGCAATTTTAAGCTGTGTGGTTGTAGGTTTAAAAAAATTCCAGGTGAGGATTGAAATGGGAAAGGAAGTTTACTAACATAAAAAGTAAATACTTATTCTTTTCCTTATGGCTGTTTTGGATGGTTGGTTAGGGTAGAATACCTATGCCCCCTTAATAAGCTATGTGATTGTAGTTTAAAAAAAATCCAGGTGAGGATTGAAATGGGAAAAGCAGTTTTACTGACATAAAAAGTTAATACTTATTCTTTTCCTTATGGCTCTTTTGGTTGGTTGAGCTGTGTTTGATTTCCGGACCCTTGGGCATCCTATCCCAACCAAATGCCCCCTTAACAAATAGAGAACTTTGTTTTGGGGTAACTAGGTGGTTTTTACATGTTATTCTAGGTACAGCTTCAGACGGAGAGACCTCACTCGTGTTGCAAACAAGACCTTTAAGGACCGTGTTGGAGACAGAACTATCCCTTTGGTGCTTGACTGGGCCATCAGGAATAATGGGTCTTGCCATATCCAACTGGAGGACCACGGAGAATCAGGAGCACCCGCCTGTGTGAGTGCCCACAGCTACTGCATTAACGCCACACAAGGACATGGGTATCTATGCAATTGCTCCACTGGATACATGGGCAACCCCTATGTGATAGGTGGATGTACAAGTTAGTTCTCTGATTTTCTTCTCATTACAAGAAATGCTATCTTTCATGACAATTTTCTGAGTGGCCAATAACTTTAGTTCTTTATTTTTTATCGAATGGGCAAACATTTTTCCTAGTATGATTCACATGTTTCTCAATAGTTTGATCAAGTCGACAACAATATAATTTCTACCAACCCATTGCACACAATTATGGTATGTTGCCATCTAAAATACTAAAAACTGTTGGCCACTTCCAAAGTTGGGAAATGATGGTAGTTTTGTAGTGTTTGTACCTGCTATTCCTTCTACATGCATGTCTTAAATTTATATAATTGAATTTTGTTGGTTTGATGGAAAATATTTGTATGATCACACAACGACCACAGGCCACAAGCAAAAAAAAAAAATTATTGACTGATACTTCAGTGTGATCGTAGTTTTACTTTTATCATGATAAGGAGGGGTGGGTGTAATTGCACAAAGCTATAGAACACGTTTATTGTTGGAATTGAATAACCTATCTCTGAGTCAAAACACCATATAGAAATATCCCAGATCTCCATTACTATCTACAAGCGTCACTTGTACATAAATATAATCTAGAGGGAAAAATCAAATATATGCTGCATACCATAGTACCTTCTCCTTGAATTCGTATCTTATTTTCCGTGTACAATCCCGGAGCATTTTTTGGTGTAATTGAGTGGCAAAAGGAATAACTTTGGGCTTTTCCATATATCTTTCTCAAGCTAACCCGATTGAATATGTCTGCATATCTATCATAACACAGATATTAATGAGTGTGAGCTTCGAAAATCAGATCCTGCAAGATACGAAAAACTATATCCTTGTTATAGCGGTAGCACATGCCATGACACAGAGGGTGATTACATTTGCAAATGCAAGTTTGGTCACAAAGGAGACGGCAAAAGTAACAAAGGATGTCAGCTCATATTTCCAGAATACGCAATTGCAATAGTTGGTGAGTAATTCAGTAATTAGCTGATACCTCTCATGGTCTTCTCGATAGGCATTTTAGTTCAGTTCCTAACACAATTTCCGTTATCTGCTGGAATATCAGATGTGCTGCATGTCAATTTATCAATGCTTTTTTTTTAATTTTTCGCTGGCCCTGTTTGACCAAAGGCTTTTGCCCTGTTTAGTCTTACACGAGTATATTTAGACCAGAACGATCCGGCCCTCTTTTGCTGAAAGCAAAATATCCCCTGGGTTTTTACCAGTTGATACAAGTTTTAAGGCACCAAAGGTTCTAAGTTATAGATACAAACTCAGTTATGCAGTGGATTAGCTCGCTGGGTGGTGGGAAGTAACGAAAGATGTGAGGATGATGAACATTGGGAGGTAGAAGGCCAAACTGAGTAGTTGGATTTCAATCTAATCATAATAAGATTCAGGTTCTGAGATATGTTAAAATGACCGAATGTTGTATATATAGCCATGCCAGGTGAAGCACTGGTATTTAGAGGATCAATGGATCATTTTGTTATTGTGATAAATTGATAATAATTTAATAAAAGGTAGCACCTGATTGAACTAATAAGCCGCAGACTGGTGCTATCCATCATGTGTTCTTCTTAGCATATATTGAAATTGAGAATGAGATCTCTTCTTATTGGTGACATAATATTTGTCTAATGATTTGTGTTTGCAGGAACTTTTGTTGGTTCCGTCCTAGCATGTTTCATGATAATGGAGATTAAGAGACGAAAGCAGAAAAAGTTCTTTGACAAAAATGGTGGTAAAATATTGAAGAACATGGGCATTAACATCTTCACAGAGGGGCAGCTGAAGAAAATCACAAACCGCTACAGCACACCGATAGGTGAAGGCGCCTTCGGCAAGGTGTTCATGGGGATCACTGATGCTGCCCAACGAGTCGCTGTGAAGCGATCCTATGCAAAAGGCGAGGCACTCCGGCAGGAGGACTTTGTGAATGAGATCACCGTCCAGTTCCGGATCAGCCATTCAAACTTGGTGCGGCTTGTCGGGTGCTGCCTAGAGACAGACATCCCCATGCTGGTCTTTGAGTTTATCCCCAATGGGAGCCTCTATAATGTGCTCCATGGCACCAACAGGCAGAATGTCCTACCACTGCAAGTGCGCTTGGACATTGCCATTGGCTCCGCGGAAGCTATTGCCTACATGCATTCACAATGCGGCCACGTTCATGGGGACGTCAAGTCCGGCAACATCCTCCTGGACGAGGACCTGACGCCGAAGGTCTCCGACTTTGGGTCCTCCAAGCTCGTCTCCATCGCCACGAACGCCAACTGGTCAGTGGCCGGGGACATGAACTACATAGACCCGGTGTACATCAAGACAGGGCGCTTCACGGAGAAGAGCGACGTGTACAGCTTCGGCGTTGTGCTGCTGGAGCTCATCACCCGGAAGACGGCCAAGTACGAGGGGTGCCGGAGCCTCCCCATAGACTTCGCCATGTCCTGCAGGGACGAAGGCAGGAGGAGAGGGATGTACGACAGAGACATCTTGTGTGGTGACGATGGTCGACTGCATGTGTACATGGAGTGCCTTGACAGGGTTGGCGAGCTCGCCGTCAGGTGCCTCAAGGAAGATGTGGAGGAGAGACCAACAATGGCTGAGGTGGTGGTGGAGCTTAAGCAAGTGAAATCAACAGCCTATGGCGGCTCGTGCTCTCAACAAGCAGGTTATGCAACCTGCACTGTCAAGTTAAGCTGCTAGCTAGGAGTAGCAATTTCAGCTTTATTTGAGTCGTCAGTATATTTGTACGGTTTGAATCACGCACTAGTTAGTTATGCATGCATGAAATCACCAGCTTGGTGAGCTAGCACTGCAGCATTTCAGTTGCAAGAAGGCTCGAGGCAAACGGGTCAAGATCAGCATCTCTCACATAGAAGGGATGTACGTATATGTACTGTATTGGGGTAGAGTTAGGCCAAAGGCAAGGGCTACATGTCCAGATGGTTCTTTTTATATATTGACTAGTATAGACGCACGTGCGACACGCACGTGATAATTCTACAACTTACCACACACGTGATAAAAGTAAAATGGCATAGCCATTAACGTAGTACATTGTATCATTGTTAATGAATTGTCATCACCGCCTACTCCCCCCCTTAGGTACGTTTTGTTTGTAACGCCACTTGAAAGCGTTTCTACATTGGATTGTAGACACACATATTGATATGATTTTAGAAACACGGCAATGTGAGACGATATTTATTACGCTTTCAACATCACAAGGTATATAATGACGTTTTTTGACACACTTTCAAAATCATCTCATGTTATGACGGTGTTACACACGCTTTTAATCATAACTATCATCTAGATACGTCGTAAAGCGCAAGAAGTAATTGTCTATATGGACCTAAAGACGCTTTTTGACTTGATACATTGATAGTGCTTTCAACTGTGTGTACATTGTACGCACCATATAAAGCGTATCAAGCCTATCAAAAAGCATGTTATAGGCATGTAAATGTGTTATTGGGTGCGATACAAAAGATATTGTACATGACTTACAACTGAAATAACTTGATTAGCACAATAGTTTAGATGTTTGGTTTGGAAAGTGGAGGTCCCTGGTTTGATTCCTAGCACAAGCAATTATTTTTACATTCTATTATATTTTTAACATGTAGTTAAGCGTTACTATACTATGTTTCTACACCAGTAGACACGACTTACATATGTCTCTATTAAAATGTATCATTTTTTTGTACGTATGCATCTAACATGTCTATCAAACATCTTTCCTTACCTTGATACGCTTAATTAATTTGTATGTACAAAGCCTGACACGGTCCATACGAAGACGCTTCTAACACGCTTTATGGAAGCATGCCTACACGGCTATAGATACGAAATAGAGCGTGTCTAACTCTAAATATGACGTGGCTACAAGGGATGTTTTAGTAGTAAATTTTAGATGTATCATCTTTTTTTCCACGTGTTGTTTTAAATATAAATGGTTACATTTATAATTACTGTTTATTGGCTGACTATAAATGCGACATTTATTTGAATAGGGATTTGCAACTCAAGAAACTGAATTTACGGAGTTAAATCGATTTTTTTAAAAAGAAAAAATTGTAAAAGGATACACAAACTACTCTCTGCTCTCCCCATCGCTGCTCTCACAGTCTCACTTCCTTTCTGTTTTGTGTCCCTCGTGCTCTTTCCTTTTTGTTCTCTCTAGTATCAGTCGGCGCTCTTCTTTGTAATTAATCACGGCCACGGCAACAAGAAAAGAAGCAAAAGAGAGAACTCTCATCGGCACGAGGGCCAAGCGCGCTGCCACTACATGTGGCACTTCAGCTTCCTGCCTACGTTTGCGCCAGCAGAGGCGGCGTTGCTCAAAGTCTCCTCGCAGGCCCTCACCTTGGGCAACGTAACGTGGACACAGTGGTGCGGACAGCTAGCAAGGCGGCGTAGTCCGACGCGTTTGCCGTGGACGGCGCGATCGACGCCCGCGAGGTGTGGCCGTGTGGGAGGCCGTGGAGGCGTCGGGCAGTCGGAGGGCGTGTTCACGGCACCGAGCGACGCAATGTGTGAGGTGTGCAAGTGGTTCTGGCCTGGATGATAGCCGGGATTCGGTGTCCACGGCCAGAAACGACTTCTACTGGTTTCGGACTGTGAGGTCGGAGGATAATTGCGTGGGTGCCGCACCACCGGCTGATACGAAACGTGGGTAGTACGTATTGTTGGGCAGAAGCACCCCGGCTGATACGAAACGTTGGTAGAACGGATTGTTGGGTATAAAATAGGGGTAAGGGACCAATAGGTGAGAAAATAATTATGTTTTTGACAGAAACATTCTCTAACTCTTGGTTTTGGAGGGTTTGACTTTCTTCCCACCTCCGTTGACCCCTACAGATGGGTCCGCCGTGAGAGGTAAGGTGGACCCAAACTGGGTGAAAAACGTTTTCAATTCTACTCGTTCTTTTATATATACATATATTGATCTATCTAGATATATATGGAGTGCGTGTTAAGTCAATGTGATTTTATCCTTTGTCCCTATAAATTCACCCTTATTTTGACCATTGACTACGGACAAAATTACATGACCTGTAAATACTAAATAGTAGATGGCAAAATCATGGAGTTCAAAATTTGAGGGTAAAATCACAATTGCACATCAAAAGCAGGGGGCAAGAACACAGATGCCCCATTAAAAGTTACGAAAGCGGCAAGCATGATAACTGTCATCAAGCTGTGACTTCGAAGTCGGTCTCATTCAAATTGATGATACTTGTTCTAAAACTGCATCTCGCCAATTATATTCAGGCGTAATGTCCATCATTTTTTTTCTACTCAGAGAGATTGGCTCAAGGATCCACATGGAAGCACGTACATACTACAAGCCATTTTGAACCAAACCCTAAATCACTGTAGCAGAGGTAGCCTAATCAATATACCAGACAGATAGTACTGTATTATTTTGGTCGTTTTATCTTATTGTTATCTTCCTACTGCAAGTTGATGTACCACCAGCGTCTCAGTTTCTTCAAGACTTGCATACTGCATAGATCTTCACCCTGCCTAGCCTGAAAAGAGCTTTTTTCAGCTTTCAGGCATTGAACGCATTCAGAATTGGACCCTGCAATGCAATGCAAATGCTCCGGCTGCAGAGTTTCAGCGTGCACCTCCCGCCGTTCGGCGCCATGCCGGCAGCAAGCCCCATCGGAGGCCTAGTGGTCCTGGCCTCTCCACGAACCCTTCCCGGACTCACGCGCCGCCGCTGGACCCGGAGGTCGCCATGAACGGCCGGCCGGTGCGAGCTCAGTCGGGCGGGCATCACGCGTCCGTCCGGTCAGATGGAGCTGCGGGGACGAATGAGTGGGAATCTGTTGGGTCGGGGTGTCGGTGGCTTGGGTGGATGGAGCTCTGGCTCTCTGCGCTCCTGGTGCGATCAAACGGAGGCGATGGCGGCGGGTGTTGCCGGACGGCAGGAAGGAGGACGCAGTCCGAACCAGGGGGTATACACAAATATGCAGGGGATATTAGCAAAATAATCTGATCGCGATTATTAGTCACGATCCATTTTAGGGGTAGTACTCACTCCGTCCTAAAATATTTGCACTTCTAGAATCAGGCACGCAAACCAATGCTAAGAGTGAAATTACGAAATTGCCCCTTATCCAAACAATACATGGGTCTCATGTGGGTCCCGCCTAAATGTATGTGGGTCCCACCTAAACAATACGTGGGTCCCACCTAAACATCGCGCGGGTCCTACGTGGGTCCCGTCTAAACATCACGTGGGTCCCACGTAAATAGTACTACCCTTGTCATGTTGCAAACTTGCAATCATTACACCTCGGGAAGAGAGAAATAGTGTAATTATTTTATGACAAATTTTGAACTCTAGAATTGCAAATATTATGAGACGGAGGGAACATGCAAATTGTTGGGGTAATATGTAAATAATCGGATCGTGATGAATTGTCGCGATCCAGGGGGACATTTGAAAATATATAGGGGTCTTGAAGACACGAATCGCTTTCCAATCCTCGCGCGGCCGCGCCTCGCCGGAGCGCCGACGGACTTCACTAGCGTGTAATCCTCTCTCTCGCTCCGCCGGATCCGCAGCCGCCCGCCCCCCAAATCGCGTGGGACGACGACGGTGGCCGGAGCCCCAAGGCGGCGGACGGCAAGCAAGAAACATCGCCTCCGCTCCACGCCGAGGGCGGAGGCGGCGGCGCCATGCTCCGGCCGCTCCCAGCCAGTGTTCCTTGAGGAGTCCTCCTCGCCGAAGACCCAAGCTTCCATGGATCCCGTGCGTCGCGGTAGTGAGCGAGACACTGCCAGTCCGCTCATTGTTTTTCTCAGGGCGGTGGCTGGCCGGATCTGCAGAGTCCCTGATGCCTGCCTGACCGAATGCTCCGTCTCCTGTCGTGGTTTTTTTTTTTTTCTTTTTTTGGGTTTCCACGATTGCAGCTATCAGAATTTCATCCACATGATGTGGTTGCCAATTGCTGATGACTGCTAATGAGCCTTCGACTGTAATCTGTACAAACTCCCCATCTGAAATTTTGAATCCAATTTTTGTGGATACCCAGAAATGACACTAGTTTGTACTTCTCGTTTCCCCTTCCTTTTGTCGTTTCAGCTAGTTTGCTGTGATTTTCATATATGGTAATCCATTGGCATCGCGGCTCACTTTGGGTACGTAATTTACTTGACATATCTGAGATGCAGTGAAGGGATAAAGACATGTTTTGCATTTTTCTTTTTTCTTAATATTCTCACATGTCGCTCTCACAGATCACCGTATGTATGCATCAGAGAATGCAGTAGTCAGGAACTGCAAGATGGAAAAGGTGAGGCTGATCGATCCTCTCTGTCACCTGATAAATGTAGCTGGTTCTTTCAGACATTCACCGAAACAAGAATGTAATAGGTGATCTGAACCGGGAATTGCTCAGGAGAAAACCCATGAAAACGTGAAAAAAAAATACAGAGACGAAGCTATCCAAACCAAAATCATCGAAGCAGAGAAGATATAGCCATAACCAAGTTTTAATAGTCTTTTCCTCAAAAAAAAAAGTTGTAATACTGTCATTTCTTTTGCTTGCTACTGCAGATCCGTGTGCCATCAAGTCTCAATCTCTTCAAACCTGCTTAGTTATTTGATGCACATATACGCCCTGCCAGTCTCGACTGAATTCAAACTTGTGCAGTTTTTTTGACACATTCAGAATTGGACCTGGCATATCGGCCGGCTCATCTTCACAATTCACCTCATCATCACGCCTGATTGATCTGAGGCTAGTACTTCTTATGTATATGTGCGCAACAAATTTCAAGCTCGAATCAGTTAGCCAATGTAGTATGCTTTGAGCTCTGCTCCTCCTGGGCAGTAGCCACCCTGCATGTGCTCAAAAATTTCTCAAAGAAGCATCACCTTTCTCAAAACCATTGGTGAAACAATCAAATTGACAATCAAACCATCCGTACGAATACATTGCTTTTAACTGTATTGCTGCTTCATTTTTTTTTCGAAACATATTGTGCACCTAGACCCGATCCAGCTAATACAGTCAGCAATGCTAACAACATCCTCATTAGCACAGTTACGACACCGTACACACTACTACTACTACTAAGGAAATAAGTACTGAGGAAATAAAATAACATGCTGTCCACGCACATGTATTAGCCGACTAAGGGTGTGTTTAGATTGAGAAAGTTTTCTCGAAAAAACACTGTAGACCCGAAAAAACACTGTAGATGAATAGTATTATGTGAGTGGGAGGGATGCAATGAATAGAGAAAAGTTAGATGAATAGTGTTTTTTTTGGAAATCTTCTTGTATCTAAACGCACCCTAATAAGTTCGACGGAAGACGAACACCAAAACAAAATCGAATCATGTATCTGGGACCCAGTGCTGGTGGTATGGCCATCGAGATTTGATGCGTGTGGCACTACTGGTACCACTCTAGCACGGTCAGGCCGGCGAAATTCCGTGTGCCCTTGCATCGTCTCGGTCACAGAAGACTAGAACGTGTACCTGGCAACCGTTTCTTGTCATAAAGTTCTAATAAGTCCCAGCATGGAGGTTGGACATTTGGAGGATGATGGTCAGGCCAGGACGCTCACGGAACTGAAGGATATAGATAGCACATTTAAAGAACATGTTGTTAGATCAAACTAACAATACATAAGCATGAACATAAACATGATCTCTAGTCTAGAATAGATCTCGCCTAGAACATGAACTAATGCGGAATAGGGGTTCGCCAGTGAGCTTATACCGGCGCTTGTGGTGTCCATGTCGTCGATGGAGGTTGGTGCAGAGGCGACGAAGTCGATGGCGTGGACGGCGTCGGGATGTAGCGCAGACGCTCCGTGAGGCTCTTCGCGGGGTAGCGTCGGCCTTCTGGACACCAACGGCACTGGCCCTGGCGAGGAACACGTGCTTCCGAGCCTTCCAGCGCCCTTAGTGATCGGTGAAGGGTGGCTAGGTTATTGGTGAACCTAGGATTGCGTGATTGGATACCTCGTTGGAGGAATTCCTCAGTTTATATATAGCGTTGTAGGCCCGGGGCCGTGTCCTATAGAAAGAAAAAGATTGCCTCCCGATCAAGGCAAGGACTCATAGTTGGAAATCTTAGAGATTTGAGGGATTCGGGGTTATCCCCGTTTTGCGGTTGTTGACCGAGGTCAAATCGAAATCCAACATTCTCCCCCTTGACCGAACATCAACTACTTAAACTAAAAACTCAATTCGGTCAATGTCTTATACTTAAACTAAAATTCTTCCTCAGTAAATCAGCAAGTACCAAACCAATGCGTCGTCAGTAGCACTACGGCATACTGGGACGGCATTACCCATAGTCTTACTGAGAAACCTTGTTAGAACTCCTTACTCTTATTTGGGGAAACTAATGGCCCTGAATCAGAACCTGATCAAGGCTACTCACCAGTCCCATGCCTAGGACATGAGTCTGAAATTGGGATGGTGATAGACCTTTTGTGAGCGGATCCGCAATATTTGCCTTAGAACTTATATGCTCAATCTTATATGTTTGGTCCTGATTTCTTTCTTTCACAATACGATATTTGAGGTCAATAAACCTAGATGATTTAGATAACTTATCGTTTGTGGAAAAGAAAACTGCGGCTTTATTGTCAGAGTACATTGTGATAGGTCTCGAGATACTATCAACAACTCTTAATGCCGGAATAAAATTCTTAAGCCATGAAGCCTGCCCAGTAGCATCATAACATGCCACAAATTCAGCCTGCATTGTAGATGCAGCTGTTACACCTTATTTACTACTGCTCCATGAAATTGCTCCCCCTGCTAGCATATAAACATATCCTGAAGTGGATTTTCTATCATCTTCATCGCCAGCAAGATCGGCATCAGTGTAACATACTACCTGAAGATTATCTGATCTCTTATACGTAAGCATGTAATCTTTAGTGCCTTGGCAGTATCTCATTGCCTTCTTGACACCAACCCAGTGAGCCCAACCTGGATTATCTTGATATCTACAAAAGACGCTGACAGCAAATGCTAAGTCTGGACGCGTACAAACTAGCGCATACATCAAGCTTCCGACGGCTGATGCGTAGGGAACGTTCTCCATTCTTTCTCTTTCTAACTTATTCCGACGGCTATATGTCGACGGCTTGATTGAACTTATCGCCCTTCTGAATTGGGACAGGTGATGTATTACTCTTATCCATCTTATATCTCTTAAGCATTTTCTCAATATATGCTTTCTGAGATAATCCTAGCACTCCATGGGCTCTATCTCGGTGTATCTCAATGCCAAGTACATACGTGGCATCACCAAGATCCTTCACATCAAAATGAGATGTAAGAAAGTTCTTAGTCTCATATAGCATAGTCTTATCATTATAGGCTAACAGTATGTCATCGACATATAGCACTAGGATCATTAATCTTCCACCCTTTTCTTTGACATAGATACACTTATCGACTGGAGTCTCCCTAAATCCGAATCTCTTAATGACTTCATCGAATTTAAGGTTCCACTGCCTGGATGCTTGCTTAAGTCCATAAATAGACTTTCTTAATCTGCATTCCATATGTTCCTTACCCTTAATGGCAAAACCTTCCAGTTGAGCCATATAAATATCCTCATCTATGTCTCCATTAAGGAATGCAGTCTTAACATCCATCTGATGTAACTCCATATCAAAATGAGCTACAAGTGCCATGACGATTCTCAAGGAATCTTTGGTAGACACAGGAGAAAAGGTTTCTTTGTAATCGATCCCTTCCTTCTGTGTATAACCTTTTGCTACGAATCTTGCCTTGAATCGTTCGACCTTCCCTCTGGAATCACATTTAGTTTTGTAGACCCATTTATAGCCTACTGGTTTTATCCCATTAGGAATTTCTACTAAATCCCAAACTTTATTAGTGCTCATAGACCTTAACTCATCTTCCATGGCTTCTATCCATTTAGTGGAATTCTCACTTTGTACTGCCTCTTTAAAAGTGGCAGGGTCATTAACTTTCCCAACATCATACATATCTACACTTAAGTATGTTTCATAACAGTCAGGAATGGCCGACTTCCTCTCTCGCTGTGAATGTCTTACTGGTTCATTCACAACTGGCTCAAGAATTGGTTGGGGCTCAACTAATGGTGCCGGCTCTGCTGGTGGTGGCGCCTGCAGCAGAGGAGCCTCTGCCACTGGCGCCTGAACCCCATTAGGTGGCGCCACGTTCCCCTGCTGAACGATAGGAGTTACCGTGATGCTCTGAGGAATAATTGGTGGTACAAACTGATATACCTCCGTAGGCTTTACAAACTCTGGGTCAGGAAGCTCAACCCTTAGTTCTTCAAGACTAATGTCCCTCTTTGGAAAACTTCCACTAATCTCTGAGTCTTCCAAGAATACTGCCTGTCTTGTTTCTATGAACTTAGTAGAACGTCCAGGACAGTAGAATCGATACCCCTTAGACTTATCTGGGTAGCCGATAAAGTGACAACTCACTGTTTTAAAGTCTAATTTCTTATGCTGTGGATCAAATATTTTAGCCTCAGCAGGACAACCCCATACTTTAAAGTAATTGAGTGTAGGTTTCTTCCCAGTCCACAATTCATAAGGTGTCTTCGGAACTGACTTAGATGGAACTCTGTTGAGTATGTGAGCAGCTGTCTTTAATGCTTCCATCCACAGCTCCACAGGCAAGCTAGAATGACTAAGCATGCTCCGTACCATATCCATTAGCGTACGGTTGCGCCGCTCAGCAACTCCATTTTGTTGTGGTTCTCCGGGCATGGAGTATTGTGCTTTTATGCCATTTTCTTCTAAGTACTTAGCAAATGGTCCCTTAATTTGACCATATCGAGCATGTTTGCCATAGTACTCACCTCCCCTGTCTGATATTACTATCTTAATGGAGGTGTTATGTTGTTTCTCAACTTCTAACTTATAAATCTTAAATATTTCTAGCGCATCTGATCGCCTACGAATGGGATAGATGTACCCATAGTGAGAATAGTCATCAGTAAATGTTATAAACGAATCATAACCATCTACCGATGTTACTGAGAGCAGGCCACAGATATCTGTGTGTATTATATCTAACACGCCCGTACTCCTAGTAGCTCCTTTCTTAATAGTCTTAGCATATTTTCCCTTAATGCAGTCAATGCACTGCTCTGAATCTGAAAAGTCTAAGTGATCAAGTATCTCGTCCTTAATGAGACGCTCGATTCTCCCCCTCGAAATGTGACCAAGACGACAATGCCACAATTTCGAAGAGTTCGCATTAAAACGGTTACATGAAACATTGGAAACATTCATCACAGAATCATTAAGAGAGAGCATATAAAGTTTACCTTGCCTGATAGCAAGGCCCACACTTATTGAATTAAACTTTATCACATACTATTTGTTGCCAAACTCACAAATATGTCCCGAATCATCTAATGCAGAAACAGAAATAAGGTTTCTCTTTAAACTAGGAACGTAAAGGACATCATCTAAATTGAGCTGGAAGCCGCCCGACAACTCTAAGTGGAAGCTCCCAACGCCTTCAACTTCGACGACGTTCCCGTCAGCCACTCTTAGGCTTCGCTCCCCCTTTCTTATAGTTCGGATCGAACGGAATGCCTGTAATGAATTAGAGATGTGCACAGTGGCACCTGAGTCAATCCACCAAGTATTAGGGGAAAATTCTGCTAAGAATAACTCATCAATGAAAGCAACAACATCAAGCTTATCATTACCTTGCTGCTTCAACCAGTCCTTGAAGCCTGCACATTCTTTATGGAGATGCAGAGGAGACCTGCAGAAATGGCACAGCTGCGGCTTTCCTCCCTGAGACTGGGGTGCACCTCCACGCTTGAACTTCTTGTTGTTCTTAGGACCAATGTTCTTGTTCCCATTTCTCTTATTCTTCTTGCGGCCCTGCTGGCTGCTGCCTGACTCATGCTGGTTTCTAGCAGTAACATTAAGACTAAGGTTGTTGACCATGTTGACCACATCCTTAAGCTTCTCAGTCTTGAGCCTTTCCTCTTCTTCAACACAGTAGCCAATCAAGTCACTGAGAGACCAAATGGTCTTGTTGGTGTTGTAGCTTATCTTGAAGGCAGCGTACTATGGTGAGGGCAGTGAGGTCAGGATGAAGTGAACGAGGAAACCTTCAGAGATCTCCATCTTCATTTCCTTCAGCTCATTTCCTTCAGCTCCCTTATGCCAGCTTGTCCATTATACTGAGAGGACACTAACCTCATGATGTGGGTGCTAGCATAAGTCTTGGAGGAGCCCTTAAAGTTCTCCTCAATCTTAGCCAAGAATTCCTTAGCATTGTAGTCAACACCAGCTTCATTCTTAGTCGGAATGGCACCCTTGATGCCAGGACTGATGGTCTCAGTCATCACCATGAGAGCCATACGGTCAGACCTCTCCCCCTTCTCCAAAGCAGGGGAAGTCTGGCCAGCAGCAGGAGCAGGAGGCTTGTCCTCCCTCAGCGCGACGTCAAGATCATTCCATGCCAAGCAGGTGATGATCTTGCCCTTCCACTCATGGAAGTTCATTCCATTGAGCGGCTGAACGTTGTTGAGGTGAGAGGCCACTTGGTTGACGTTGTTAACTGCAAAACAAACATAAAGTGGACTAACTGTGCGCATAACTGAAAACTGAGAATAAAATGAGAATAAAATGCGAATTTATAGAGAAAATTCGACCCATAACTGAAAACGGCCCAAGAAAGCCCATAAAACGCATCCATTACCCTTACTGTGCGCGCGGCCCATTACAGCCCACGTGCGGCCTAGCAGCGCGCGCGCAGCGCGCAGCACGCGGCTCAGCTCGCGCAGCTGCCGCTCAGCTCGCAGCGCTCGGCTCGGCTCGGTCCTTAGCTCGGCTCAGCGGCTCGTGCGGCTCGGCTTAGCTCGTGCAGCTCGGCTCACCTCGCGGCTCGCGCAGCTCGGCTCGCCTCGCAGCAATCGGCCCAGCAGCGCCAGCGCGGCCCGCCAGCGCTTAGCGGGCCTTAAGCCCAAACGCAAACGAAGCAGGCCGGCCGAGCTTTCAGCCCAGCCAGCGCTCCACGCCCGCGCGTCGCCCCACCTCAATCGCGGCCGTCCATCGCCGATCGGACGGCGGACGTCGCACGACGTTAGGGCGATGGCGTATAAAACGTCGAAACGCTACGGGGGGGGAGGCTACGGGGGGGGAGGAAACCCTAGCTCAGTTTCCTCCTCTCCCCGTCCGAGTGCAGCCGCGGCGGCCGCCGGCGATGTGCAACGCCACCGCGCTCCGCCGCCGCCACCGCTGCTCCTCCTCCCTCTTCTCCCCCAGATCCTGCGAGAGAGAGGGCCTTGAGACCTCGTCCGCGCTTCCGGTGCCGTCTCGCCGGAGCTCCGCGAGACTCCTCGGCGCGCCGCGTGCATGACGCGCGCGGTTCGTCGAGGGGACTCGCCGGTGCTCAACGGTGGCGGTGCCGATTCTCCAAGGCCGGTGGCGCAAGGAGGGCAGAGGCGTGCACCCGAAGGCACGTGCGCGGCCATGGTAGCCGGCTGATGGCGCGAAGTGAGCTGGCTGCCAAGGCGTCGCCGAGGTGAAGGCGGTGGCGCGCGCGGCTGAAGCTGCACGCGCACGGCCGCCATGACCGAGGTAGGTCATCTGACTGAGGCTAGGGTTAGGGTTAGGGTTAGGGTTTTGGATCTGGGGTTTTGCTTGTGTGTGTGCTTGATTGATTCGGTGTTTTGGCAAATCCCCTCCTTCTAATCTCTTTGTGTGACATGGCATAAATAAAAACTTGAACCGAAACCCTAAAGCTTAGATCTAACCCTAAAAACATGATAAAGCAGACTTGATTCGTGACTGAGCTAGTAGATCTAGGCATGAACGAACATAAAACGTGAATCTAAGCATGAATGTGCGCGAACAGAAACTAAAAACATAACTTTTTCTCATCTATTATTCACTGACTTCTTCTAATCTCATCTTATGCTACCCTTATCTCATCTGCGGCTTAAGTTTGAAGCTAGGGGATCTAATCTGACTAGTGTTAGGCGTCTGATACCAATTGTTAGATCAAACTAACAATACATAAGCATGAACATGAACATGAACAGGATTTCTAGTCTAGAATAGATCTCGCCTAGAACATGAACTAATGCGGAATAGGGGTTCGCCAGTGAGCTTATACCAGCGCTTGTGGTGTCCATGTCGTCGATGGAGGTTGGTGCAGAGGCGACGAAGTCGATGGCGTGGATGACGTCGGGGATATAGCGCAGACGCTCCTTGAGGCTCTTCGCGGGGTAGCGTCGGCCTTCTGGACACCAACGGCACTGGCCCTGGCGAGGAACACATGCTTTCGAGCCTTCCAGCGCCCTTAGTGATCGGTGAAGGGTGGCTAGGTTATGGTGAACCTAGGATTGCGTGATTAGATACCTCGTTGGAGGAATTCCTCAGTTTATATATAGCGCTGTAGGCCCAGGGCCGTGTCCTATAGATGGAAAAAGATTGCGTCCCGATCAAGGCAAGGACTCATAGTTGGAAATCTTAGAGATTTGAGGGATTCGGGGTTATCCCCGTTTCTATTTTTATCTCGGTTGTTGACCTAGGTCAAATCGAAATCCAACACATGTAAGCAGCAAACACACTTGCATCCCAAAACCATGAACGATTGTAAGTACTTTCTTAACCATAGCAATCGACACAATAAAATCTCCTTACCACACCGAAGTTTTCGTTCGGCCCTGCTGCACGTACTTCGATGCATCCCTCTCCATCTATCCCGGAGAAGACGAAGCATATGTCCGTGGCCAATTATGCCCACATCTCCATCTATTCAGATGAGTACTGATCTTTTATGTATAAACCGTCCGTGTCCAATTATATTTAGGCATAATGTCGATTATTTTTTCTCAAAGAGATTGGCTAAGGGTCTCCATGGATCAGAAGCACAGGCTTAGAAAAGCCATCAACTATTTTAATTTGAACCATACTTTGGGAACATTGAATGGAAATTTATTTTTATTCTGTTGATCAAATGAGATAGAAAAGGTTAGTTAAGAAAAGATCCAATTTATATTTTTTCAAAACAAATCTTGTTATGAAATATAAATGCAATAAAGAACTATATGACACCCTTTATTTGCGAGGGAAACTATTATTTTCAAATTATAAAATGCATACGTTGAAGAGCTAGCGTACCACCATTCATCTGCTCTAGAAGAGCATAAATCATTAACGATAACAAACACATGCAACATGCCTCATGAGCCTGATAATGCATTAGCTGTATGTCAATTGGTAATGGAAAAAGGTGTCGCCGATCATCTCACCTGATAACAGCCACTTATAATCAAGACAGGAGACTTGTTTTTAATCTTTTGTTTTTGTTACCTGCTACTGCAAATTGATCGCACCCAACAAAAATCATGGTTGGAGAGATAACCATCCCAAGATGGAATGCATGTTTTGATGTGTCTTTTATTACCTTCCACCGAAAATTTTATGTACCATAAACCTCTTCAATCTGCACAGTTCTTCCATGAATACCCTGCCAGCTGTTAAATGTTGTGTGTATCCATATAGGCGTGATCGGTGTTATCTCTTGAGTTAGTTCAATTGTGATAAGGTTGTTGTAGTTTGTTGTAACAAATAGGAGGTTAGTTTGGCCAAGAGATAAACACCGGCTGCCCTATATATGTGTAACCAGCAGATGCCATTTGCATCCAATCAATTAACACACAATCGTCAAGATCTCCAAGATAGGAGACTGACGTTCTACCCATAGCGCCTCTGAATTTCTTCATGATAATCAAAGCATAGGTTCTTTCCATTCATATCTCTTCCTTCCATCTCTACTCCTTCATGGCGTCAAGCTCAAGTGCCACCAATCCTCTCCTCGGGATCCAGATCACCGAGAAGCTCGGCAAGGGCAATCATGCGCTCTGGAGGGCGCAGATGCTCGTCGCCATACGTGGCGCAAGGCTGGAAGATCACATCACCAGCAAACCCGTCATCCCTGTCCCTGCCAAGGAGATCGACGAGAAGCAGACTGATGGCAAGACCATCAAGGTGCCAAACCCGGCGTATCAAGAGTGGTTCGCCCGAGATCAGCAGATCCTAGGGCTCATCTACTCCTCCGTCGGCAAGGACGTCTTCATTCAGATCGCATCTGCACAGACGGCTGCACAGGCGTGGCAAGAGATCCACGACATCTATGGGGCACAATTCCGTGCCAGGACGATGAACGTCCGTCTCGCCATGGCGACGACCAAGAAAGGTATCATGTCCATTACTGATTACATTGCCAAAATGAAAGGATATGCAGATGAGATGGCCGCCTCTGGGAAGATCCTAGACAATGAAGAGATCATCTCCTACATCTGCAACAGCCTTGACTCCGAGTTCAATCCGGTCGTGACTTCTTTAGTCACGAGGGTTGAGCCCATCTCTGTCTCCGAGCTGTACTCACAGCTCCTAAGCTTTGAGACTCATCTTGATCTGCAAGATGGGTTTGGAGGCTCCGCCAACAATGTTCAACGTGGTGGCGGTGGTGGCCGGGGCTTTCCTGGTGGTGGCTTCCCTGGTGGCCACCGCGGGCGTGGTACCGGCCGTGGTGGCGGTCGCGGTGGCAGCAGCGGCGGAGGTGGCGGCCCTAGTGGCCGTGGACGTGGCTTCAACAACCAGCAGCGTTCCTACGACAATCAACGTCGTACCTCTACCTCCAACGACAAGCGACCCCAATGCCAAGTCTGCTACAAGAGGGGTCATCAAGCCTCCGAGTGCTGGCACCGCTACGACGACACCTTCGTTCCAGATGAGCGCTTCGTCAATTCTGCTACACCTGCTGCCTACAGTGTGGATACCAACTGGTATACCAACACTGGGGCGATCGACCATGTTACCAGTGAACTAGAAAAGCTCTCTGTTCGTGACAAGTACAGGGGGAATGATCACATCCACACGGCAAGTGGTGCAGGTATGGAGATCGAACATGTTGGTCACTCTATTGTTCCAACCCATTCTAGAAATTTGCATCTAAACAATGTTCTCCATGTTCCACAAGCCGCCAAAAATCTTGTTTCAGTTCATAAACTTGCTAAAGATAATTCTGCTTTTCTTGAATTTCATCCCAACTATTTTCTTATCAAGGATCAGGCCACGAAGAATACAATCCTTAGAGGGCGCTGCCACAAAGGACTCTACCCACTTCCATCAGTCCATCCAATAAAACAAGCCTATGGAGTCTCCAAGCCATCTCTTGCACGATGGCACAGCGTCTGGGACATCCAGCTTTTCCCATTGTTACTAGGGTTGTTAGTAGCAATGATTTACCTTTTTCAAAAGAGTCGAATAAAGAGTCGGTGTGTGATGCTTGTCAAAAGGCAAAAAGTCACCAATTGCCTTATGGGAGATCTTCTAGTGTCTCCAAATTTCCTTTAGAACTCATTTTCTCAGATGTGTGGGGTCCTGCGCCAAACTCTGTTGGCGGAAAAACTTATTATGTTAGTTTCATTGATGATTAAAGCAAGTTTTCATGGATTTATTTGCTCAAATATAAGTCTGTAGTTTTTCAGAAGTTTCGAGAATTCCAAACCCTTGTGGAACGAATGTTTGATAGAAAGATCAGCCGTACAAACAGATTGGGGTGGCGAATATCAAAGCCTCCATAATTTCTTTGCCAACATTGGCATTACCCATCATGTATCTTGTCCTCATGCTCTCCAACAAAATGGGTCGGCTGAGTGAAAACATAGACACATAGTTGAGGTAGGTTTATCTCTGCTAGCACATGCATCAATGCCCCTGAAATTTTGGGATGAGGCTTTCACTTCTGCAACCTATCTCATCAATCATGTTCCTAGTAAAGTGATTAATTATGAGACACCCTTGGAACGTTTGTTTTCTCAAAAACCAGATTATACATCCCTTCGCACCTTCAGATGTGCTTGTTGGCCTAATTTGCGCCCATACAACAAACATAAATTAGAATTCCGATCCAAGAAATGCGTATATGTTGGGTACAGTCCACATCATAAGGGGTTCAAGTGTCTTGATGTCTCTACTGGACGTGTCTATATTTCTAGAGATGTTGTGTTTGATGAAACTGAGTTTCCTTTCTCCTCCTTGCATGCTAATGCCGGAGCTCGCCTTCGATCCGAAATTTCCCTTCTTCATTCCCATCTTCTTAATTCATCCATGCACTTGTCAGGGGAGGAACATATAGATGGCCAACAATTTGATTCTCCTAATGACACTAATGTTTTTAGTGAAAATTTTGAAGAAAATGCTGCAGGGAATAACAATGCAGGGGGAGCTTCAACTGGCGTTGAGCACGAGGCTGATTCGGCACTGAATCCCACCGAATCGACGCTGGGATCGGAGCCTGATTCTCCTGCACGTACAGTTGCGCCTGGTCGGCCGCCCAGCGATCGCGTGAACCTCTCCGACGATGCCACGTTGCTGCCGGTCGGACACATGGGGGGACAGCAGCGCACGGTGCCTGACGTCTCTGCTCTCCTGGGTGGAGGATCTTCTGTGCCGATGGAACCAGTTGATGATGTCGCCATTGCTTCTTCTGATCCTGATGACACCATTACATTGCAAATGCTAGAACCTGTTGATGTTGTGCCGCGTCCACGTACTCGTTCTCAAAGTGGTATACGCAAAGAGAAGGTATATACTGATCGCACAGTTAAATATGGTTTATTTATGTCATCAGGGGAACCTCAAAATTTAAATGAAGCCTTGTCTAATGCAAATTGGAAGATGGCTATGGATTCTGAATATATGGCACTTCAAAAAAATCAAACCTGGCACTTAGTTCCACCACAAAAAGGTCGCAATGTTATTGATTGTAAGTGGGTTTACAAAATTAAAAAAAAAGCAGATGGTAGTATAGACAGATATAAAGCTAGACTAGTTGCGAAAGGTTTTAAGCAAAGGTATGGCATTGACTATGAGAATACCTTTAGTCCAGTAGTTAAACCTACTACAATTAGAATTATTTTGTCTGTTGCTATCTCTCGAGGTTGGACACTTCGTCAATTAGACGTCTAGAATGCTTTTCTTCATGGATATTTAGAAGAGGAAGTATATATGAAACACAACCTCCTGGTTATGAAGATAAAAAGTTGACTGATTATGTTTGCAAGCTAGATAAAGCTCTGTATGGCTTGAACCAGGCTCCTAGAGCTTGGTATTCCAGGTTGAGTACAAAGTTAATTGAGTTAGGATTCAAATCTTCTAAGGCTGATTCATCATTGTTTTTCTACTGTAAAGGTTAAGTTATTATATTTATGCTAGTATATGTGGATGATATTATTGTCATCAGTTCAAGACCTGAAGCAGTTACAGCCTTGCTAAAAGATTTGAAAAAAGAGTTTGCTTTAAAGGATCTTGGTGAGCTACGCTACTTCCTTGGCATAGAGGTAAATAAAACTGATGATGGTATTTTGTTGACTCAACAAAAATATACAAGAGATGTTCTGCAGCGAGTTGGTATGAGTAATTGCAAGCCAGTAGCAACTCCCATGTCAACGTCAGAAAAGATCTCACTACATGAAGGTACATTGCTTGGACCTAGTGATGCTAAGAATTATAGAAGTGTTGTTGGGGCCTTGCAATATTTGACTCTAACTAGACCAGATATATCTTTCCTGTGAATAAAGTATGTCAATTTCTGCATGCGCCCACTACCTCTCATTGGATGGCAGTAAAACGGATTCTCAGATATTTGAAGTTTACTCCTAACATTGGTTTGAAACTTTGTACAACATCGTCCTTGTTAGTGAGTGCCTTCTCAGATGTAGATTGGGCAGGCTGTTTGGATGATAGGCGATCCACGGGAGGATTTGCTGTATTTTTGGGACGAAATCTAGTCTCCTGGAGTGCTCGTAAACAAGCAACTGTCTCTAGATCAAGCACAGAAGCAGAATACAAGGCAGTGGCAAATGCTACAGCCGAGGTAATGTGGATACAAATATTGTTGTATGAATTGGGTATTGAAGCGCCTAGAGCAGCTAAACTTTGGTGTGACAATATTGGAGCAAAGTATCTATCTACCAATCTAGTGTTTCATGCTAGGACCAAGCATATAGAAGTGGACTACCATTTTGTGAGAGAACGGGTGTCAAGAAAGTTGCTTGACATTGAGCATATATCTACCAGAGATCAAGTGGCAGATGGGTTTACAAAACCTCTCAATGTGCGACAGCAGGAAATGTTCAAATACAATCTAAACTTAGGAAAGTTAAATTGAGGGGGAGTGTTAAATGTTGTGTGTATCCATATAGGCGTTATCGGTGCTATCTCTGGAGTTAGTTCAATTGTGATAAGGTTGTTGTAGTTTGTTGTAACAAATAGGAGGTTAGTTTGGCCAAGAGATAAACACCGGCTGTCCTATATATGTGTAACCAGCAGATGCCATTTGCATCCAATCAATTAACACGCAATCGTCAAGATCTCCAAGATAGGAGACTGATGTTCTACCCATAGCGCCTCTGAATTTCTTCACCAGCTACGTAGCCTGAAGACGCATTCAGATTTCCTAGGTCGTGCCCACTTCGACACATCCTGCATGATTGTCTGAAGGTATAGCTTGTTCATGCCACCTCTAGCTCTTGCAAATCGAGGAACCAAGCTAGCAACTTTTTCAATTAAAAAAAAAAGCTAGCAACTTTTTCAGTTAAAAAAAAAAAGCTAGCAACTTTTAGGCTTTTGATAATTGACACTTATTTAGAGCTGGTCAATTGAAACCAGCAAAACGCCCTGTTCATCCTGCATGTTTGAGCATGTCGACTAGCACATTCAGTTTCCCAAGGCCTTTGCCCATTTCGACGCATACGGCTTGAGTGCATATCTGAAGATATATAGCTTTGTCCATACTTGCCATCTCGCCTCTGCCTTCTGTAGAACAGGAACTGAACAGACCTTCCTGTTTTCTGTAAATCACACATGTTTTGATGGTTTCGTTCTTTCTCCCTTCTTTGACTTGCTACTGCAAATTGATTTACCGTCAGGTCTCAGTTACTTCCAGCGCTGTACCCTCTCCACCGAACTCACTCAGAACCTTGCGATTTGGCAGGGTCTTCGTCCATTTCGACACCTTTGTGAAGTTGTGTATCTTTTGTAAAATCAGAAAGCTTATTTTGACCTGGGTCAGAATTGGAACATGTTCAGTCTTGATTCAATCACACCTGATCCAACTTATTGTGAGCATTTGAGACACAACGACCGGGTTGGCGGTTTATCTTCCCGTGCGCTCGCGAGCGACACGTGGGTGGCTGCCCATGGCCGGGAAGCCCCGCACGATTCCGCCCGGGCCCACACGGCGGATCGGTGGCGGGCTGGCGGCCCACCGCGGCCTTGTCGTCTTCCTCCTTTGCGAGAGTGGCCACAGAAATTTCTCAGCGGATTCTAAAAAAAAAATTTCTCAGCCCAACGGGGGGATGGCTGGCCTCCTTGTTGGGGAGCATGCGTTTCGAACTTTCGATTGTAATTTTTCTTTCCTACTAGTACACAAAAGATGTGCACATTTCTAAATGCAAAAGGTCGATATTTTTTAAAAAAAAAATACGCCCAGCTGCTTGTTTTATGTAATGGCTACGGTATCCGATCCCACATACAGCTCCATCGAGTTTTTTTTTATCGTAGCAAAAGGTTTGTGTCATGATACATTTTTAACATGTACTTCACTATTTTAGCTTTTTGTAGGATGAAAAAAAAAATGTTTTACCTACCTTGAACTGAGTTTTGAGAGCACTATTAGTTGTGCAGTTGGTTGACTTATTACAGAAACAAATGCGGAGCGTGAACAAGATGAGACATATGGTTGCATACACATATGAGAAGGCACAATGACAAGTACTAGTAATAGTTTCCTCTTCATTTTTCTCAATGTGCAAAATAAATTATTAGCGGGGAATTGTACATGAAGAAATAATGAAACTACCTCACCAAGCATTGTTGTACTACATCAAGGCAAGAGGTTTGGTACAAGCAACCCAATAAAGTGAGAAACATTTGCAATTCATACATAGCAACATGGATATCAACACCATCAACTTAAGAAATTTCTAGGTCATCTTCCGGAATTATTCATAGCATAGTAACAGAAAAATAAAACATTAAAATAGAGATGCATTTTCTTTTCATTTCTTTCTAAAGACTGGGCTTATGAACGAAATAATATGTGAGGAAAAAAAAATGTCACACCCGGTTTTAGAGAGAAAACCGAATGCATCTCATATGTGTGCCAGGATTAAGATTTACACACATATAACCGACATTAAGTGAATAACAGTAACACAGTGCTTTAACGTAAGAACAAATAAAGTATTTATTACAGGCACGGCGGCCTAAATGGTTCAACACGATAGTCTTAAACAAATAAACGATAAATAGCAGCGGCGATGTAGACTTCATCCACAGGCAACTGACTGGTGGAGCACTCGCCTAGATATCATCTAGATCACTAATGTACTCTACACCGTTCCCTCCTTCTGATCCAAAGTAAGCAAGGATGAGTACACCTATGGTTGGTACTCAGCAAGTGGGGAGAAAGATGCAAGCTACCAAGGAGAGGCTTGGTTTAAGCTGTCAGCATTTTAGTTGGTCAAGTTTTATTAAGCAAGCACCTATTTACTAAAGTATAAGTATATACCAACCCAATTAAATAGCAACATCATAAATACCATCATCATCATATCCAAGTAACCACAATTTGATTCAAGGTTTCGATATATTACTCATGTGAGGATCCGGGCCGTTCATAACCGCAAACACGGCTATTGAAATAAATTTTAACACTCTGCAGAGGTGGTACACTTTCACCATACTTCGTGTTTCCTTCTCGCCTGGGTTTGCAAAGCCCTTAAACACTTCCTAGGTGAGTGGCGCAGGATTCACTACGAGGCCTTTCCAAAGACTCCCTCTATGCAAATGTCGGTCCCCGCCGTGCAGAACATCGGAGGCCCAGCCATCCTTCTCTACTCCTCCCACTCGTGACCCATTATCCAACAGAGCAAGCAAGCCTAATATTGCATAGAGCTCATCTATCTTACTTAGCCAAGATCAGAGCCATATGACAGTATGGTTGTACGTAATAATTCCAGGTGGCCGCTTCATGTTCCAATTAACAACAGTGTTCTTGTTTAACAAGTTCATCAAAAGTGTATCAAATTCATCAATAATTGTTCACGTAGCGACCCATCATAAGCCCAAAATTTTGCATCTAGCGTGGCTACCTGACATAAATGTAAACCCAAGTGCATCAAGGCATGAGAGTAAAAAGTTAGGCATCCTTAAATAGGTTCCCATCAAATTAATGCAAGAAGTAAATAATAATAAACTTTAATGTAATAACATGTGAATGGGCATCAAAAGAGAATGCAGAGGGGAAAATCCACTTGCCTTCCTCAGCTATGAAGATTGGCTCTTCTTCGTAGTACTGCTCTTGATCTTCCTCCTCGTACGACACGTTCTCTACATGCACAAACATCACAAACATACAATAAATAAACAAACAATACACCATCCAACTTTAAATAACGTAAACATGTATGAAACACCACTGTTCATGAAATTATGAACCTACGGACGTAAAGATATCTCAAAACAGATTTAAAACGGTGAAAACAGGCTTAAAATAGGACTCAGGGGCTATTCTGCGATGAAAACAGACTTCCAGGGGCCTAACCAGAAGATTCCGAAGGATCTAAACATAATTTCCTATATAAACCGAAGGTCTAACGCGTAAAAAGAAATCCTAGGATGGCAGGTTCTATTCTACGAAAGTGCAGGGGCTAAACTGAATAAAACAGAACCTAAATCTAATTACTTTTGAACTACACTGGACCGTAGGTTGAATCTACCAAAGCACAGGGTCGCCGGAGACGACGGCTGGTGGCGGCGCCCTCGCCGGAGTTGACCGTAACTGGCGCTAGGGTTGACCAAAACGAGTAAATCCAAGCCCTAGACCTAGATTGACGCATGGCAAACGCATCTAGGTGTTCTGCAGAGGGGATTAGGTGGCGGACACGACTCGCGGCGAGCCATGGCGGCCGGCGGCCACGACTCGCGGCGAGCCATGGCGGCGGGCGGCCACGGTGAAGTGCCAAGCGGGTTTTCTAGGCGTGCAAAGGGGAAAAAGAGGGGCACGACGCGTTTCTCACCTCCCGGCGAAGCTCTGAGACGAAGCGCGACGACGGGGAGGCTGCGGGGAAGCGGAACGGCGGCGGCGACGGAGCTCAGTCGTCAATGGCGGTGGCGAGCTTGGTGGCGGCTGCGGCTAAGGTTGACCCTCGATGGGACGAGTTGGGGTGGCGACAGCTTTTTAGAGGTGGGTTGGCGGCTCTGGAGTGCGGGCCCGACTAGCAAGGACGCGCGGCGCGGGGAAAGTCGGCGCGGCGCGAGCTCTGCTCGGATCCGAGACCGGACAAAGGAAGGTGGCGATCCTGACAGGTGGGACCCACTGGTAGCGAGAGAGAGGAAGGAAGGTGGAGAGGAGAAGCTGGGCCGGCGGCTGGTTCACGGGCCGAGCGAGGGGAGGGAAATGGGCCGGCTGCAGGGATTATGGGCTGGGCTAGAAAGAGAGAAAAAGGAGAACTAGAAAGTTTAAAATGTTTAAACCTATAGAAGGGATTTGTTTAAACGGTTGTAAACTTTTGTTTAAACTTCAAAACTTCACACAAAAATGTATGCAGCAGCATGAATTCAGCATAAACTTGATAGGAATATAATTAGAATGATGTTCAATTATTTATGGACAATATTTATATAATCAATTTAAATATAGCCTTAAAACAATAAAACTAAAATAAGAGGTTGCTTATATTGATTTAATTGTGATGAAATAAATTTAGGGTGTTAAAAAATAGGCAAATGGACAATAGTCTCAAACCATTTGAAAAAACATATATTTAAACCTCTCTATCCCAAAAAGCAACCACAAACGAACAAGAGAAGAGTACATATGACATCGATTTTTCTAACTTGTAGCAAAACATCTACATCACGAGGAGAAAGTTTCTACTTATCCTACCTCCCAAGACGTGTATACCACAAGAAATTGACAAAATAGATACCTCAAATGAAAAAGGAACCACCTATTCTTCCTCCTTAGAATGTACTAAAGCTAAGCTTTCATTTTAAACAAGAAAACCTACGAAAACCATAGCATGATCAACCAAAATCGGGGGACCGTCCTCCTTCTACTTTTTTTTTTTGCTTCCTTAGCCCTTTGAAAGTTAGCTACTGAAATTTAAAGTTCAAAATTTCATTAATATAACTCTCTTTTCTATTGTACCCCACTTCTTCTTCACCTGTACTCCCTCCGTCTCAAAAAGACCGTTGTTTTAGGACCGAGCACGCAAACCAATGTTATTGTGAAATTACAAAATTGCCCCTTGTCTTTTGTGAGAAACATTTATAATATACACATAAAGAATATGCACGGGTCCACATGGGTCCCACCTAAACAATGTATGGGTCCCACCTAAACAATGCATGGGTCCCACCAAAACAATGTGTGAGGCCCACCTAAACAATGTGGGTCCCGCCTAAACAATACGCGGGGCCCACCTGTGTCCAGCCTAAACATTGCGTGGGTTCCACATGACTTTCTAAAACTACGGTCTTTTTGGGACAAAGTATTCCCCACAACAACGGTTTTTTTTGGGACGGGGGAGTATAATCTATTGGTTGCTTTTAACTACAAATACAGATGTATAAATTTCTTTTGATGTCTGGAAGCGAAAAATTGACCGTCAAGAAGAGAGAACTCTACATCCCAAAATGTCTTCACTAGAATGAACAATATAAATCAAAAACCTTTCCAAGAATACTATTTTATTCTTTTCTCTATTATTTGTTCCAAATGATAACTCTGAAATTAAAGAACACATAAGGAAAATCATCTAGTGACATCTATATGGCAACCATTTTTATAATTTATGAGGAAAAGAGTCAACATCACAAGGAAGTGCCTCCAAAAATGTAAAGATGCACATGAAAACAACCTAAAAACATCTGGGAAAAGAAAAACCATAAATGAGCTCTAGAAGTATGAAAGACTAGACTTTTACGCTCAGGTAAATGATAAGAGGAAATTCCGAGAGGCATACAAAATCGAAAGTTAAACTAAAACGATCACCCAATAAAATTGGAATAAATTCCTTTTTTTAATGGGTAAATAAAATTTGATTTGATAAATGACAATAGTCTTTCTTCTTCTACCTGTCCTCCTTCCTCACCCATACACTACTCCCCTGGTTGGGTTTGTGCTGTGTGGCCTCTCTCCCTCCACCCAACCCAACCAAGAATCAGACCGGAGAGAGGCCCATCCCCACCAAGCATTCCCATGGCCGCCATGGACATCCTCGCCTGCAAGCTCCGCTCCCTCCGCCTCCATTCCGCCCTCATCCCCTCCCCTCCTTCTCCATCCCGTTCCGTCCCCACCTCCCGCCGCCTCCGCCTCCGCCGCCGCCGCCATGCTCCCCTCCACTGCAGCCTCACCACCTCATCCTCCCCCTCCACTTCCGCCACCACAACCACTTCGGAGGAGGAGTCGAGAAGCCAGGACCTCTCCTCCCTACTCTCATCCTCCTCCGACCCCTCCGCCGCCGGTGCCGGCAACAAGAAGAAGCGGTCCGGCGGCAGCAGCGGCGCGTCGAGCATCCCTTCGGGGGTGCGTCTGGAGGGCATCTCCAAGTCCTACAAGGGCGTCACGGTGCTCAAGGACGTGTCCTGGGAGGTCCAGCGCGGCGAGAAGGTGGGGCTCGTCGGCGTGAATGGCGCCGGCAAGACGACGCAGCTCCGCATCATCGCTGGGCTCGAGGAGGCCGACGGTGGCACCGTCGTGAAGGCCAAGGAGAACATGAAGATCGCCTTCCTTAGCCAGGAGTTCGAGGTCTCCGCCTCCCGCACCGTCAGGGAGGAGTTCTTCAGCGCCTTCGAGGAGGAGATGGAGGTGAAGCGCCGCCTCGAGCGGGTGCAGGCCGCGCTCGAGGGCGCCACGGAGGACATGGACCTCATGGGCCGGCTCCTCGACGAGCTCGACCTCCTGCAGCGGCGGTCACAGGACGTGAACCTCGACATGGTCGACGTCAAGGTGCAGAAGCTCATGCCCGAGCTTGGGTTCGCCCCGGAGGATGCTGACCGACTTGTTGCGTCCTTCAGTGGCGGGTGGCAGATGAGGATGTCTCTCGGCAAGATACTTCTTCAGGTATAAATAATCGGGTTTTACAAACAACTGCAGCAGCTACAATTTTACATTGTGAGCAATTGTTATGGGTGGGAATGGAATTAAATTGTGGCACCAAATTGGTGATGAGTCGCCAAAGACTTGTTATCCAGCAATTGCTTCTATTTTAGTTTTTTTTTTCAGGTGTACTGTACCAATTTGTGTTTACTAACATTATAAATTTGATTTTGTGCAGGACCCTGATTTGCTGCTACTTGATGAGCCTACAAATCATGTCGATTTGGATACCATTGAGTGGCTGGAGAGCTATCTTAAGACACAGGATGTGCCCATGGTCATCATATCTCACGACAGGGCATTTCTTGATCAGTTGTGTACCAAGATAGTGGAAACTGAATTTGGTGTGTCCAAGACATACAAGGGTAACTATTCAGAATACATTCTAGCGAAGGCGATAGCAGTCGAGACACAATATGCTGCGTGGGAGAAGCAGCAGAAGGAGATTGAACAGACAAAGGAACTGATAAACAGACTTGGAGCTGGAGTTAATGCAGGGCGTGCATCCAGTGAGCAAAAGGTAACTGCTTGGCTTTCTAACTGGAAGCTTGCACCAAATCAATGTGACCAATCTTTTTGCATTTTCAGATTTTATTTTCGTATTTTTTTTTCTACTCTGTTTTGTGTGATTTCTTATTTTTATATTATCTGAACAGAAATTGGAGAAGCTTGAAAAAGAAGGGTTGATTGAGAAACCTTTCCAAAGGAAGCAGCTAAAGATAAGATTCCCTGAGCGGGGAAGAAGTGGTAGAACTGTGTTAGCAATAAAAAATCTTCAGTTCGGGTTCGAGGATAAGGTCAGCGTCATTGTGTGAATGTCCATTGCTTCCAAGATTTCAGTTTATGAATTAATATCTTGTGATAATTCTGTACACCAACTATTTACACGTTGTCATTACTGTGGTGTGTGTCCAGACTTTGTTCAACAATGCCAATCTAATAGTAGAGAGAGGTGAAAAGATAGCTATCATTGGGCCCAATGGATGTGGGAAGAGCACACTGCTTAAACTTATTTTGGGGATGGAAAAACCACAAGGTGGTGAGGTGCTTCTTGGGGACCATAATGTGTTGCCGAACTATTTCGAGCAGAATCAGGTAAACTGAATTGCTCTGATCATTATCTCCTCGTGTGGCTGTTTCAGATAAATCTAGCTGTTTTTTAGGGCAGATAAATCTAGCTGTTGGGGAAACTGTAATCATGCTCTTACTGTAGTACTACATTAAAAATTGCTTTGCAAACTAGATTCATGGGATGTTGTCTTTTACCAGGCAGAAGCTCTTGATTTGGAGAAGACTGTGCTAGATACTGTAGCAGATGCTGCTGAAGATTGGAAGCTCGATGACATCAAAGGTCTCCTTGGCCGTTGTAACTTCAGGGATGACATGCTGGACAGAAAAGTCAAATTTTTAAGTGGTGGAGAGAAGGTAATGTTGATTTTCAGTACAGTTGATACTCCTCAAAGTTACCTTTACGTTCTGTCTGAATGCTTTTCAATGCTGACTCTTTCTATGTTATTCCTTAGGCAAGGCTAGCATTTTGCAAGTTCATGGTGACTCCATCTACTTTACTCATATTGGACGAACCCACAAACCATCTTGATATCCCATCAAAAGAAATGCTTGAGGTCAGTGCAGTCCCCATCCTTTTAGAAAGTTCAGTTTCATGATCTATAGTTTCCTCATCTTTCTCAGATATGAGATTATATTCAGTCCTAATAAATGGTTTTGCATGCATTACAGGAGGCAATATCAGAATATACAGGTACCGTGATAACAGTTTCTCATGATCGGTACTTCATAAAACAAATTGTTAACCGAGTCATTGAAGTGAAAGATCAGACTATCCAGGACTACAAAGGAGATTACAATGTAAGATCTCCTATGATCTTAAAAGTCCGCATTTATGCTTGCTCAAATTTCTGATTGCAATGGGCATGAATTGTTGAATTATTCTTACTATCATTCCTTTAGTATAGCTGAATAATCATATCAACTGTTTACAGTGTTACCTTCTTAATATAGAGTTAAGCCTGTTGTATTTTCGACAAAGTTAATTGGAAGCTAGCAGGTTGAAGTAGTGTGCCAGCGATATTAGCAGTGATAATTCCATAACTTAATGTGTAGAATATCTGCACATGAGAGTTATATCACACAAGTGCGCTCTTAAGAAGAAAGGATCAAAATCCATCTAGTTTTATCAAAGGTTTCCCATTCTGAATCATATCAGGACATGTCATAGGAAGACAAGAATGATGAAATTTTCTTCATCTGCAGTATTACCTTGAGAGGAACCTTGAAGCCAGAGAAAGGGAACTTGCCCGTGAGGAAGAGCTCGAGGAGAAAGCTCCCAAAGTGAAGGCCAAATCCAAAATGTCCAAGGTAAACTGCTATTTTCTATTCATAATGCTATTTCAGGTATGAACCATAAATTTGGTTTGCTTTGGTTTGTCAATCTAACAATCCTTTCTTTTTTTTTTCTGAACTCCAATGCAGGCAGAGAAAGCTGCAAGAAAGAAGCAGAAGGTTCAGGCCTTCCAACAAAGCAAGCAAAAATCAAAGTCACTTAAAAATGCAAAGAGGTGGAACTGAGCTTTTCATGGTTCCTCATAGGGTCATTGGCAGTGCAGTATTCTATCTGCGACACCAGTACAGGGCAGATATCAGTATTTACCAGTTGCGTTGTATGCTGTAACTGGTATACCAACAGAAGCACTGGAATACATCAGCAGGAAGTAATCATAGTTGCGCCATAGAAGACCGAAAATACTCTAATCAGGAAGCGCTATGTAACCGTGTACATAATACAGGCAGTTTCTGAAGGAGGAATGGTTTATTGTTTGTGATGAATGGAAATGCCATCATGTTCATTTAGCTTGTTATCCCAACAGTAGAACCATACATTGTACAATGCCATTGATCCATGCCTTGCAGGCAATTCTTTCTCATATACAACTTGTACTAATTGATACTTGTTAAATATAAATAATACCATTAGGTTGTCTTTAGACTAGTTTATGCTGCATGCTCAGGATAAAGTTTAGCTTGGCTTACGATGTATCATATTAATAAACTGCACTGAAGTTGCTTCTCAGAAATGATTTTCTGTGAAAAGAAATGTTCGAAAAACATGGACATATTCAGAAAAAATAAATGTACAGAATTACTCAGAGTTGTTTCATGAGGTAATTACCAAGGTGTGTTTAGATTGTAGAAAAAAACACTGTAGCATAAGAAAAACACTGTAGCATTCGCTGGGAAACGTGTTTTGTGAGGAGGGAATAGTGAAAAGTTGGAATGAATAGTGAAAAGTTGGAATGAATAGTGAATAGTTGGGAATCTGAACATGGCCTAAGAAATAATCAAGACATGCACATAAGTTATATTCGATTCAAATGATGAATAAAGATGCTAACACAAGGTAGCACAATTTAGACTTGTGAACGATTAAATCACTAAAAGCTAAGAAACCGGAAGGCAGAATTTCTTACTACCATACTATGAACAGCAAAAGACTACAACAAAATTGCATGAAGTGGAGGATCACAAATTCACAAAAGCTAGATTTGCATCCATACCCCCCCGAGATTCCACAACAGGGGCCATTGACAACCAATCTAGAGGCCTCTCCAGCTTCAGCACAACCAAGATTTGCTGCAGCCAACCATCCATTCTCTGAAAATCGACACCAACATTCAGGAATAATTCAATCCACAGATAATATCAATGGCCAATCGCAATTGCAGCAAGTGAAACAACCAAAACAATCATTCCTTGGCAGACACAGATGGTTACCATGAGTCCATGACTATCCCAGCATTGTTCCCTTCCTCCCTGGGGAGGACGAGGACGATACTAATGGCGAGGATGGTGGCTTGTATGGCCCAAGCAGCCCTGCACAGGCACTTGGTCGAACACCAATCTTCACCGGAGATGGCACACCTGCTTCTGCCGTTACAGTTCTCGCTGTGGCCGCAGCTGCTGGCATTGGTGCAGAAGCAGTAGCACCTGCTGGACTCCGCGAAGCAGCTGCAGCAGACGCCAACGCAGCGCTCAATGCCGCAGCTGCAAGAGCCGGGTTCTTCCCAAGCAATGCCGCAGCCTTCTCCGGGTCCCGCGCATACGTCGCAAGGTCTCCGACGCCAGCGGCCGCAATGGCATCAAGCACCGGCCGCAGGGCGTCTGCTTCTGCCACCGGATCCGGTGGTGGCATTGCATCACCTGAAGCAGCTGCAATTACCGCCGGTGGCGGCAGCGGCGGCGCCTTGGCCTTCCGCGCGGGCTCATTGGCAAGCTGGCAATGGAGCGTGCGGCCCTCGAACACGCGGTACGGCTCCTCCACCGCCTTCCCGGCGCCGGCCGCCACGCGGTACACGAACAGCGCGTACCCTCGGGACCTCCCCGTCTCGGCGTCGAAGCCGAACGGCCCACCCTCGAGCTCCCCGAACCGCGCGAAGAACGCACGCAGCCGCTCCGCGCTGGCGTCCGGCGCGACGTTGGTCACGTACACCCGTCTCCTCCCGGCGCCGCCGCCGCCGGTAGGGTCGGGGCTGGCGGAGGCGAACTGGGCGGAGACGGGGCGGCCGGCGACGGCGACTCCCGGGGCGGATTCCCGGAGCGCGCGGCGGGCGGCGGCGCGGGAGGCGAAGGAGACGAAGCCGTACCCTCGGCATCGGCCGGTGGCGCGGTCGGCGACGGCGTGGCAGTCGTCGGCGAGGGCGCCGAAGCGGGAGAAGGCCTCGGCGAGCGCGGCGGCGTCGGCGTGTGGGGGAAGGCCGTGGACGAAGAGGCGGCGGTGGGAGGGCGACGCGTCGGCGGCGGTGGCGAGGCGGGCGCGCAGCGCGGGGTCCGCCGCGGCCGCCTCGGCGAGCATGGTGAGGAGGCGGGGCTTCGAGTAGGGCTCGAGAATTCGCCGCACGGAGCCCGGCGATGACGGCGGCGAGGTGTCGTCCGGCTCGGAGTCGGCGGCGCCCGGGGTGGGGTCTCGAGGTCGCCGGCGCTTGCGGAAGAGCGTTGAGGTGGTGGGGTCTGAATGCGTTGGGGTGGGGAGGTCGGGGCTCTCGCGGGGTTCCGTGGTGGCGTTGTGCTTCTTCCTCTTTCCCATCGCCGGACGGGTCGCCGGCGGCGAGGCTGATGGCAGAATGGGGAGCAGCGTGGGGTCCACACCTGGAGGGTTCTCATTTCTGTGTCTCACTGCTTCTGGAGTGATTCTGCGTACAATAAAGTTTAAGGAAGATGACAGAGCACATCGTCTGGGTGGTGTAGTTGGTTATCACGTTAGTCTCACACACTAAAGGTCCCCAGTTCGAACCTGGGCTCAGACATAACAACTATTTTTGTTTTTTGCAATAAGCTGCATATGGAATACCTCAGTTCGAGAGTGCAATTACAATCCATTCAGATTCATCGAAAAGCATTATATGGATTACTTCAGTTCAAGAGAGCAATTACGGTCAATTTAGATTCATAGAAAGCATTGCAAGTTTGACTTTCATTCTCACTTGTTCCACAAATTCCATGTTCTATTCATTGATTCATCCACCTTCATACATTCTCAACTTCCTATCACGGGACATTCCGTAAAATCAACAAGAGTTTCAGGGCCCCAAAAGTTTATAAGATTTAAGGGAAATATACATGAACCATTCCATTTCAGATCCTAAAAAAGCATCATAGAGACATGCCCAGTTAACATAACGACGGAATACACATTAACCATTCCATTTCAGATTCTATAAAAGTATCAGAGGCATACCCAGTTAACATAACAAAGGTTCAGATCAAACCGATACCCTTGCAACTCTGGGTGGTGTTAAATAAATTCAGATTCATGCAAAGCTTTGTATGTTTGAATGTGAAAAACATTTTAGGAGCTGTTTTACTGGACTTTCAAGAATGTGCAAACCATTTAAGGAGCTATTTTACTGGGTTTTAAATCTTTCACTTGTTCCACCAATTCCATATTTCATTGACCCACCTTCCCACTGACATCCAACTAGTATCCAAGGTCATTCTGTAAAATAAACAGGAATTTCATGATCCCAAAAGTTTCTAAGATTTGAAGGAAAATGTACATCAACTATTCCATTTCAGATCCTATAAAAGCATCATAGAGATACCAGATTACCCAGTTCACATAACGATGGAATATACATTAACCATTCCATTTCAGATCCTACAAAAGTATCATAGAGCCATAGAGGCATACCCAGTTAAACAAAACGACAGTTCGGATCAACCCAATACCTTGGCAATCATTCTATTACAGAGATCACCATAGTAGACATAAGTACCGATCCAAGCATGCAAAAGAAAGCAGAGTATCAACAGTTTTACTTCAGCCCTGAGGGAAGAGCCATGTTGCAGGCACAGGGCCTTGTGCCCATGAGACCATTGGTGGAAAGGCAGAGACCTTGCCGTCTCTCATGTCATAGACGCTGCAAGAATTTGAGGTCCCCATCTCGTACCAGCTGTCCTCATCATCGTTATCCATGAAGACGATGCGGTCCCCTGGCATATCCTCCTTTGCCGATGGTCGTCAGCTCGATCCATTTCGACTGCTGGGGGTCGCCCCTGAACACCTTGAACTCATTTCCTCCAGTCGGGGTAGCTATGTCAGTCTCTGGTAGAGTGGGCCTAACCCTCCGTCTGCCCGGCATCTTTCTACACACAATCAGCAACGCGCCATCCAGCTCAACAAGGTAGAACATCTTCATGGTTACATCTTCATTTGTAGCCCTAGTTATAGCCACACTAGGATTCTTTTTAATGTCATATCGAACTCCATAAACCCATGGGTCACCCGTTCCGGGGTCCACCCTGATGACAATTGTGAAAAGGATCTCCCAGGGTTCCTGGATGACATAAATCTTTCCTTGATGGAACGCCATGTCAACGGACAGCGGGAAGCTGTAACCCATATAAACCGTCCACCAAGAGGCTGCCCCTGGCTGGCACACTGCAATGCGAATGTTCCTCTGAACCCCGACGAATGCAGCAACGAGCTGGGGAGAGCAGTATAACAGTTTGCACATGGTCAGCCGGTTGGGGTCGTCCTCCATAACCATCCACTTGATGCCTGTCCCATCATTCGCATGGCGGCGGCGATCTCGCACACCCGCATGGTGGCGGTGATCTCGCACACGGAACTGCTGCGGAAGTGTCACCGTGGCGTGGGAGAAAGGGTTCTTCAGGAAGAAGCCGTCCTCGCCGGAGAAGGCCAGCCAGTCACCACAGGCATCCACGTAGCCCACGCAGCCGGGGAAGTGGAACGGCTTGCTCTCGGGGAGGCTGTACATGGTGCCGTCCGGGAGCGCCAACAGCGGCAGCGGCGCCGGCAGGGGCACCTCCTTCGTGGCGACCCACCACTGCTGGCACACGGCGGCGAAGTGGGCGCGGTCGGCGAGCGCCGGCAGCCGGAGGAGAACCAGCCCGGCCAGCTCCAGCGGGATGTCCGACCACGACGGCAGCGGCGGCGTCCTCGCCATTGGTCGTGCCAACCCTGTGGAATAAGCCATACGGACAGGGCATCAGCCCTGGATCAGTGACGCGACGCCGGGGAATCAAGACGCCAGAGAAGAGTCGTGCGCATGGACGGCCCGAGTCCCCGCGGGCAATCCGTCGAACACCTCGCGCGCCACCATGCCAGCGGCGAGAGAGAGAGAGATAGAGAGAGATAGAGAGAGAGAGTAGGGGAAGAAACGGGAGGTGGATTACCGGAGATCAGTTACCACGACGAATCGAGCTGCCGGCGACGTCAGAGGCGGTGGCGGCCGCCGGCCGAGAGCGGCGGGTGGAGACGTCGAGCTGTTGAGGACTTGTGGGGAAAGGAAAGGATAGGAAAGGAGGATTTATGGAGGATTTTCTGGGCTTACTGGGCTTCTAACGACGATTTATGGATTCTGTTTGGGCGTTCTTGTCTTCCCCACTTGGGTCCATTATCAAGCTTATGTGGGTGTGTGATTTTAAAGTTCGCCGGCCCAATAAGTATGAACGTGTCTTATGCAAACATCACATGTTTTCTTTCTCCAAAAAATAAAATAAAAATCAGAGCCATATTTTTTGTTAAAAAACATCGGTTAAAGTTAATTGTTCAAAACATAGAACTATCTGTTGCCTCTTAAGAAAATTCGAAAGGGCTGCAACCGAAGAAAATAAAAAAACCTTCCAAAACATAGAAATATCCAATTATAATTTTTAGGCAGAGAGACTGAGTACAGGATTACATGCATGACAAAATCAAAAGATTAGAGATGTATGGCAACCTCATTCATTCAATTAGCAATTTGCAAATAAAATACCTTCAGAAAAAGAAAAAGAAAAAGAAAAATCTGCTCAACAGACGTTTGCTAGGTCATTCAAATAAGATGAGGGTTACCTACGTTCGACAGCACAGTTCAATATATGCAATTAAATTGATGCAAAGATTTCCTCAAAAAGAAAAATGATGCAAAGTATTACTAGTTTGTCATGTGTGCAAAAATCATTTTAGCACAAGTTCAGACTTTCAGGATTCAGCACATGCCCCATTCTTACCGTGGCGCAATTATGTATCAATTTATATCCTCCCAATTCCAAAGGAAAGCAGTACAGAGACCTGACAACTATAGTTAACATCAAAATGGTTCATATCAAACTAGAGACCTCATCAGCATCAGAATGGTTTAGATAAAAGAGTTTTTCTGTAACTGAAAATTCAGAGAAGAGAGAATAAAGGATTCTTGCCTTCTTGGGACACCATAAACGATTACATGCATCATGAAATCAACATACGTAGAATCCACAGAGAGCAAGTTCGTGTTCATCACTTTAACCATCTTCTTCAAAAATTTTTTACTTACAGAAAATTCAAACATCTCAACAGAAATATCTCTCCACAGGAGATGTCAGCCTTACTTCCCACATGGATCAAGAATAATCCAAGGAAACATCAGAGAATACAAAAGACTCAAGTTAATACTGCCACCAAAATATACACGATGGCAAGGGTCAAGATCAATCAAGCGAGCTTGGAACTTCCAAAGTTGAGACTGTACTCAATTCCAAGCTAACAGAGCAGAGAGCACATAGCTCCATAACAGGCGATACATGCTACCTCAAGGTACATCGTTGGTTTACAAACTTGGGCGTGAGCACATACGATCAGTCCTAACTCCAAAGTCAGTACTACAGATGCCGGTAAGCCACTCTAGTACTGATACACTTTCTAGATTCCGTATGTTGAAGACCGCACTATACTAGGGTCAGACAAGTTCGAGCAACGTATTAGGATTAACTAGTTCAATATCTTGGGAACAAGGTGCAGTTATGCAAGGGAATATGGAACAAATGTAGCTCCATTTTTTTGGACTTCCTGTAAGGAGCCGCCCAAATTACCTTGCTTAAACCGGGTCATCATCCATTGACCAATCCAGTTTAACCAAGATAATCCCGGTATTCCCCGGTATGCGCCTCGAGCAACGCCCAGGATCAACCCGCATACCGTTTGTACATCATGAGTACCATCACAAGGATGAGAGAGCAAATTTTAAAAGTTTGGATTACAAGTCTTGATCACCTTACAAAAATTCCTCAAATTAAAACTATAACCTAGTTCAACTAGTACTTGGGAGTTTTTATCAACTACGGTAATAACATTATTAAACTAGAATGTAGTCTAGGTTTATGTAGTTATCCTACCATGTTTCCTTAGATGAATAGATATAACACAGCGGAAAGATTAGAGAAGTTACGAAGAAAATGATGTCCTTGCCCAATGGACACCACTTGCCTAAGCTTGAGCGACTACACCACTCATCCGCTTTGCCGCCTTTGGCGGGATGAACGTGGCCATCACTCCAAGTAGGCAACCTGCAAAACAACTTATCGGCAACACCGTTAGTACATTGCGTACTAGCAGGACTTATCCCAAAAACATACATTTGGTGGATGCAAGGGATTGTCAAGTTTTATTATCCAACTATGAAATAGCAAGCGGGTTTATAAAAGTGAGTAAGCAAAAGACATAGCATCTATCCCTATAGCATACACCAACACATTTGCATAAATAAAGTGATCATGAATCATCAACCATGAGCTCAATCTTCCATAAGCCCTTTCCGAAACTCTACGTAAAGTCAAAGTCAAATGAGCGTGCCATAACCAAGAGCGTGGCTATTGCAATAGATTAAAAACCCTACAGAGGTGTACAACTTTTCCCACACGAGGCGCAAGATTAACAACCATACCCTCGGCCTAGGATAAGTGTTAATTCATGCCCTCAACCGTTCACATACCCACACCCGGGGATGAGAGGGCGGCCGGAGATGTATAGGGGTAACGGACTCCGCCATCTACCCCTCATCACAACCCGTGTTAAACCGTCCCATAGCAAGGTCCAGCTTATGATACTTGGCTTGCCCATCTCATCCTAAGCATGTGGTTTGTACGAGGAGTGCTCAAGTTCCAAAGCGATACGCATCGGTCCTTAACCGATTCAAGCAAGCCTAACTAGTTGAGCTCCATCTCAATGGTCCTACATTACTTGCTCAAATCACGATTCATATTCATGGTTGTTCATCTTTAAAATATTCCAACTATCCAAATATGAGATTAGACAAATTCCTATATCTCGCGAGTGGTGATGCCCTTGTCACCTCTCGACTTCTACCGGCTAAGCATGGCTAAGCAACTGAGTCCGTATAATTCAACAATCATACTTAGCTAGAAGTTGGTCTAGAGCTAAGGCTTATGTCTATTAGGTTCTACTCTAATCATCACATATGAACGACTAGAGGGAGGCTTATGCACAAACAATAAGCAAGTTAACATTCTGAAAATAGTTGGAAAAGGGTGCCTGCCTGAGACTTGGTGATCCACAACGCAACTCTCCGGAATGTCATGCTCTACGGAATATTAAAGATGCATGAATTAGAAAAGATGCTTGTGAATGAATATGAATATGAGATGCAATGACTCATGAGAGGAAAAAGGCTAGCAAGGTTCAAGGGTCAAGGTAATGATACAGATAAATCTAGATTGGAAAAAATTGCACAAATGCATGATATGAGATAAAGTGCTAAATAATTATTGATACATGTGCACACAATAATTCATGACAAGTTATAACAAGAGAAACCCAATAAACTACATTTGTCACTACAGTTTCCATTTGAATTTATCACAAATTTATTTTAGTCACAACTTAGGTTAGAAATGTCAACTAATAAGGTTATGTCATGGTTGAAATTGCAAAATGATATGCAAAAGGCATGATTAAATATGTGTTTAGAATGCCTTAAAATCGTATATAAACATACTTTAAGTTGGAAACATAGGTATATAAGTCAACTAGGTGACTTTCGGATCTTCCGACTCAAAATATCGGATCATCCGATTTTACGCAGAACGGAACCGGATCTTCTGATAAAGAAAATCGGAACTTCCGGGCATGTACTGGAAGTCAAAATCGGATCTTCCGGCTCTTTCTCTGATCTTCCTAACAGCCCGGCGGCCGGGAAAGAAAAGCTCGCCGGCGGCGGCTCCGACCTCCGTTTTTGGTGCCGTTTGTTTCTATAGGTTTGTGGGAGTGTCAAGCATCTATTCCAAGTGATGGATTTGACATGCATTGGGTTTTTCGAGCTCTAGGTCATGAATGGTGAAAACACCATGGATGGGCTCTATGTGAGTCAAGAACTCAAATCCTAGGGCAATGGGGAAGGGATTTGGAAGGGGGAGGGCTTACCAACGACGAGTGGGACTCTGGTGAGGGCCGCAAGTTGGTGTAGAGCGTTGTGGAGTGGATCGGGCCGAGCTCATCCTTGTGGCGCTTGTGGGAGAAGAAGAAGAAGCTTGGGGGTGGCCTTCCCCATGGTCTCCGGCGAGGAAGAGGTGGTCCAGGTGGTGGGGAAGCTCGACGACGTCGTCCTCCGGTGATCCTCCGGCCAACTCCGGTGAGGGAAGGTTGATTTGATGGGGGATCTGAGCTCTATCCACCATTGTTTGGTTGGGGGAAGAAGAAGAGGGGAAGGAAGATGCATCTGTGCACAGGGAGGCAGTAGGAGGAAGGAGGGGGCGTGGGGTTGAGGTGGAGGCATGTGGGGCCCGTAGGGATGCGTGTCGTCCATGCAAAAATCGACGTGTCAAGCCGGATATCGGATCTTCCGGTTCGGAGTCGGAAGATCCTAAAATTGACAGCTTTCTAGTAAAAATTACTTTAGATCATCTAGGGACCTCCAAAAATTATGAAACCTTTTTAGCTACTTTGGAAAATATTATTTTATCAAATCACGACCCAAAATAAGTTTTTATGCTGAAGAATTTAGTGGCTTCAAAAGGATGTAAAAGCATTCAAACAAAGGTAGAAAAAATATATTATCACATAATAATTCTTATGATCCAATTCTTATCAAGTAATTAACTTTTGGGTCGTTACACTTCCTATCTGAAATTCTGGTGGCTAATATTCATGTGTTAGTTCAGTAATGTGTTCTCACCTTTGGCAGAGGTTTTCATGCAAGGATTTTCTGTTGAAGGTTAGGGTGCTTCAGGTCTTATAAAAAAAAATTTAGGAGCATTAGGATGCAGTTCTCCTTCTAATCCTCGGGCTTACAGGAAAATTTGAGAAGGAACGGCACACACTGCTAACAAAGGTAGGATGGCCGATAGCCAATAGGCACGACACACGAGTCACGAGTGAGGATGACAGTTCATCACCAATGAACTCAAACAACAATCTCACCACAGGAGGAACTATTTTCTGTTTTTTTAGGAGCTGTTTTACTGAACTTTAATTCTTTCACCTGTTCCACCAATTCCATATTCCATTCCCCCCCCCCCTCCCCCTTCACACATCCTCCCAATGACATCTAACTAGTATCCAAGGTCATTCAGCAAAATCAACATGAGTTTCATGATCCCAAAAGTTTATAAGATTTGAAGGAAAAGGTACATTCACTATTCCATTTCAGATCATATAAAAGCATCATAGAGATAACTAGTTAACATAACGGCAGAATATACACTAACCATTCCATTTCAGATCCTACAAAAGTATCTATGTATCATAGAGCCATAGAGGCATACCCAGTTAACAAAACGACAGTTGGATCAAACCGTTACCTTGGCAATCATTCTATTACAGAGATCACCATAGTAGACATAAGTACCGATCCAAGCATGCAAATGAAAGCAGAGTATTAACAGTTTTACTTCAGCCCTGAGGGAAGAGCCATGTTGCAGGCACAGGGCCTTGCTCCCATGAGACCATTGGTGGAAAGGCAGAGACCTTGCCGTCTCTCATGTCATAGACACTGCAAGAATCTGAGGTCACCACTTTGTACCAGCTATGATCCTCATCATCGTTATCCAGGAAGATGATACGGTCCCCTGGCATCTCCTCCAGGGAGACGGGAATGAACCTGGAGCACCGCCTCCGCAGGAACAGGACCTGGTTGTCGCCGATCGTCGTCACCTCGACCCACTTCGACTGCTGGAAGTCCACCCTGAACAACTTGAACTCGTTTCCTCCAATCAGGTTAGCTATGCTCATCCCTGGTAGAAATATGCAGTGCATCGTTCTGCGCACCATCAGCAACGCGCCATCCAGTTCGACCAGGTAGAGAATCTTCACGGTTACATTTTCATTTCGAGCCACAGGTATAGCACTAGGAATTTCTGAAAGGACATAACGAACTCTAGAAACCCAGGGGTCACAGGTCCCATGGTCCACGCTGATGTCGATGCTGAAAAGGGTCTCCATGGATTCCTCGAGGACATAGAGCTTTCCTTGGTGGAACGCCATGTCAACGGACAGCGAAAACATCCAACCGATATGAACCGACCACCGAGAGCCTGCCCCTGGCTGGCATACTGCAAGTCGAGTGCTCCTCTCAATCCTGATGAATGCGGCAACGAGCTGTGGAGAGCAGTATAACAGTTTGTACATGGTCAGCCGGTTGGAATGGTCTTCCATTTCCATCCACCTGACGCCTGTCTCATCACCCGCATGGCGGCGACGGTGATCTTGCACACGGAACTTCTGTGGAAGTGCCACCGTAGCGTGGGAGAAAGGGTTCTTCAGGAAGTAGCCGTTCTCGCCAGAGAAGGCCAGCCAGTCGCCACAGGCATCCACGTAGCCCACGCAGCCGGGGAAGCGGAACGGCTTGCTCCCAGGGAGGCTGTACACGGTGCCGTCCGGGAGCGCGAGCAGCGGCAGAGGCGCCGGCAGGGGCACCTCCCGCGCGGCGCGCCGCCACTGCCGGCACACGGCGGCGAAGCGGGCGCGGTCGGCGAGCGCTGGCAGCCGGCGGAGGATCAGGCCGACTAGTTCTAGCGGGATGTCAGACCAAGAAGGCGGTGGCGACGTCGTCCCCGCCATCGGTGCGCCGATCCTGCGAATACGGTCGAGGAAGCAGCGGGGATCAGTGAGGCTCCGCCGCGCGGGCAATTCGTCAAACACCTCGCGCGCCAGACCGGTGGCGAGAAAGAGACTGCAGATGGCTTACTCGATGGAGATCGGCTACCGCGGAGGACGAATCGAACTTCCGGCGGCGTCAGAGGCGGTGGCGGCCGCCGATCGGCGGGTGGAGTTGTTGGGGAAAGGAGGATGGTGTGGTGGTGGTGGGGAAGAGAAGTGTGGGGGTGGGGATACGAGGAGCTGGGTTGAATCATAGATAGAATCCTCAACCTGGGCTTAATGGGCTTCTAACGACGATTTATGGACAAGATTTTGTTGGGCTGCCTCGACTTCCATGTGGGCCCAATTCTTTTTTTTGAATTTGTGTGGGCCCGATTCTATCAAGCTTATGTTTTGGGTGATTTTATAGTTTAGTGGCATCGGCGGGTTCAGATCAAACTAGCCTCAACCGTCAGCCCCACGAAACAAGGGTAACAGGTTGCCAGGAATTGTCTATAACTGAAAATTCCGAGAAGAGAGAATAAAGGCTTTCTAGGGACACCGTACACGATTACATGCATCATGTAATCAACATACGTATAGTCCACAGAGAGCAAGTTCGTGCTGATGTCCCACTGAATTACAACACTTTTAACAATCTTCTTCATTTTTTTACTTACAGAAAATTCAAACATCTCAAAAGAAATATCTCTCCACAGGAGATGTCAGCCTTAATTCCCACATGGATCAAGAATATCCAAGGAAACATCAAAAGAAACACAAAAGAATCAAGTTAATACTGCCACCAAAATATACACGATGACAAGGGTTAAGATCAAATCAAACAAGCGAGCTTGGACCTTCCACAGTTGAGACTGTAACCAATTCCAAGCTAACAGAATACATAGATCCATAAAAGACGATACATGCTACCTCAAGGTACATCGTCAGTTTACAGACTTGGCGTGAGCACACACGATCCGTTCAAAGTCAGTACTACAGATGCCGGTAAACCACCTTAGTACTGATACACTTTGAAAAGTTCGACCAACGTATTAGGATTAACTAGTTCAATATCTTGGAAATAAGGGTGCAGTTATGCAAGGGAATATGGAACAAATGTACCTCTGTTTTTTTGGACTTCCAATCTGAAATTCTGGTAGCCAAATGGCCAATATTCATGTTTAGTTCAGTAATGTGTTCTCACCTTTGGCAGAGGTTTTCTTGCAAGGATTTTCTATTGAAGGTTAGGGAGCTTCAGGTCTTCTAAAAAATTAAGGAGCTTTAGAATGCAGTTCTCCTTCTAATCCTCAGGCTAAGAGGAAAGTTTGAGGAAGGGCACACACTGCTAACAAAAGGAAGGATGGCTGATAGCCAATAGGCATGACTCATGAGTGAGGATGACAGATCATCACCAATGAACTCAAACAACAATCTCACCACAAGAGGGACTGTTTTTATTTTTATTTTTACCTCAAAACTTAGCCTTCATTCCAACATAGATCAGATATATCACGCCCTGAAAGGCTGAAACATGCTAAAAGGAAACACAGAAGCTTCTCTAGTCTTGCCCCACAGCTACGGAAAAGATCAAAGATAATAATATGGCCAAACAATATCCTCAAAGAGAACACATTTAAAATCGAATGGGTGAACTAGCACACACAATGTCAAGACCAAAACCACATAATAAGTCAATAACAGCCAGCATTACTACAAATTGAGCATCAGAGGTTCACTAATCAAGGCATTGATGGTTTACCTTAAGATACCCTTAGCCCCAGTGTAATTATGGATATTTCACCGTAAACCATCATAGCAAGAAATATATAAGCATCTCAAGACATGCAGCTAACAGAAGATTCAAGATAACGATGGTCATCTATGCAGATGCATGACACCGGCAATAAATAGTCATCGATGCAGATGCCAGCAAAACACCATACTATGAATCCTCCCGGTAGGGCCTTAGGCTGCTGAAAGAAATAGGTAATGCCAGGCAGACAGGTACTGACACTTAGCAGCTCCTATTATGTTATATCAGGTAGCATTATAAAATGACTAGATGAGAACCAACTAAAGCATTCAGTTAGCACAGTGACAGGACTAATTCAGCTCTGAGGGAAAGATCCATGTGGCGATCACCTTGCCAGGCTGCTTCCACGACACCATTGGCAGAGGGGTGGAGACCTTGCCATCTCTCATATCGTAGACTCTGCATGAACTAGAGGCCTCCTTGCTGTAAAAGACGTAATATCCGTCGTCTGTGTCCATGAAGAAGATGTGATCCCCTGCCATCTCGTTATAAGAAATGCTGACAGATCTGGAGCACTGCTGACATAGAAACAGCACCTGGTCATCCCCTAGTGTTGTCACCTTGTCCCACCGTGACTCCTCGAAATTGGCCTCATACACCTCAAACCTATTCTGTTTAGCTGCAACATCTTCAATTCTGTCACACTGTCCTGGCTCATAAAGGAGGTCTATCATACGCCACACACACAGCAACGCACCACATGATTCAACTAGGTAGGGCACTTCCATAGTGCCAAATCCTCGATAAGGCAATTGGGAAGCAAGAATGCCACTGATAACTTCTTGGATTTGAGAAACCGATGGATCGCCCGTGCTGTGGTCCACAGTGACGTCAATAGCCAAAAGTGCACCCATGTTGCCAATGGAACATAGCTTTCCCTGATGGAGCACCATGTCAATAAACAAAGGAGTCCAGGAGTGATCTACATGCACGGACCAATAGGAGGTGGCCCCTGGCTGGCAAACTGCAATCCGAGTCTCTGTCCTAAACCTGACTGTTGCTGCGACGAGGTGAGGCGAACAAAACATAATTTTGGGCGCAAACAGCTCCTCTCCTTCACACATTTCCATCCTTGCACGGCCTGCCTCTCCTTCACCCACATGCTGGACTCGGATGCGGGACAGAGGCGGAAGCGTGACGGTGGCATTGGTAAGAGGGCTCCTCAAGAAGAAGCCATCCTCGCCCGAGAACACCAACCAGTCGCCACATGCGTCCCTGTGGCCCACGCAGCTAGAGAAGTGGAACGGCTCGCTTCCAGGGAGGCTGTAAACGGTTGCGTCCGGCAGCAGGAGCAGAGGCATCGGCGGAGGCAGGCGCCCCTGCAGCGCGGCCGCGCGCCACTGGGGGCACACGGCGGCGAAGCGGACGCGGTCGGCGAGCGCAGGCAGGCGGCCGAGGATCTTGCCGGCGAGGTCCACCGGGATGTCCGACCACGACGGCCCCGTCGCCTCCGCCATCTGCTGACCGAGCAGAACCACCCTGCGACGTAGAAGAACAGCACGCGTCAGAGAGAAAGCACTTTGCGCCAAGAAAAGCTGAAGAGAAAACGCCAGCGCGGGTGGCAGACACACAGGCAATGCGTCGAACACCTCGCGCGCGCCGGCCGCGGCGAGGGCTCGAGGAGCGGAGTGAGAGAGGAGCGGCGAGTGCGGGGGCGAGGAATGGAGGAACCGTGCTTTTGCTCCGGCGGCTGCTGTTCGAGCGGGGGCGGTGGTGGCCGCCGGCGGCAGTTTAGGGACGAGAGAGAGGGAGACTGAGGGACTGACTGACTGGGCTTCTTCTAATGACGCTCTATGGACTTATATGGGCTTGGTTGGGCCGTGTGTCTTCCCGCTATGTGGGCCCATTCTATCAATTGTATGTGGGTGATTTCATAGTTTCCGACTTTCCGGCCCAGTAATCTGTGGATGCAAAGCTTGGCATGCGTGCAAAAATCATTTTAGCACAAGTTCAGACTTTGAGCACATCCATTTTACAGCGCGATCAGCTCCAGAAATGCAGACGATTTTAGAAGATGTATCACCGCACTTCCATGAGGACTTTGAGGCAAAAAAAAAAGTGTCAATTTATCGTCATAATTTTCCAAAAAAAAAAGCGCATCACAGAGACTGGTGCTACACAGTACACACTACGCAGTGAAGATGGTTTAGATAAAACTGGAGACCTGATTAACAGTGACTACATTTGGTGTTAAGGGCACACACTGCCAGCCAAGGTGACGGAGGATGGCCAATAGACGGCAAGCTCAGTGCGGGTGATATCTTACATGTCTATCACAAATGAACTAAAGCAGCCATATCACCACAAGAGGAACTGATCTCGTTTTCTTTTCTTTTCCTTTTTTTACCTTAAAAACTTAGCCTTCATTTCAACATAGATCGATATATCATGCCCTGAAACATGATAACATCATAACAGGAAACACAGAAACCTTTCTCGTCTTACCCCACAGCTACAAAAAGATTGAAGATAATAGAATATATGCCCATACAATGTCCTCGAAGAAAACACTGTTAAAATCGAATAGATGCACTAGCACGCACAATGCCAAGGTCGCAGAGTAAGTCAAATAACAGCCAGCATTGCCACAAATTGAGCAGTAGAGGTTCACAAATAAAGGCACAAATTGTTAAGGTACCCTTAGTCCCCAGTGGAATCATTGGTATTTCACCATAAAACATCATATCAAGAAATATAGAAGCATCTCAAGACATACCATTTACAGAAGGTTCAAGATAACGATGGTTAAGATTGACAAACAAGCTTGCCACATACCCATCTAGAGACAATCTGTGCCTTCCAACATCAAGCTTACATAATACTATAATAGTTCATGTGCCGATAGCATGCTAGCTCAAGGCTCATCATAAGTTTACAAATTGAGCATGACACCATTAATACATAGTCATCGACACAGATGCCAGTAGACCACGATACCAAGAACCCTCCCGGTAGAGCCTTGTCTGCTGGACGAAATAGGTAATTTTCGGCAGGCAGGTACTAACACTTAGCAGCTTCCGTTATGCCAGGTAGCACTATAAAATGACTAGAATAGAACTGTATCGATTAAAGCATTCAGTTAGAACAGTGATCAGATTAATTCAGCCCTGGGGGAAGGAGCCATGTCGCGAACACCTTGCCAGGTTTCCACGACAACAATGGCAGAGGAGTGGAGACCTTGCCATCTCTCATATCGTAGACTCTGCAAGAACTAGAGGCCTCCTTGCTGTAACAAAGGTAGTATTCCTCGTCGGTGTCCATGAAGAAGATGCGATCCCCAGGCATCTCGTTGTAAGAAATGCTGACAGATCTGCACCAACGTTGACATAGAAACAGCACATGGTCATCCCCTAGTGTTGTCACCTTGGCCCACCGTGACTGCTCGAAGTTGGCCTCATACACCTCAAACCAATTCTGTTCAGCTGCAACATCTTCAATTCTGTCCCACTGTCCTGGCTCCAAACGTTGGTCTATCATACGGCACACCACTAGCAACGCACCATGTGATTCAACTAGGTAGTGCACCGTCAGATGGGCCGCCCGGCAAGCACGAATGCCACTGATAACTCTTTGGATTTGAGAAACCGATGGGTCGCCTGTGCTGGGGTCCACGCTGACGTCAACGGCCAAAAGTGTATCCACGCCGTCAAGGGAATAGAGCTTTCCCTGATGGAACACCAGGTCAAGAAACATTGGAGTCCAGCGGTGATCTACACGCACTGACCAAAAGGAGGTCGCCCCTGGCTGGCAAACTGCAATCCAAGTGGTGCCCCCATGCCTGAACCTGATTATTGCTGCGACGAGGTGAGGCGAGCAAAACATAATTTTGGACGCAACCAGCTCCTCGCGTTGATATATTTCCATCCATGCACCGGCTACAACGTTGACGGACTCACCACCCACATGCTGGAATTGGATACGGGACAGAGGCGGAAGCATCGCCGTAGCATTGGAGAAAGGGTTCTTCAGGAAGTAGCCGTCCTCGCCTGAGAACACCAACCAGTCACCACAAGTGTCTGTGTAGCCTGCGCAGCTAGGGAAGTGGAATGGCCCCCTCCCAGGGAGGCTGTACACGGTGGCGTCCGGGAGCAGGAGCAGTGGCATCGGCGGGGGCAGCCCACCCTGCCTCGCGGCCGCGCGCCACTGTGGGCACACGGCGGCGATCCTGACGCGGTCGACATGTGCAGGCAGGCGGCCGAGGACCATGCCTGCAAGCACCAGTGGGATGTCCGACCACGATTGTGGCGGCCAGCAGGGCGGCGCCTGCTCCATCGGTGCAGCCAACCTTGCAATACTATCGAGAAAAGGAACACATCAGAGGAGCAACAGCGCAAGTCATGAATCTGGAGGCAAAAGGGTAGCATATTGCCGGCGCGCGCTCGAATACAGGCGCACAGGCAATGCATCGAACACCTTCCGTGCGCGACCTGCGGCGAGGGCAGGGTAGGGTACGAAAGGGAGAGGAGCAGAGTCCGCAGGGGAAGGAATGGATGCGCGGCTTACCGAATCGAAGACCGCGGCGGAGGAACTGTGCTGCCGCTGCTGTTCGGTGGAGACGGCCACCGGCAGAGGTGGGCGGAGGAGGGGCTGACAGTCACAGCTAAGAGAGCTGATCCCCCGGCGGGGTGGAGTGATAAGCGGCAGTGGACGAACAGAGTGCGGTGGTGGGACTGGATATCGGCAACCGCAGTGGAGGAAACGAACTCCCGGCGGCGTCAGAGGCGGACGCTCGCCGCCGTTCGCCGCGCGGCGGTGTGGAGTGGAGTTCTTGGGGAAAGGTGAGTTGTCCGGACTCCGGAGCATGAGTAGTTTTAGTGGGTCGAATCCTTCCTTCAATCTGGGCTTAGTGGGCTTCTAACGAGGCTTTATGGACTTTGTTGGGCTTTTCTGGGCCGGCTTGTCGTCCCCAATGTGGGCCCATTATATCAAGCGTACGGTCCCCCTAAAAAAAAATCAAGCGTAAGTGACCAGGGTTCACAAAACCGTGAACCGGTCGGTTTGTGAATGGGTCAAAAACGGTCCGGCTAACCGGTGAAACCGGCCGGCTAACCGGTGGTAGCGGTTTTATAGTGTCGGTTTGGGAGCGGTAACCGGGGTTTTTTGCAACCGGGCCGGACCGGTTAGACCGGTTCCCGCGGGAACCGACCGGTTCCTAACGGTTTTGCGAACCCTGATGGTGACATAGCGAAGATCAAACTAGAGAATAAAGCAAGAGTTTGCAGAGAAAAGAGAATCATGAAATTAATCCACAGACAAGCAAGTTCATGTCCCACGGTGGATTTACAACACTAATAATATTTTTTTATTACAGAAAATTCAAACACCTCAACAGAAATATCTCTCCACTGGAGATGTCAGCCTTACTTCCCACATGGATCACAGATAATTCAAGGAAACATCAAAGGAAATGCAAAAGACACATGTTAATACGGCAGACAAAATATGCAAGATGACAAGCGTTAAGATAAAACAAGCGAGCTTGCAACATCCCCAGTAGATCAAACATACAAGTCCATAACAGATGATATATTCTACCTGTCATACCCGGTTTTAGAAAGAAAACGAGTACATCTCATATGTGCGTCAGGATCAAATTACACACATATGATAGACAGTGAGTGAATAACAGAAATAGTACTCAAACGAATATTTGATAAGTAAAGTATTTATTACACTCACGACTACGGCACGAAGGCCAATTTAAACTGGTTCACACGATAACTAAAGATGATAACTCCAAAAGCACTCCACAGGCGTCTGACTGGTGGAACACACGCCTAGAACTCATCAAGATCGCTGAGGTACTCCACTCCATTATTACCTTCTGATCCAATGTAAGCAAGGATGGGTACACTTATGGTTGGTACTCAACAAGTGGGGGAAATATGCAAGCTATCAAGAAAAGGATTGGTTTGCAGTGGTCAGCATTTTAGTTGATCAAGTTTTATTAACAAGCAACTATTTACTAGGATATAAGTATATACCAACCCACATTAATATAAAGTAAGCATAAAGTAAATCATAAACATTACCAATAACATATGCATACAACAATTTGATTTCATATTCCGATAGATTAATCACGTGAGGGTCCAGGCCGTTCATGACCGTGAACACGGCTGTTGTAACAGTTTTACACTCTGCAGAGGTTGTACACTTTCACCACAATTCGCGTAAAAGCTCCGAAGAACTTTAGACCCAACCACGCTGTGCTGATCAGGCACGTACCACACTACCAAGGTGTGATTGCATAGGGACGCTACGAGGCCTTTACAAAGATTCCCTAGTTAGAAACAATCCGCTAAGGTTTCCGGATCGGAAGCAGGCATAACCCTCCCTGACGGGTATAGTGTCTTAGCTAAGCCCACTTCCCGAGAGGACCGGGCTATACACCGTCAACCGCAACCCCCCATGCCCTTTCGGTAAGATCATTCCTAACCAAGGTTTCTAATTAATTAGCCAAGACCAGAGCCATGTAGTATTGTGGTTGTACGGTTAATCATGGGTGGTTCTCCATGTTCCGATTAACAAAGTGATCTTGAATTATCACGATAAGATATAACAATAAGGATATTCATCAATGTTGGATAGAACCCATCATGAACCAAGGTTAAGCATCTAGCATAGCTACCCAACATAAAAATAAACCCGGTGTATCAAGGCTTAGGTGTAAAAGACTAGTCATCCTTAAATAGGACTCATCAAATTAATGCAACGCGAACATGAAGATAAACTTTGTTGTCATGCAATGTGTATGGGTTTAAAAGAGTATGCTGAGGGGAAAATCCACTTGCCCTGCTCATAGTACTGCGGTGGCTCCTCCTCGAAGACTTGATCTTGATCTCCCTCGAACGGACCGTTCTCTACACGATTCACACAAGCATTCAATCAATAAAAGCAAAACAATACACCATACAACTTTTAAAGACATAAAGACGTGTCTAGAACTATTCTTGATGCAGAGACGATCGCGTGAGCGCAAAGATCACTCAAAACGGATTTAAAACGGTTAAGATATGGCTAAAACAAGGTTTAGGGGTTTCTTTGAACTAAATCTAACCTTTCAGTGGCTTAAACAGAAGAAACCAGGGACCTAGAACGTAATTTTATATAAAAATAGAAGGACTTTTGTGAAAAACTAGCTAGCAGGACGACGGGTTAGATTTTTAGAAAGATCAGGGGCTAAAACAAAAAGAAAAGGACCTAGATCTAATTATTTTTGAACTAACTTGGACTGCGGGTTGATTTCCAGAAAACCGAGGGGCTCTTTTGCAAAAAGACGTGGCTGACCGACCCTGACCGGTATGAGATTAGATTAGATCTAATCTCGACCGTTGGATCAAGATCGGACGGCTCTGGATGGCTCGGGCTCAACCGCGGCGGCGCTGGCGACCGGAGACGACGGCCCGCGGCGGCGCTTCGCCGGAGGATCGCCGGAGTTGAGCAATCTAGGGCTAGGATGCTCGGTTTTCTTCGATTCAAGGCTCGGGAGAAAGTTGGGATCAAGGGGAAACCGTTTTGGGGGTTCTAAACGTGGGTTGAGCAACGGGAAGAGCTCGCCTCGAGCTAAGGCGGCTCGGTTGCGACGGTGAGGTTGCGCGAGCACAAGAGAGTGAGAGAGAGAAAACGGGCTTGATGACTTCCTTACCTCCACGCGAAGCTTGGCGGCGAGTTAGAAGCGCCGAGAAGCAACACGAGCTGGGAACGAAGCGGCAGCTTAACCCTAGGGTTACGACTATGGCGGCGTGAGCTAAGGGCGGCGGAAGCTCGGGCTTTGGTTTGGGGGTCAAGGGCTCGGGGCGGCGCCTTATAAAGGGCCGGAAGAAGCTCTGGCTTGCACTCCAAGGCGCGACGCGGCGCGTAAGGCGCTCAGACTCGGCGGAGGAATCCTGCTCGGGGACGACGCGAGCTTGAAGACGACGCTGACATCCTGGGCCCACTCGTCAGCGAGAGAAAGAGAGAGGAAAGGAGAGGAGTTCGGCTGGGCCGCGCTGGGCCGCTGCTACGCGCGAACTGGGCTGGGAAAAGAACTGGGCCGGGAAAAGAACTGGGCCGCGGCGAAAAGATTGGGCTGGCTAGAAAAAGAGAGAGAGAAGAGAGGGTTTTGAATTTTAGTTTAAACTTTTGCGAACCTTTTCAAATTCAAACCAACATTCAAAATTTATGCAAATCAGCATGAATGCAACAAAGAATTTATTGACTCTAATTTAAATGTTGTTTAAATATTTAAGTGCCAAAATTTAATTTGCAATTTAATAATTCCTAAAAACAACAAAGACTAAGAAAATTGTTGCCTATATTGATTTTTATTTGATGAGAAAAATTAAGGTGTTACACTACCTCGAGGTTCACCGTCGGTTTACGAACTGAACACACACTCAGTCCAATGTCAGTATTACAGATGCCAGTAGGCTACCATAGTTTAATCCGCAAGTACTGATACAGTTTGCAGCTTTCGTTATGTTGATTGAAGAGCAGGCCACTATAGTAGGGCCAGAGGAATAACCAGTTCAGCAACGGCTTCAGTTCAGTTCTCTGGGAAGAGCCATGTAGCAAACACTGTGCTGCGCTTCCATGACACTGTTAGCAGAGGGGTGGAGATCTTGCCATCCCTTGAGCTCGCCTTAGGGTGCATTTAGTTTGTAAAAGATTCTCCGAAAAAACACTATTTATTTAACTTTTTCCTATTCATCCCATCCCTCCCACTTACAGAACACTATTTATCTACAGTGTATTTTTGATGAACAATGTATTTTTGGGAATCTTTCCCCAATCTAAACACACCCTTAGACCAAAGGCGATCCTCATCTTCATTCTCCAGGAAGAAGATGCAATCCCCTGGCACCTCGTCATGAGAGACGCAAAAAGATCCGCAGCACCGTTGGCGTAGAAATAAAATCTAGTCGTCCCCTAGAGTCGTCACCTTGGTCCACTGTGATTGCCTGAAGTTAGCTTCAAACACCTCAAACTCATTCTGTACACCTGCAGTGGTTTCAAATATAGCTATTCCTGTCACTCCTTGCGCATAGCAAGGCTGCATCTTTCGTAAAACCATCAGTAACGCACCACGTGCTTCAACTAGATAGGTCACCTTCGTCTCCATGAAAAATTCAGCAGGTATAAGCAAAGGTGGATTGTTGATGACCGGTCGCATTTGAGTAACCCAGGGATCGCCCGTGCTGTGGTCCAAGCTGACTTCGATGGCAAATAGTTCATCCATGCTGGTAAGGGCATAGAGCTTGCCCTGATGGAATGTCATGCCAACGAAGTCTGAATACTGGCTGTCCGCACTTACGTACAACCAGGAGGTGGCCGCCCCTGGCTTGCACACCGCAAGCCGCCTGCCACTCCAGAGCGAGACTATTGCCACAACGAGGTGGAGTGAACAAAACAGCAGCTTGCACCTCTCAGGCTCATACTCCAAGCTCATCTTCCTCGCATTCTAGATAGAACTCATCAACAGACTTGTCACCCACATACCGGATTCGGTCCAAGGACAGAGCAGGAAGTGCCATGGTGGTGTTCGAGAAAGGATTCCTCAGGAAGCAGCCATCGTCGCCTGAGAAGAACAACCAGTTGCCACAAACGTCGGTGTAGCCCGTGCAGCAGCCCGGGACCAGGAGGTGTGACGGCTTGCTTCCGGGGAGGCTGTACACGGTAGAGTCTGACAGCAGGAGCAGCGGCAGCGGCGGGGGAAGGGGGCCCAGCCGCGCGGCCGCACGCCATTGGGGGCACACGGCGGCGAACCGCAGGCGGTAGACGTAGGCCGGCAGGTGGCGTAGGATCCGGCCGGCGAGGTCCACCGGGATGTCCGACCACGACGGCCCCGTCGTCTCCGCCATCGTTCTCTTGAGCGAGCCGATCTTGCAAATGCAACCAAGAAGAATAGCACGCGTCAGCGAGTAAACCTGAAGAAGAAAGCGCTAGCGCGTGTCCCGCGGGCACGCGTGCAGACACAAACAGCCACATAGGCAATGCGTCGAACACCTCGCACGCGCGACACACGGCGAGGGCAAGAGGAGAGGAGCGGAGTCTGCAGGGGACGGAATGGAGGCGCGGCTTACCGGATCGACGTCCGCGGCAGAGGAACCGTGCTCCCGCTGCTGTTCAGGTGGAGGCGGCCGCCGGCGGAGGTGGGCGGAGGGCTGGCAGGTGTGCGAGAGCTGAGCGCCAGCGGGGTGGTGGAGGCCGTCGTAGACTCGTAGCCTTGCCTTGTTGGGGAATAGAATTGTGGGTAGAGCAGAGGATGAAACGGGAGGTGGGCTACTGGAGGACGAATGGAGCTCCCGGCGGCGTCAGAGGCGGTGGCGGACGCCGGCGAGCGGCGGGTGGAGACTGCCGTTGGGGTAAGGAAAAAGTCTATTTGACAACCATGTCGTTCATTTTTCAACATTGATCTAGAAAATCATGAATCTTACAACCTCTAACTATGAAAACCGTTTGCATGTCGTCCTTCGCTGGTTTGCTAGGCTGTTTTCGCTGACGTGGCGCTAGTCACCACACCCGTGGCTTGCTGACTAGGATCTAGTCACAAGAGGAGGCCGCAGAGCCAAGCCGTCCGTGTCCAGCACGTCGAACGTCGGCGTCAAGTCACCCCTGCACCGGCGACAACAATGACGGAGACGTCGAGACTCGAGACCCAGGTTCCTACTGAAACCAAATCTGCGGTGGCGGCGGCGGCTTCTTGGCTTTGATTTAGGGATGAGCTAGTTAATTCGCTTGCCAGCTCATGCTTAGTTTGCCTCATGAGATGTATATACGTTGATTTGGGGAATCGTAGGAAGCCAATTGATTTGCATCGCCGCCCTGGCTGCCTCCCACGTCGCCACGCGGGCGGACGGAGCAGAGCTCACCGGCAAGGTTCGATCCATATTATCTAATTGAGCATAGAACAATCGTATACTCAAAATTGGATCACCCAATCATGGAAGCACTTCAGATCAAATACCTACGACCAGGGTTGGAGTCGCTCCATGAGATCCATAGGAATGTTTTCTTCGACAATGGCAGAGCACCCTCGGCTCGTATGCGAGTGGACCGACCAATCAGAGACTTCCATCGCTGCGCTCACCAGACCAAGAAGCCTGAGACGACCTCGAGCTCGAGGTAAACGCCATCGGTGACGGCGGAGTTTGGGGAACGGCGAGCAGCGAAGGGAAAATCTGTGAGCAGGTGGGGAAAAAAAGACTGAGCTCGGGTTATTTGCACAGCCAGTGCCCTCCTCTTGTGACTAGATCCTAGTCAGCAAGCCACGGGTGTGGTGACTAGCGCCACGTCAGCGAAAACAGCCTAGCAAACTAGTGAAGAACGACATGCAAACGGTTTTTATAGTTGGAGGTTGTAAGATTCCTGATTTTCTAGATCAAGGTTGAAAAACGAACGATAGTAAAAGTTGAAGGTTGTCAAATAGACTTTTTTCTTTGGGGAAACGAGAATCCTTCAATTTGGGGTTAGTAGGCTTCTAACGATATGGATCTTGTTGGGCTTGATTGGGTCGTCTGTCTTCCCTGCTATAGGGGCCCATTATATCAGATTTCCTAGTTTGCCGGCCCATATTAATTTCTAGGTGTTTTATGAAGATAATTAGAAGTTTCTAAAAAAAAAGAACACCATTAGAAGTCAGAACCTTATCTCAAAAAACAAATAGAAGTTCTTAAAAAAAAATTCATTGGCTAAAGTTAAGTGTTCAAAACATAGAAATATCAGTTGCCTCTTAAGAAAATTCGAAATGGATGCTATTAATTATTTTTTTAAAAAAAAACTTCTAAGTGTATGAAGTATCAGAGTATAACACCAGACGTTTAGGTATAGTAGTATATCATATGTGGTTCTTTCTAACAATTATTGGCACAGATACAGAGTACATTGATTACACGCATTACTACGTTGGCATGGTATAAGAGCAAGGTTAATAATACAGCCAGCAGCTGGTTGAATAGATGTTTGCAGCTCATCTCTTAGCCCACCCATATAATGGTTCCATTTTCACAATAAATACATGACCCACATGTCTCTCACACATATTTTCTTGGTTTTTGTGTCCAAGCAGGCTGTAAACTTACAGCCCACCTCTCTTCTCTCTCCTCTCTTCTCTCCTCCACATCAGCATTTAGCCCACTTGCGGACCCAGGGCCCGCGTGACCCTGGGCGCCTGCCCCCGCTCCATCGCCTACATGCAAGAGCAAAATTAGTTAAACAGTTGCAAAAATCACATGCATGCGTGCGGAGATAGTGTTTTTTAGTTTTTCAATACTCTGGCTATTGTTTGCCGTGGTTTTGTATCTTTCTTTGTCTAGGTTGTTGTGTGCGTCAAGCATAATAAATGGAGAGAGAAATAAAGAGTACACATTAAGAGAAGTCAGAATATGATCAGTAGGATATACAATAATTTTATTATTTCAAACTATCCATCCATAATCGTAAACCTCTTATTCCAGAGATAAAGTCGGTTATCTTACGGTTTGGGAGGGGCTTCCCCCAAAATGGATCACCGGTGAAGAAAAAAGCGTTGAAGAAAAAATAAAGTGCCTTCATCTGCATTCTAATTTGTTTATTTTAGCCTCATTTCAAAAGCGGCTTCATGATTGCGCAAAATATATGAAGCTAATCTGGTATGAACCCTACCAAACTGACCCTTAGACTTCGCCCCGGCTCCGTTCGATCTGTGGGTCCGCCACTGATTTAGCCTTTTTCAGCCTACCATAATACTCATGAGATGAGATGAGACCCCTGTTAGAGACCCTGTTAGATGGCAGCAATATCTAATATATGAAACGCGGCGCCCTCGGCGGCCAGCCAGATAGGCCACGTCGGCCGCGATTCCCGGCCGCCGGATCGGCCGGGCGGACGGCCGAGATCGTGCCTTTTCCCGTAACTTTACAAAAAAGCCCTCGTGTTCCACCGAAATATAACCCGCAGTCCAGCCTTCTCTCACAGGAAATTTTTCAAAAAAGCCCTCCAGTTTTTACGAAATCAACCCGCAGTCCAACAGTACCGGTCCAGGGACATTTGCAGCAAAGCCCTTAAGTTTCCGTTAAATCAACCCGCAGTCCCGGTCCCCTCTCTGGAATTTTTTCATAGGGACCCTTCGACTTTATTAAAATCAAACTATAGCCCGTTCCATCTATTACTTCTATACGAATAACATTATATGTACAATTTAAACACCGAAACGCTTTAAAATCAAAATTTACGCAACATAGAACTTGATCTAAAATTTGGAAGCTACAACTTTATTGTACGATATATTTTAAAATTCAAAACGCTTTCTCAATTGCTTATGCAAATGCTTACATAGACTCATTATACCTAAAATTTAGATACCAAAACATGTCCAAATCAAAAAAATAATCAACACAAAAGTTAATAAAAATTTTAAAAACTAAATATTTGTTGTGCAACCTAAACATTTTGCTAATTCGTTCAATATGGCACCTTGTTTTGCTAAAAATACAAAATTATACTACCGTTCTCATATGGCTTGCCACACAACCTCCACAACAACTCGACATCTTTTAATATAAACAATACTTCCTTAAAAATAATACCTATTAGTTGCCTCGCGATTATTTTTTGATTTGGACAGGTTACGACGTCCACGTCGTCAATTTTTCTTTCCACCGTCGAATGCAAATCACACGCATGAGCAAATGCCACCGATTTTTTTCCCTAATTACAGGAAGTACATTTGCTCGTTTCCCATTGGCTAAGACCTTTCCCGTGTTCTTTACTTCCCTACAACCAATATTATATGTAAAATTCAACTACCAAAACGCGAACTCCTAAAGTTCCTTAGAATCAACCCGCCGGCATTTTCCCTCCCTCATAAATATTCTTAAAGAACCCTCAAATTTTACTGAAGTTACGCAACAACCCATTCTATTAATTACTTCCCTACAACCAATACTATACGTACAATTCAACCACCAAAACGCGTACCAACCAAAAAAACCCAACATAAAATTTGTTCTAATTTCAAAACCTACAACTTCATTATATAACATATTTTTAAACCCAAAAGCACCTTCCACATTCATTCACGCAGACATTTATCTACGACCCGTCGTATCTACGATTCATATACCAAAACGTCATAAAATTAAGAAGTGTTCAATACAAAAAACAATCAAAATTCAAAAACATGAACCTTCGGACCGTTCCAAAATTTTAAATTCAAAGTGCCTCAGTAATTAGTTCCTATAAATGATTATATAAGATCTGTAGGTCGATCATTTATAATATATATTCATTTTCCTCACTTACACAAAATTATACGTTATTTAATATTGTCAACCTTTGGTTTGTAAATAAATTGTGAACAACCAAATAATCTAAGGATTCTCAAAACATATAACCCTCTATTAGACAGTTGCATAATAAACACCTTACAACATATGTATAATAGGAATGTACAATGTATGCACATACCCTCATGAATAGACTTTAGCTGCCAAGTCATGCACAGAGAATGCAATTACTGTGTCACACATGGAATTAGTTCTACGAGTTAATCTATATATTTAAATGATTCCAACTACGGTGCTCTTCTACTATATGATAACATGATATATATATATATAACTACTACTAAATATCGTGCACTCTGTTATTCAAATGCCGATTGTATATCATCAGTAAAGGCAAATAGGCAATTACTAAGGATCGACTTAGTTTTTGCTCGAGAATAAAAAGCAATACGAGGAGAGCCTTTTTTACTGATATGTTGCCAAAAGACATGGAATGATGACCTCTTGATTGTTGGATCTCAACAAAAAAAAAGTCATATATTTATTTTATTTATTTAGTCAAAGATTAAGCCGCGCGCCAAGGCGCGCGCAAATCACTAGTTTAAATGAGAAACGTATGGCCGGTGTGGTTGCGGAATTGAGAGTGAATCGAGGTGGAGTATCTCGGGAACAAAGTGCAGTTATGCAAGAGTATGAACAAACGTAGCTCTACTTTTTTAGACTTCCGATCTGACATTCTGGTGGCCAAGATTCATGCTTAGTCCCGTACTGTGTTCCGTTAAAAAAAAGTTTAGAAATGTGTTCTCACCTTTGGCAGAGGTTAGCGTGAATTTTGCGTTGAAGGTTAGGGGGCTTGAGGTCTTCTTTTTTTTTTCTAAAAAAAAAAGAAGCTTTAGGGATGCAGCAAATCTCGTAATCGTCAGGCATAGAGGAATGTTGTCACCACAGTGGCTGCAGTTGGTGTGAAGGGCACACACTGCAAACAAAGGTCAAGGCCATTTGGCAAGTTCAGTGTGGGTGATATGTCTGTCACGACTCACAAGTGAGGATGACAAATCATCACCAATGAATTCAAGCAGCCATCACACCACAAGAGAAACTGATTACGTTCTTTTTACCTTCAAACCCTTGATTCCAACGTAGATAAGTTATATCGCGCACTGAAACATGATAACAGGTAACACAGAAGCCTCTCTAGTCCCCACAGGTACAAAAAGATTGAAGATGGTAATACCCAAATACAATGCCCTCAAAGAAAACACGTCTAATTGAATGGACAAACTAGGACACACAATGTCAAGGCCAGCATTGCTACAAATTGAGCATCAGAGTTTCACAAATCAAGGCACTGATTATTTACCTTAAGAAAACCCTCAGTCCCGGTGGAATCATGGATATTTCACCATAAAACAACATAGCAAGGAATAAATAAGCCTAAGTCATACTGCTTAGGGAAGATTCAAGATAACAATGGTTAGGATTGACAAACAAGCTTGCCACCTACCCAACTAGAGACAACCTCACAACGTCGAGCATACATAATGGGTACATAATCAAGCTTACAAAATAGGTTCATAAGTGCCGATAACATGCTACCTGAAGGCTCATCATAAGTTTATAAATTGAGCATGACACGAGCAAGATGCCCGTAGATCACCATATGAAACCTCCTGGTACGGCTTAGGCTGCTGAAAGAAATTGCAGCTGACAGGCACTAACACTTAGCAGCTTCTGTTATACAAGGTAGCATTATAAAATCGAAAATATTTAGTTAGCACAGTGACAGGATTAATTCAGCCCTGCGGGAAGGAGCCATGTGGTGAACACCTTGCCAAGCTTCCACGACACCACTGGCAGAGGGGTGGAGACCTTGCCATCTCTCATATCATAGACTCTGCAAGAACTAGATGCCTCACTTCTGTAACCGAGGTAATACTCCTCGTCGTTCTCCATGAAGATGATGCGATCCCCTGGCATCTCGTTATGAGAAATGCTGACAGATCTGCAGCACTGTCGACTTAGAAACAGCACCTGGTCATCCCCTAGAGTTGTCACCTTGGTCCACCGTGACTGGCCAAAATTGCCCTCGTACACCTCGAACATACTCTGTTCAGTTTCAAGAGCTTCAATTGCATCATAGAATGCTATTTTTGACCAGAGGTCTATCTTCCGGCACACCAACAGCAACACACCACGAGACTCAACTAGGAAGGTCACCCTCAGATTTAGGAAATCATGTAAAAAATCATAGTAGAAAACCTTACGGCCACCGATTACTTGTTGGATCTGGGAAACCCAAGGATCGCCCGTGCCCTGGTCAATGCTGATGGCAACAGCAAAAAGTGTCTCCAGGCAGTCAAGGGCATAGAGCTTTCCCTGATGGAACACAATGTCAGCAAACTGAGGAGCTTGGTAATTCATATATATGTACCACCAGGAGGAGGCCCCTGGCTTGCAAACTGCAATTCGAGTGGTGCTGTCCCTCTTGAACCTGAATATCGCTGCAATGAGGTGAGGCGAACAAAACATAATTTTGGATGCATCGACCCCCCTTTTTTGGTCCATTTCAATCCACGTGTGGCCTGCCTCGTCACTGGACTCATCACCCACATCCTGGAGTCGAGCGCGGGACAGGGCTGGAAGTGTCACGGTTTCGTTGGAGAAAGGATCCCTCAGTAAGCAGCCATCCTCTTTTAAGAACACCAACCAGTTGCCAGTGCCACAGACGCCGGTGTAGCCCGTGCAGGCAGGGAAGTGGAGCGGCTTGCTTCTGGGGAGGCTGTACACGGTAGAGTCCGGCAGCAGGAGCAGCGGCATCGACGGGGGCAGCCCTCCCTGCCGCGCGGCCCCACGCCACTCGGGGCACACGGCGGCGAACCGCAGGCGGTCCACGTAGGCCGGCAGGTGGCGTAGGATCCGGCCGGCGAGGTCCAGCGGGATGTCCGACCACGACGGCCCCGTCGTCTCCGCCATCTGTTGAGCGAGCCGACCATGCAAATGCATCCAAAAAGAACACCACGGGTCAGCGAGGAAACACTCGTGTGTCAAGAAACCTGAAGAAGAAAAACGCCAGCGCGTGTCCCGCGGGCGCGCGTGCAGAACACACAGCCACTCAGGCAATGCGTCGAACACCTCGCGTGCACGACCGAGACGAGGGCCAGAGGAAGAGACGAGCAGCGAATGCGGGGGCGAGGAATGGAGGAGGATACCGGAGATCGACGACCGCCGCGGAGGATTCGTTCTCTTGCTGCTGCTGCTGTTCGGGCGGCGGGGGGGGGGGGGGGGGGGGGGGCGACCACCGGCAGAGCTGGGTAGGAGCGAGCTGAGCAGAGGTGGAGTTCTGAAGTGCGACTGTGACTCTGTGAATGGGCTTACCTAGTTGAGGGTTTTTTTTGTTTTTTTTTGGTGGTGGGGTGGGTGGGGGGGGGGGGGGGGGTGGGCAGAGCCAGGAGATTGACTCAGTGTCAGTGAGAGTTGAGCTTAAGCTAAAAAGTTGTAAATTACGCATAAATCGAAAAGGAGCCCATATAAACAAAGTTTCGAGTTGGTGGAGATGTTACAATTACACTACATTTACACCATTATAAAACATTCAAATCCAAATATTTATAAACTTGATAGATTATGTGGTTTTTATGCTATATAGTGGCACTGCACATGAATTACTTTTATTATTTTTAAAAATTCCACAGATGGAATTAAATTTGGATGTATTTAGACCATAGCCTTATAAAGTGTTTATAACAAGAATTTATCATCCATAGAAAAATACTATCTAATTTATTTGATATATTTTTTATCTCAATTTTGACCGTTCGTCTTATTAAAAAATGTAAACATAGTCAAATTTAAGTTATTTTTTAAAAATCCTTTTAACAAACAAAACCATAAAAAAACATATTTTGCAATATTTTGAATTATATGAGTGTTCAAACTTGAATAAAAATAAAATAAATTATAATTTAAAACGAAGGGCGTACTCGTGATTGTCAACACCGAAATTGTAATGTCGTCTTATTCTCGTTTAAAATGAAAATAAATCATTACAACCATAAAAAGCTTTTGTTCTGACTTAGATTTGAAAATTTTGCACGTATCCACCAATAAAAACAGTCTTTTAAATAGTGTTTATTCACAATCTACACCGTTTTCTATAAAATAACCATTTTCACTCGAGTTAAACGTGCTTGACGAATAATGCCTTTTTCCTTTCAAGTAAAAAAAAAATCAACCCTTTTATGTTGGACTTTTGAAAACTATATGAGGTAATGTTGTGTCTGATTTTTTTTTCCGAGTGTGTCTCCCATCCGTCGGGCCCGCTATGCACACCCACGGCGGCACCGCCACTTTCCCTGGCTCCGACGACGGCCCAGTGCCCCACCGCCATGCCACTGACCATCACCCCCACATTGCCTCTTTTTTCCTCATCCCCGCCTCCAGTCCCGCTCACCGGCGGCCCTCCACCGCACGCTCTTCTGACCACCTCCTTTCGGCATTCGTGACCTCCATTGGGTCGGACGCTAGCCACCGACCCCTCCTTCTAGAGTTCTAGGCCCGCCGGTGATGAAGAGCAGTCCCACTAGCCCCCATACACTGGACCCGAAGGCCGGCAGCGGCAGCAAAGGCAAGGCAGAGCGGAGGAAAAGAGCCGCGCCTACCTGTCAGCCATGGAGGGGGGTTACCTTTTTTTTTCAAAGATGTAATAAAAATAGACATGTCAATACAAGAGGTAACATAGATCACACTCACACTGTCACACATACGGAGCACTAAAACATCACCACAGGAAAGACAGGGACTTATTGAGTCCTGGCAACAGCTACAAAAGATTCTAGATAATAGAATAGGTCCATACAATGTGCTCAAAACAAACAGTTGAGATCGAATGTACAAACTACAATCTCACACCTGAAGACTCCCATGATCCCATCCGATACAATGTCAAGGTAACATAATATGTACATAAAAAGCCAGCATTATTACAAATTAAGCATAGCCTTAGTGACCAGATGGATCATGGATATTCCACCCACATTACAAGAAATGCATAATCCCCTCAAGTCATATCCCTCACAGAAGATTAAAGATAACATTGGTAAAGATTGGCGACCTAGACAACTAGTCCTTACAACACCAAGCACACAGAATAGGTTCGATAAAAACCAATATCATACTACATCTAAGGTTCATTACAAGTTTACAAATTGTGCACGACACACAAATCCATAGTCATCACCACAGACACCAATAGACAACCATACTACAATAGGAGAAATACTGACTTAGCAGCTTGTCAGCTTCCATCATACCAGGTAGCACACTTAAGTACTTAACACCACTATACCAGATAGAACTATAATAAGACCAGATTAGAATTGATCAAAACATTCCACCAGCATAGTGACATCGGACAGTGTCACTTCAACCCTGAGGAAAGAGCCATGTCGCAGACACCGTGGCATGATTCCATGACACTGTCGGAAGAGGGGTTGAGACCTCGCCGTCCCTCATGCTGTAGACACTCCAAGAACCTAGGGTCGCGGTCCTATATGGATTGTCAACATCGTTCTCCAGGAAAAAGATGCAATCCTTTAGCACATCTTTATGAGAGACACAAATAGATCTGCTGCTTCGTCCACGTAGAAACAGAACCAGGTCATCCCCTAGTGTAGTCACCGTAGTCCACCGTGACTGCTCAAAGTTGGCCTCATACACCTCAAACCTATTCTGTTCAGCTGCTACATCTTCAATTATGTCACACTGTCCTGGCTCCAAACAGAAGTCTATCATACGGCACACCAGCAGCAAAGCACCACATGATTCAACTAGGGAGGGCACATACACAGTGGTGCCTCCTGGAAAAGGCATATATCGCCAAGCAAGAATTCCACTGATAACTTCTTTGATTTCAGAAACCAATGGATCGCCCGTGCTGGGGTCCGTGATGATTTCAACAGCGAAAAGTGTATCGTCCAAGTCAAGGGAATATAGCTTTCCCTGATGGAACACCATGTCAAGAAACAAAGGAGCCCGGCAGTGATCTACACACACTGACCAATAGGAGGTGGCCCCTGGCTGGCAAACTGCAATCTGAGTGGCACCATCATTGCTGTTTTCGACTATTGCTGCGACGAGGTGAGGTGAACAAAACATAATTTTAGATGCAACCAGCTCCTCTCCTTCATATATTTCCATCCAGTCATGGGCTGCCTCGTTGACAAACTCATCACCCACATGCTGGAATCGGATGCGGGACAGAGGCGGAAGCGTCACGGTGGCATTGGAGAAAGGGTCCCTCAGGAAGCAGCCGTCCTCTCCGGAGAACACCAACCAGTCGCCACAAGCATCCTTGTAGCCCGCACAGCTAGGGAAGTGGAGCGGCCCGCTCCCGGGAAGGCTGTACACGTTGGCGTCGGGGAGTAGGAGCAGAGGCATCGGTGGGGGCAGGCCCCCCTGCCGTGCGGCCAAGCGCCACTGGGGGCACACGGCGGCGAACCGGACGCGGTCGACGTGTGCAGCCAGGCGGCCGAGGACCATGCTGGCGAGCTCCACTGGGATGTCCGACCAAGACAGCGGCAGCCTGCTGAGCGGCGCTTCCTCCATTGGTGCAGCCAACCTTGCAATACGATCAAGAGAAAGAACGCATCAGAGGAGCAACACAGCAAGTCATGAATCTGGATGCAAATGGTTAGCACATGGCCGGTGCTCATTCGTGTACAGGCACAGAGGAAATGCGTCGAAAAGCTTCCGTGCGCGTCCTGCGGCGAGGTCAAGAGGAGACGAAAGGGAGAGCGGAGACTGCAGGGAAAAGGATGGAGGTGTGGGTTACCGGATCGAAGACCGTGGCAGAGGAACCGAGCTCCCGCTGCTGTCCGGGTGGAGACGGCCGCCGGCAGAGGTGGGCGGAGGGCGACGGCTGACGGGTGGGGAAACTGCAGACGTCGAGTTGTTGGAGAAAGTCAGAAAGGAAAAGGAAGGGGCTTCTTCTAACGATGACTTCTTCCAACGATGAACTTTCTTGGGCTCTCAAGCGTCGTATGTCTGGGAGATTTCCTAGTTTGCCGGCCCAATAGTCTGTTTATGCAAAGCTTGACATACGTGCGAAGGAAACCCTGTGTGCACTTCCATGAGGAGTTCGGGGGACACAAAAACTGGTATCAATTTATCCTCATAATTCCAGAAAAAAAAGTAGCACAAAAGCCTGACTAATTATATACTCAACGTGGTTCAGATCAAACTAGAGACCTGGTGAACATCAGAATGGTTCAAACTAAACTAGAACCGAGCGGAAACAAGGCTGAAATGAGAATTCAACCAAGAAAAAAAAAGGGGAAATAGTTTTCTATGACCGAGAATTCAAATAAAAGAGAATAATTGAGTGTACGGGCACCTTACATGATTACATGCCTCGTGAAATCAACATACAAATAATCCACAGATAGCAAGTCTAGATCACGTCGCACCGTGGCATACGACACTAATCATCTTCTTTCTTTCTTTTTTACTTACAGGAGATGTCAGCCTTATTTCCCACATGGATCACGGATGATCACCAAGGAAACATTAAAGGAAATAAAAAAATCTCTCAAGTTAATACTTCCAAAGCAATATATACAAGATGACAAGGGTTAAGATCAAACAAGCGAGCTTGTAACTTCCACAATTGAGACACCACCCAATTCCAAGCTAACAGAACACACAGGTCCATAACTGACGATTAGGTTCATTGTCGGTTTACAAAGTAGAATCTCATCAACTGGAGACATTCCCATCCCATACAATGTCAATGCCAAGTTAACAGAATAGGTCCATAAAAGCCAGCATTATTAAAAAAAAGGGGCATAGCCTTAGTCACCGGGTGGATCATGGTAATCCACCCAAAAATGCCATTACAAGAAATTCATAAACCTCTCAAGTCAGACTCATGCCCCTTACAGAAGATTCAAGATAGCATCGGTTAAGATTGACAAACATGTCAAACAAGCTTGCGACCTAGCCACTAGAGAGACCCTCACAGCACCAAGCTCACAGAAGAGGTTTGATAACAATACCATGCTACTTTCTAAGGTTCATCAGAAGTTTACAAATTGAGACCGCCATATTACAATCAGAGAAATACTGACCTTGCAGCTTCCATTATACCAGATCCAGATAGCATACTTGGCACCATTATAGCAGATAGCACTATAATAAGGCCATTGTTTTTCAGTTAGCATAGTGACAATATCACTTCAACCCTGAGGAAAGAGCCATGTGGCGAAAACTGTGGCATGCTTCCATGATACTGCTGGCAGAGGGGTTGTGACCTTGCTGTCCCTCATGCTGTAGACACTCCAAGAACCTGGGCTCCCAGAACCATACCAATGTGGATCATCAACATCATTCTCCAGGAAGAAGATGCAATCCCTTGGCACATCTTTATGAGAGACAGAAACAGATCTGCAGCATCGTTGACGTAGAAACAGCACCTGGTCATCTCCTAGTGTCGTCACCTCGGCCCACCGTGACTGCTCGAAGTTGGCCTCATACACCTCAAACCTATTCTGTTCAGCTGCAACAACTTCAATTCTCGGTCCTGGCTTCAAACGGAGGTATATCATACGGCACACTAGCAGCAACACACCACGTGATTCATCTAGGTATGACATTTTCAGAATGAGGAATCCTTCAAAAACCATATATTGGGGACCAAGCATGTCACTGATAAGTTCTTGGAATTGAGAAACTGATGGATCACCGGTGCTGTGGTCCACACTGATGTCAACAGCAAAAAGTCTATCTATGGAGGTAACGGAATATAGCTTTCCCTGATAGAACACTATGTCAAGAAACAACGGAACCCACCAGAGATCTACACGCACGGACCAATAGGAGGTTGCCCCTGGCTGGCAAACTGCAATCCGAGTGGGGCCCTCAATCCTTAACTTGACTATTGCTGCGACGAGGTGAGGCGAACAAAATATAATTTTGGACGCAACCAGCTCCTCACCCATTTCCATCGACGCACAGTGTAGCTCATCGGCGGAGAGGACAGACTCATGACCCACATATTGGACTCGGAAGCGGGACAAAGGAGGAAGCGTCACGGTGGCATTGGAGAAAGGGTCCCTCAGGAAGCAGCCGTCCTCACCTGAGAACACCAACCAGTCACCACAAGCGTCCGTGTAGCCCGCGCAGCTAGGGAAGTGGAACGGCCCGCTGCCGGGGAGGCTGTACACAGTGGAGTCCGGCAGCAAGAGAAGAGGCATCGGCGGAGGCAGGCCCCCGTGCTGCGCGGCCAAGCGCCACTGGGGGCACACGGCAGCGAAGCGGACGCGGTCGACGTGCGCAGGCAGGCGGCCAAGAACCATGCCGGCGAGCTCCACTGGGATGTCCAACCACGACAGCGGCAGCCTGCTGAGTGGTGCTTCCTCCATTGCTGCAGCCAACCTCGCAATACGATCGAGAAAAGGAACGCATCAGAGGAGCAACAACGGCGGCGCATTAGTCTCGAATCTGAAGGCAAAAGGGTAGCACATGGCCGACGCTCATTCGTGAACAGGCACACAGGCAATGCGTCGAACACCTTGCGTACGCGGCCCGCGGCGAGGGTAAAAGGAGATGAAAGAGAGAGAAGCGGAGTCTGCAGGGGAAGGGATGGAGGTGCGGGGTTACCGAATCGACGGCCACGGAGGAGGAAAACGTGCTCCCGCTGCTGCCCGGGTGGAGTCCGGAGGCGGGCGCCAGCAGAGGTGGGCGGAGGGCGGGAAGGTGAGAGAGCTGAGTTGGAGGCCGTCGTTGCCTTGCCTTTCTGGGGAAAGAGAGTTGTAGGCGGATCGCGGATTACCGGAGATCGGCTACAGTGGAGAACGAATCGAGAGTTCCGGGCGGCGTCAGGGGCGGGGTGGCGGCCGCCGGCGAGGGGCGGTGGTGGAGACTGGAGTTGGGTGGGGGAAACGAGTGTTGTGTGGAATGACTCAATTTGGGCTGAGTAGTAGGCTTGTAACGACAATTTATTATAGATTTTGTTGGGCTTGATTGGGCCGTCTCGTCTTGCCACTATGTGGGCCCATTGTGGTTTCATTGGCCGGCCCAATAATCTGTAATCTGATGATGCAAACATCCCAATTCTTACATCAGATCATGCAGACGGTTTTATATGATGGATCCATCCACTTCCACGAGAAGTTGGGGCAAAAAAAAAAACATGTGTCAATTCACCCTCATATTTTCGAAAAGAAAAATAAAAAAAGCAGCACAGAGATTATGGTGCCACATACTGAAGATGATTCAGCTCAAACTAGAGAATAAAGGATCCTAGGGACACCGTGCACGATTAAATGCATCATGAAATCATCAGCGTAGTATCCAAAGCGGTGTTCGCCTACACGGCCGTTTAGGCCGTTTACACGGCGTGTAAACGCTAAACGATGGCAAGCCGTGTAGGCCGATTAGCCGTGTAAACCCGTTTCGGCCGTTTAAATGGTCGTTTAAACGGCCGTGTAGACCGACTTTTTACTAAACGATGGGTCACCGACCGTTCATCGTTTACCGTTTAGGCTAACACTGATCCAAAGACATCATTCATGCCCCGCTGTGGATTCCAACACTAATCATCTTCTTTTTTACTTACAGAAAATTCAAACATATCAACAAACCTCTCCATTAGAGAGGCCAGCATTACTTCCCACATGGATCACGGATAATCTATCTATAAAAGAACGGGTAGAATTGAAAACGTTTCTTACCAAATTAGGCCCAACGTACTCCTCACGTTGGACCCACCTGCAACGGTCAACAGAGGTGGGGAGGAGGTCAAACCCCCCAAAACCGATATTTAGAAAATGTTTCTGCCAAAATTAATTTGTTCTTCTCACCCATGTCTCTTCTACCCACCAAAATATTTTCCTCTCACCCAAAATAGCCCGGAAACTATTCTGTACACGCCGTATCCCGTCTCTCTGCAGAACCTCCTCCGATGTGGGTCCTGTAGGATCGGACGACAGGCCTTGAGAGACATCGATCGGCTGGGAGGCGCTGTTTAACTCAGCCCGGGCTACTCCCGACCGGCCATTGCGGCCGGCGTCGGGATCGACAAGGCTCTGTTCGCCCGCGCACAAATGCCAATTCAATTAGCTGTTTGAACCAAGTACCTAGTCCTCACTCCTCAGACCTCTGTTCCTGAATCAGAAACAGAATGGATTCAACCAAAGATCGATTTATCCTGAGGACATCTTGATTTGCGAGAGTATAGCTCCTTAGCGGCCGGAGAAACGATGAACTTCCGTCGCAGCGGGACAAGAGACTACGAGCACGGCGACTGCCTTGCATTGATTGGCTTGGCCATCTTTGCGTGGGTATACCTGCTTGCAGACGAGGATGGCAGCCACGGCGCCCAACATGTTGAACACCTTCGCGGCTGTGGTGCCATGGAGTTGTAATCCTTCTGCATGTTCGATTTTCCTGACGAGAACAGGTTAGCATAATGCAATTAAGTTACTACATTTTTGTTTTGTAGCAGCTACTAGCTTGGATTCAACCACGTGACGTGATGATCGGAAGAAGCTGCTGGCCACCATCTCTAATTAGTACGGGAACAGAACGACGTCGTAAGCTAGCTGGTTAATGACCAAGCACATTCTTTAAATTTGCATGTTGTAGAATTATTTACCCGCTAGCTATAACTTTTGCATCACGTGCGTGTCGCACGTGCGTTTTTGCTAGTCCAAGGAAACATCAGAGGAAATACAAGTACTCCCATGTTAATACTGCCAACAAAATATGCAAGATGACAAGGGTTAAGATCAAACAAGCGATCTTGCAAAATTCCCAGTAGATCAAACATCCTACCTCGAGGTTCACCGTGGGTTTACAACTGAGCACACACTCAGTCCAATGTCAGTATTACCGATGCCAGTAGGCTACCATAGTCTGATCCAACAAGCACTGATGATACAGATGGCAGATTCCGTTATGTTGAAAACCAGGCCACTATAGTGGGGTCAGATAAGTTCGACCAACATATTAGGATTAACTAGTTCAGTAACGGCTTCAGTTCAGTTTTCTCGGAAGAGCCATGCAGCGACCAAAACATTCAGCTAGCATAGTGACAGTATCACGTCAACCCTGAGGAAGGAGCCATGTGGGAAACACCGTGGCATGCTTCGATGACACTATTGGCAGAGGGGTGGAGACCTTGCCCTCCCTCATGCTGTAGACACTCCAAGAACCTGGGTGCGCAGTACCATACGTCTCCAGGAAGAAGATGCAATCCTTTGGCACATCATTATAAGAGACACAAACAGATTTGTAGCTTCGGTAACATAGAAACAGCACCTGGTCATCCCCTAGTGTCCTCACCGTAGCCCACCGTGAGTGCTCAAAGTTGGCATCATACACCTCAAACCTATACTGTTTAGCTGCAATATCTTCTAATCTCTCCAAATGTTCTCGCTTCAAATGGACGACACGGCATACCAGCAGCAATGCACCGCGTGATTCAACTAGGTAGGAAGCCAGCGACTCCACAGTGACGCCTCCTGGAGAAGGTTGGTAAGAAAGAATGCGGCCACTGATAACTTCTTGGATTTTAGAAACCGATGGATCGCCCGTGCTGGTCAACAGCGAAAAGTGTATTCTCCGAGTCAAGGGAATAGAGCTTTCCCTGATGGAACACCATGTCAAGAAACAAAGGAGCCCTGCAGTGATCTACACGGATGGACCAATAGGAGGTGGCCCCTGGCTGGCAAACTGCAATCCGAGTGGCACACTCATTCCTGAACTTGACTATTGCTGCTACGAGGTGAGGCGAGCAAAACATTATTTTGGGCACAAACAGCTCCTCTCTTCCATATATTTCCATCCACGCACGGGTTGCCTCGTCAATGGACTGATCACCCACATGCTGGAATTGGATGCGGGACAGAGGCGGAAGAGTCACGGTGGCATTGGAGAAAGGGTTCTTCAGGACGAAGCCGTCCTCACCTGAGATGAGAACACCAACCAGGCGCCACAAGCGTTTGTGTAGCCCGCGCAGCTAGGGAAGTGGAACGGCCCGCTCCCAGGGAGGCTGTAAACGGTAGCGTCCGGGAGCAGGAGCAGAGGCATCGGTGGGGGCAGGCCACCCTGGCGCGCGGCCGCGCGCCACTGGGGGCACACGGCGGCGAGGCGGACGCGGTCGACGTGCGCAGGCAGGCGGCCAAGAACCATGCCGGTGCCTCCTCCATCAGTGCAGCTGAGCCAACCTTGCAAATTGCAACAACATCAAGAAAAGGAAAGCGTCAGCGGAGCACACCTCAAGTCATGAATCTGGAGGCAAAAGGGTAGCACATTGCCGGCGCGCGCTCGTGTACATGCACACATGACACCTCAATTCATGAATCTGGAGGCAAAAGGGTAGCACACTACTGGCGCGCGCTCGTGTACAGGCACACAGGCAATGCGTCGAACACCTTCCGTGCGTGAGCCGCGGCGAGGGCAGGGTGGGGACGAAAGGGAGAGGAGCGGAGGCTGCAGGGGAGGAGATGGAGGTGCGGGTTACCGGATCGACGACCAAAGCGAAGGAACCGTGCTCCCGCTGCTGTCCGGGGGGAGGTGGCCGCCGGCAGAGGTGGGCGGAGGGCTTCGCAAAACCGAATCGGAGGGCCGAACCGCGGCTAACCGGTCCGGTTCCCGCGGGAACTGGTCAAAACTAAACAAATTCAAATTTTGAATTCAAAAGTATATGAAATCCTAGTTCAATCGGTTTGAACCGGTAAGCCGTCCGGTTTGACCGGTAAGCCGAGCGGTTTGGGCGGTAAGCCGGCCGGTTTGGACGGTAAGCTGGCTCAATACATAATTTGTCATGTTTTCAAATTTAACTAAAAATTTAAAAAAATAAAAGAAAAATTCTTAAAAATATTTCAAGGTGCGTAGAATTTGATGGTGTCAAAAATTTGCAAATATTAGTGTATTTAGTATTTTTTGTGTGCATTAGAAGTTCAATGAGCCGATTTTTTTTCTTTTCCTTTTTTTTGAACTTCTAATGCCTGCAAAAAATATCAAATGAGCAAATATTTGAAAAGTTTTTACACCAATAGATTATATATACCTTGAAGTATTTTTAGGAATTCTTTTTATATTTTTCCATTTTAAATTTAAATATTTTAAATTTAACCCGTTTGAAACCGCCCCGAACAGCTACGGGTCCAGGGCGGTTTGACCGGTTCCCGGGAACCGGTCATTTTGATCGGGATTGGGAACCCTGCTGGCAGGTGGGAGAGAGCTGAGTCCCAGCGGGGTGGTGGACTGGTGGGCAGCCGGTTCGTTGCCTCGTTGGGAAACAGTTGTGGGGTTGAAGACGAGCGTGGACTGGTTGACTACTACAAGCGTTAGATGGGCTCAACTTGTCAACTATGATCATGTGGACTAAATATTTTTTTTTGAAAATTGTGAAATAAAAATATTACTGTCGGTTTATAGGAGGTATATGAAGTACAAAAAAAAAATCTGACTTCATGCCTAGTGTTCACTAGCAATTAGTTAATATATGCATACTTAGATAAAAAAAGGTCGCATATGTAAATAGAGAAACTATATTGCATAGAGAATTAAACTCTAGTGATTGACTTATAGTCAGTTAGTATGTGTATGTTTAATGTTAAAAAGTCACATTGCACATATTTGTATTTAAATTTTTTTTAAAAAGTCATGGATTCTAATTTGTAGCAATTGACAATATATTTAAAAAGTAATTAAGAGTGAACATATATCTAAAATACTTTTCAATTATATCTAACAAAATACGCCTAATATTGACATATGGAGGGAGTAATAAAAACTATCACGCGTTGGAGGTGATATTTTTTTTTAACTTTTGAAATTTTTATGTCTACACGTTACTCCAGTGATATATTTACCAGTTTCAATTGATTTTTCAGCCAATGAAACTATGACACATAGCATTATTTACAAAAGAGAAAGTGCGGTTGACAATAATATGGCCGAAGCTTTGACGCTGCCGACAGCTGAAAAAAAAGTTGCTGAAGAATCGACGAATGCACTCTCTATCTAATAAAAATATACTGGTAACACCTGTATTCGCCTTCGTTAACCATAAGGCAATTGTGAAGAGTTGTTGTGACCGTAACATGAGTAAAATCTATTAGAAGCCCAAACATAACAGTGGCATTAATATTTTACACTTATTTTATCTCACAAATGCCTTGGGTATTACGAGACAATACAATTTCTACCATTAATTGATTTTATTTCAACAAAAAAACTACATCCAACATTAAAACATAAAAAAAATAAGAAGATACTAGTACACTTCACGTTAGCAAAGAATACTCAATGACAAGTATTTCAAATACAAAATAAAACAAACAAATATATTAAATCCTGGCTACTTGATCTGGATAACATCATATCGATTAACAACACAAATAAAGCATAATAAAGATTGACATACCTCGAACTTAGCTTAGAACATTACAAATTTCACACTAAGGACATCACGAGTGTATGAGTCCCAGCCGGCCTTAAGAGTGGGTCCTACGGCAAGTTAAGGTGAGGGTCCTTGTGTATAAGACCGAGTAACCTCTAAGCGTGGGTCCTGTTGCAGACAAAAAATAACCATGAGCTCTGCTATCTCTCAACTCTCTTCACTCTCAGTCCTGCATCTTCTAATGCAAAAGCTGTGCCACTGATTATTTTATTTGCTTAAGACCTGCCCTCAAGCTTGAGGCCGACCCTTTAACTTTTTCTCTTACGACCTCCGTTAGGACCAGCCTTCTTATGTATAAGGTCGCCTCTAGCCTGCTTAAGGTCGCCAAAATTTGAACACTACTGGTGCCCTAAGAGGGGAAATCAATCTCTGAATTCAGTGTTGGCCCAGGTACAGCAAGCCTGCACCACGTCAGTGTCGAACCTATATGGGCCACATCCCCCTCAGGGCCACATGTATGTGCGCTGATGGTCCTAATTGCCAAAAAGAAAAAAAGAAAAAAAAGAAATCAACGTAGAGTAAAGGAAAAATCGAGTGACAAAGCAAAAAAATAATTACCCGAGTTAACGTTAAAAAAATAATTACCCGAGCTATGGTTTGGAATCCTGTTTTTTTTTTTTACTTTGTCTTTTGAATAGTGTCAATACTGGCAACAACTTTTTAGTTCATCCTAGGTGAAGAATGATTGAAAATTAAAGTTTTTTTTTCATTGTGAACGAAGGCCGTTGGAAGAAAAATATCAAGGTAGTTCCCCAATTATATACTCTTATCTTTCTCCCCTCTGTCCAAATTTTCTCCTCTCCTCCTCGTCATCTTATTTTCTCCGTCTTTGGCGAGTTTCGGGCAGTGAGAGGGGGCGAGGGGGGCATGGTGTTAGGGTTCAAGGTTTTGGAGAACTTGGGGGATTCGTCATTGCAGGACCTAGATGAAAGGTCAGGGAAGTTGGCAAACTCGATGAAGGTGGCATGCGCGAGGACAACGAGGCACGATGGCGATACGGTGACACCACTGGCTCGGCGGTGGAGGTGGCCGGTTGGGTAGAGGCAGGGCGGGGGCAATGGATGCCATATTGGTGGTGGCAGGAGAGGTAGGTGGTGGTTGCCGCGGGCATGGTAGGGTCTCGTCGGAGGTCGGCACGGAGCTCTAGCTAGACCCTACCACGCCATGGTGGGGAGGTGGGCGTCTCGTAGACCTGAGCATTTTGCGGGCCGGGCCCAATTCGGGCCGGGCCGTAAAAAGCTCGGTTTGTTTCGGGCCGAAAATTTGTATCCACGCCCATCCCATGGGCAAGTTTGGGTCGGGTTCGGGCCGGGCCGTGGGCGGGCTCGGGCTTCCCGTTCTTTTTTAGTTGGAAAATAAATGAAATAAAGAATCTGAGCGGGCTCGGGCCGGCTCGAATTTTTTTGGGGCTTGGTTTTGGCTGCCCACGCCCGTCCCATTAGAAGGCGTGGGCGGGCTAAAACCCACCGGGCTCGGGCCGGGCCACAGATGCTCAGGTCTCGCGTCTCGGGCTCTCGGCAGTGGCGGCGAGAGAGGAACTAGGAATTGTTGCCACCTGGAAATCGATGACCACATTCCGATGCGCTACCATAAATGGCCCTCGACAACGGACAGGGACCCTTGTGTTGCTCGTCAATATTACTAGACGTCTTGTTTGATGAGATAAGCCACGTCCAGTATAATCTTTTTATTTCTATCGGAAGGTTCTTCTGCAGTCCTTGCTAATGCTACCCTAAAAATAAATAACAAAACATAAAAAGCGATTTATGACCCCTCCGCGTGCACGGTCCTATCGTGCCACGTGGCCTTTAATATTTTGCTCTAGTACCGCGGGGTTCCCACTTTCCAGTCAAGTCGCGCAATAAGAACGCCGCGGCGATGACCGGACCATCGTACCTGCTGCTTGGATGGGATCAACGGGTTGTTGACTAGGACATAGCACTTTGTTAGAGTATATAGCTAGCAAATGCGAAGATAACAAGCTACATAACACGGCTTTTTACCTGCTACATAGGAGTATATAATAGCTACATGCATCATCAGTTCATCGCACATTATTCATACAATATATATGACTGCTGGTTGGATGGTCATCTCTCGGAGTTGATCCAAAAGGAGTGTGTACATGTCCTCTAATCACATTGACCGGACGGGACCGGACTGGACCTTCATTTATTTTAAGACTTATTGCCTGCTTATTTGTCACGCCACGCATGAATTAGCTCTAATGATCTGAACATTGATGCAAGCTCCGCAAGTGTTTCGAAAGAACGTACATAGGATTGTCGGAGCTAGCTTCCGAGCGCTATAGCCTTTACTGGGATAGTCGTCATCCTGCACTAGGTACTATACTAGCTGAGGACACGGTGGCACACGGCGCTTGTCGAGTCAAGTGCATGCATTTATTTTCCTTGTTTGGTTATATTTGTTCATGACTAGGCATGGCCATTCGGTGGGTCGTAATGTAAAATGTCATGACCGCGTGAGACGATATTGACGCCTTAACTTCCTTTAATTTCCTAGCTCCTCCTCAAGAAATACATAATACAGGTAGCTTTTAGTCCCGCGTATTCGTGTTTCTTTTGTGTAAACGAACGCGTAATTTGTGACGCGGTTAAGCTAGCTAAGTGCCAATAAGCCAAATTAATGTAAACCTTTTGGCATATGTGTGTTTCCTTTCGACAACAGTGGTCTTTAGGAGTGCTCATAAAATTAAACCTCTATAAATGAACAAGCCCACCTCCATTCCCTCATCTTCAGTTCTTCGCATCCCACACCAACACATTGCATTGAGACGAGGTCTGTTCTTATATAATTGGGTTGTTGGCAATTTCCTCTCCTCCCATCCCACTTCAACCTCTAACTGCAGGCAACAGCTTCTTGCTTGCTGCATCGACGATCAATCGGCCTGCTCATCAAGAACAAGCATTCGGATAAGGTAAACATCTTATATATTATTAGTAGATATGCTATAATTTCCTAGTGATTTAGACTCTAAAATACCGAAGCTAGCAGGGATCTCATCAAGAGCAAGCTTTCGGATAAGGTAAACATCTCATACATTATTAGTAGATATGCTAGAATTTCCCAGTGATTTATTAGATTCTAAAATGCCAAAGAACAGGGATCTTATCAAGAGCAAGCTTTCGGATAAGGTAAACATATTATATATTGTTAGTAGATATGCTATAATTTTCCAGTGATTTAGATTCTAAAATACCGAAGCAGGGATCTCATCAAGAACAAGCTTTCGGATAAGGTAAACATATTACATATTATTAGTAGATATGCTATAATTTCCCAGTGATTTAGATTCTAAAATACTGAAGTAGCGCGCGCACACACTTATGTTGCATGCTAGTGATAATTATCATATACATAGATCGTCCATGAACTTGCTGATTAATTTGCATAGGTTTTCACCCCCATGGGGGGCTTTAGAGCTCGGGCGTTGGTTACCATGTTCGGCATGACCACCATAGGCGTCATCTCCATCGCCCTCGCCCGGTCTAACGCTCCTGCCGCCAGTCATGCTAGCGCCTCCATGGCCTGCGTGTGTATGACGGTGGCGTATCTCATCACCGATTCTGGAGGAAGCCTCTCCGTTGAGCGCAACACGTCCAATGGTTCAGGCGCCACTATCTCCCTGCAGCTACATGGCGGCCCGGGACGTCCTAACGAGACTGGTGGAGAAGCTTTACGGCCATCGCCCTCATCTGGTGGAGCATCTGCAACCGAGAACCATCGTCGTCTTCCCATGTTGGCTGCTGGAAGCTACTACTCGACATCATCTGATCGGTCAGCTGCAACCTCAGAGCCACCGGCTTCACCAACAAGCAGCGTCGTCGATAATCTAGAGCCACTGAGGATGATGATGGATCAACCTACGGCGGCTGCGCTGCGGCGGTCGGTGTCACGAGGAGGAAGAAGCGGCAGATCATCAAGGTATGCATCTGTCGCAGGCCAATGGTAGACCACAGGACCGGGGTCCAAGTCTGGCTATGAGGAGGATTAATGAATAATCGTTGTCTTCCTTTGGCAGAGGTTCTCGATCAGCATGCATCGACCAAACGCAGATTGCATGAAGCCAGACGCTTTAGTGTCAGCCTTGACCTCGCGCACTGATCGGGGACGCCCAGCCCATACATGGCTGGTGGGCCCCTGACACACTACGCTATATAGAGAGGTGGGGGCCACACGGCATTGAGCACAAGGTTCGCCATCGCCGCACAGAACCCCACCAACATTTTCTTAAAAAAACTCCCACGACAACCCTAGACTCTACCGATCGAGAGCACGTAGAAGCATTGGGGAAGCGCCCTCACTGGAGCTCGCTGCGAAAACTAATTCCACTGCTGCAACAAACTACATCAACATTTTGAGCTCCTCCACCAACCCGGACGGTCGATCTCTAACCCTCTCCTCTATCCCTCTCTCCCTGTTCATCTAGCTAGATCTACTCCTAGTGATCCACCTAGTCTAACAAGACACACTCCTCTAATGGAGAAGCACAACTGCACAATCTGGTGAAACATATATACAATCTTTGGGAGCCTGATTTAAGCCCACCGGTCATGCTGCCAAGAATACTAAGTAAATGTAGGTGGTTTAAAAAAAAGTTAAAAAACAAAAAACTAAATACTATATTAGGATTTGGAGTTATATTATTGGCATATGGTAGAATGCTAGGTGGTTTAAAAAACAAAAAAATGAAAAAACAAAAAAACAGACCTTGATATTATATTAGGATTTGGAGTTATATTATTAGCATATGAACATATATAATCTCCGGGTACTACAAGATGGTTCTTCCTATCTCCCTTAGGGGATCGATCGGGCTGGCTAAAAACAAGTACACAATGCAAGACATTGTATAGTGTTTGAGACGTGATGTATGTTCTAGTTTCCACTGTCTCTTTGGGGTCTTGGTTTAGTCTTCCTAGCAGGGTGATCGAGGAGCGGCGGAGATGGTTGCAGCCTCAGTAGGGGGAGATGTTGATCTGCGTCAAGACGATCTGGGTGTTGGGAGATGCAAGGGAACATCATCAGGTTGAGAAGGAGATGCAAGAGCTGGGCAGTATTGGCAACAAGCAACGAAGAGCAAGCTACTGGAAAAGAGTAAACACTTGTACTATTGGATATTATACATCTAACTATTTGTTTGCACTATTGCTGATCTTTGACTATTTTTGCTAAGCCTGCCAATGCCAAGTGAAGAACAAGTGATGGCAAAAAGCTACTGGTTACTGGACGACTGTTAAGAAGTCGTTGAACTTGAATTCATGTGATGTAATATTGTTATATGTACTATAGTGAACAACTAAACTTGAATTAGAACTGGGTTGTACTCTTTTTTTCCTTCCTAGGGTTTTCTCACAAGGGTGAGTTTTTGCCTAAGAAGGTTTTTAATGAGGCAGCCAACACATGATCACATAGATCAAGTGTAAAAGAACAGTTCTAATTCTATCATTTATCCATTATGCGGTGTGTTATGCTATTTGTGTCATTGTGCCTTTTGAAACTTTGAATGTCTTACGTGATGTTAAAAATTTGGTCACCTGATGAAGTTTGAACTTTGTGATGTTATTGTGAAATTATGACATGCTGAAGTTCAGTGACAGGATGAATTTTGTGATGTTTTAATTATGAACTTTTCACAAAGTTAAATATGGGGTTGCCATCGGAGAATTCTTTTCCCCAATTATGCACTCCTCTTATCTCTATCTCATCTCTCTCTCTCTCCTACGGACAAAATCTTCTCCTCCCCTCCTCGTTCCCTTGTTCTCCATCTTCAGTGAGATTCGGGCCAGGCAATGAGAGTGGGTGAGGGGGGGGGGGGGCGCCCTATTAGGATTAAGGTTGGGGAGAGCCCCGGATGGACTTGTCATTGCCGGAAGTTGCATGCACGAGGGCAGCAAGGCACAATGGTGCTACGGTGATGGAACCGGCCCGGCAGTGTAGGAGGCCGGTTGGGCAGAGAAGGGGCGGGAGCAATGATGACCATGCCGGAGCTCGGCGTGGGGCTCTGGCTAGACCCTACCATGCCATGGTGGGGAGGTGAACATCTAGGCAGGGGAGGCGAGAAAGGAACCACGGATTTGTCCCTACCAGAAAATCGACCACATTCCCATGGGCTACCGTAAATTTGACTGCCCCTCAACAATGAACCTTTCTGTTGCTCGCCAATATTAATAGACATCTTCTTTAATGGAATAAGCCATATCCACTACAATCTTTTTATTTCTGGCGGAATATTCTTCTGTAGTCCATGCTAATGTTGCCCTAAAAATAAATAACAAACCAGAAAAAAAACGATATATGACCCTCCGCGTCTGCGGTCCTGTCGTGGCATGTGGCCTTTAATCTTTTGCTATGGTACCACGGGGTTTCCACTTTCCAGTCAAAGTCACACAATAAGATCCAACGCCGCGTGTGTGGCGATGATCGGTCCATCTTACCTGCTGCTTGAATGGGATAGACGGATTGTTGACTAGGACACATCACCGTTGTTATAGTATATAGCTAACAAATGCGCACACGAAGATAACAAGCTAGGTGTATAATAACATGACCTTTTACCTGCTAGATAGGAGTATATATAATAGTTCATCACACATTATTCATACAATATATATGACTGCTGGTTGGATGGTCATCTCTCTCAAAGTTGATCCAAAAGGAGAGTGTACATGTCCTCTAACAGCACTGACTGGACCGAACCTTTGTTTATTTTAAGACTCCTTGCCTGCTTATTAGTCAGGCCACACATGACTTAGCTCTAATGATCTGAACATTAATGCAAGCTCTGCAAGTATTTTGAAAGAACGTATACTATACTAGCTGAGGACACGCAGCACGGCGCTTGTAGAGTCAATCGCATGCATTTATTTTCCTTGTTTTGTTTAATTATTATAGTTTGTTCATGACCAGCCATGGGCATTCGGTCGGTCCTCGCAATGCATAATGTCATGACTGCGTGAGACGATCGTGACTCCTTAACTTTACTTTAATTTCCCTGCTCCTCCTCAAGAAATACTAGAGGTAGCTTTTAGTCCCGCGTTTTCGCGTTTCTTTTGCGTAAACGAACACGTGACTTGTGAAGCAGTTAAGCTAGGTGCCAATAAGATAAATTACTGTAAACCTTTTGCCATCTGCGTGTGTTTCCTTTTGACAATAGTGGTCATTGGTGCACTCATAAAATTAAACTTCTATAAATGAACAAGCCCACCTCCATCCCCTCTTCATCAGTTCTTCGCCTCCCACACCAGAAGTCCAGCACATTGCATTGAGACAAGGTCTGTTCTTATATAATTGGGTTGTTGGCAATTTCCTCTCCTCCCATCTCACTTCATCTAACAGGCAATAGCTTATTGCTTGCTGCATCGACGATCAATCGGCCTGAGGATCTCATCAAGAACAATCTTTCCGATAATTAAGGTAAACATCTTATATATATTAGTAGAGACATGCTATAATTTCCCAGTGATTTAGATTCTAAAAACACCGAAGCAGCGCGCACGCGCACACACACTTATATATGTTGTATGCTAGTGATGATGATTATCATACATAGATTGTTCATGAACTTGTTGATTAATTTGCGTATAGGTGTCACCATGGCCAGCGGTAGAGCCCGGGCATGCGTCACCATGTTTGGCATGGTCGTGGTGGGCGTCATCTCCATCTCCCTCGCCAGGTCTAACGCTCCGGCCACCAGCCACGCTAGCGCCTCCATGGCCTGCTTGGGTATCACGGTGGCGTATCTTGTTTGTTAATCTAGATTGGTTTTTTCATCATTTTCAGTTATTAAACTGTTTGGCTGGAGTATCTCTTGTACATGTTGGTCGCTCGTTCTGTTAGAGCTGACTGAGTCCTTAGCTGTTGCCACGCTGCGTCGTGGGCAGAGCGCTAGCTAGTAGCGTCGTGTGCGTCTGCTTTGCGGATCGTGGGAGTGGGATGGCACGGTGGATCGTGTTGCGTGCTTGACGCACGTCCCGGCAGAATAGGTGCTGTAGTTTGTTTAAGTTTCAATGAATAAGTAAACAGAGAAAACGCTGTTGGTTCCAAGGGCGGCACCAAAACTACCTGTGGCCACGCTGAGGTGGTCGGTGTCACGCTGCATCGGCCAGGTCCGACAAGTCTTCATCGTCGGCCTCTTCCTCTGGCAAAGGCTCTCGGCGCCCCAGCAAGATGACGCTCCTCTAATGGAGGAGCGCAAGGATAACGTATACAAAATCATACCTTTGCCAGCATGATTTAAGCTCACCGATCATGCTGCCAAAGTACTACTCCCTATGTTCCAAATTGATCTTCAATAAATCTGGTAAAAAACTAGGATTATTAATAATTTGTAATGAAGAGAGTAGTAAATATAATATAGGTGGTTTAAAAACAAAAAAAAGGTGTAGGTGTGCTCGACCGCTGCCACGCACAGTCGCACACCCTCCGCAAGCTTGCCTCGGTCGGCTGCCTGCCTATCTCCGCCTGCCCAGGTTGAACTCAAGTGAGAGGAAGAGGCATCGATGGAACAGTATCTGGTATGTTTTGAATGGGGGACTCGGAACGGTCGAGAAATTCGTACAAGCAACAACAATCATGTATCATATTCAAACCCTAATCCCCACCTTCCCTTCTTCCACCTCCTATTTCTCTCCCTTTCCCGCCACCATCCACACCCGGACATCACCGAGCAACGTTGCCGTGCTGGCTGGCCATGGCCATGAGCTTCGCCGCTCACCGGAGAAGAAGCCCCAGCGCCCCGCCAGAGAAGAAATTGTTCAACATTTTGACTCTTTTGTTCCAACTGTTTGTGTGTACAATTTCAACATTGTGTTTGTGTAGTTTCAAATAAATTCAACATTTTTATCCTCAAATGTTGAAATTATTCAAGAAAAATATTGAATCAGTCCTACTTAAATATTGAACAATTTGGACTATTTTCATCATATGCTAATTTAATTGGGCCAAAGTGAACTTTAAAGATGGAATGATTATCCATCTTTCAGAAGAAGGATAGGAAGCCCTATGCGGAGGACCTGCTCTAATGCATGCTGGCTCCACTTCTCGAATGGTTGAGAATGCTGAATGATATCCGAAGGAGATTGTAGTGGATTAGAAGGGATGATACTATGTACAGAAGTCATCAGCGAGCGAGATTATTGTGGATAACACTGCATCCGTGGTGAGAAAACAAGTTTTGGTAGAAACTATCTGCATGGACCAAATAAATCTGAACACATGATTATTAAATTAACTACTCCCTCTGTTTCATCAAGAGTGTAATTTTAGCTTTTTCAGATAGATTGTGGGTGGTATGAAAAGACTCTCATACCCATCCATGAAATTAATTAGACTTCCTAAAATGGTGGCTAGGAGTTAGTTTTGACAAATAAATAAATTAGATCTAACTATTTAATTAGGCAGGTATTTAGTGGGATTGGACTCTTTTATGGGACTATTTTTAAAAGCTAGAATTGCATTCTTTATGGGACTGAGGGAGTAAAGTCCAATACCATAGGCCAAATCCACTGAGGAGTGCAAACGAGAAGAACAATCACAAGAAACATATAGTGCTCACAAAGATCTCTAACACGATGCCTCCAAGGAGCTCACGACGTTGAGGACGCCGCCATCGCTCATTCGTAGCCGGACTAGGATTTCACCCAGATAAGACGATGGAGGACAAGGTGGAAACTGCGACAAGACCTCCAAGGAGAAAAAATGGTGGTCGCGTGTAGGCATCGCCGTCATCGGCACTGACAAATAAAGAATCGGGCAAGTCTTTCGCCCAAATCCACTTTCCACGACACTAGCTCGCATATCACTGATCGAGTGCCGACCACAAACACCAGTGGTCGTGGGTGCATGTGCACCACCGTGATCCGCTAGGAAGCCGGCGGCATCCGTCGTGTGCGTCTGCTTTGTGGATCGTGGGATGCCACGGTCGATCGTGCTGCGGGCTTGACGCACGTCCCGGCATGCAGAATATAGCTGCCGTAGTTTGTTTAAGTATCAATGAAGTAAACAGAAAATTAACGTTGCTGGTTCCAAACTACCGCGTGTTCTCGTGTCTCTTTCCCAAATTCTAACCTACCGAGTGCGGAGAAGCTTTGGAATTCTCATCTGGTGGAGCATCTGGCCCAGAGAAGAATCTTAGTCCGCAGTTGGCTTCTGGAAGCTACTACTCCTCGCCATGGTTGTCGCCGGAGTATCCGGCGTCAACGTCGACGACAGTGCTTGCTATATATGACTCTCACTTGGCGTTGCGGTCAGCTGGAACCTCGGCGTCACCGGCTTCACCCAAAAGCAGCATTGATATATATATATAAGCTTCAACCACTGATCAAGAAGACGATGGATGAAGCTCCGGCGGCCACGCTGAGGTGGTCGGCGTCACGAGGAAGAAGTGGCAGATCATCAAGGCATGCGTTGTTGTTTGTCTCAGGTCATCAAGACAGTCACGCTGCATCGGCGGCCTCCCCTTTCTCTCTCCCTTGCCCGCCGCCACCCGCGCCTGGCCGTCGGCGAGCTGCGTCGCCGCGCTGTCTGGCCTTGGCCACGAGCTTCCCCAGCGCCCACACGAGCTCTGCCACCACACTGGCTCACCAGAGGTGCTGCCACCGTGCGTTGCCTGCGCCGCCGATCGCCAGAGAAGAAGCCCCGCCGCTCGCCGGAGAAGAAAGGGTTCAACATGTCAGCTGGAATCGCTCCAGCCAAGTTCAATCAAACCAAAGAACGTGATGAACTCAATGAACACTTGGTGGTTTTTGGTGCTGTATAATGCGACAGACCTTTTTTCGTATTAAGAGCTCCTACTTATACACAAGTGAGCAATCTACTTGATATCTACTTGATAGGGAAAAAGGAAGGAACGGCTGAGCTATCCTCACGCCGTCCGCCATGCCCGCCACGATCCGCTTTGCGTGCGCCATCCCCCACGCTAGATCGTGGCAAACCGGCCGCGCCACGGGTGCACGACTCATGCATGCCGTGGCTCTATAAACACGACGCGCCCTGAAGGATAGAGGATCCAAAGCCGGGCTCAAGTCTATCAACAAACAAACTTAATAGCTAGACTAACTAACTTAACCAATTGAGCTAGAACTCGGGATTACAGAGACCTCGATCACATTTCACCCCCTAATCCTGAAGTTCCGAGTCGACCTTGACAACTCTAATCTTCGTGCGTAACTCAATGAATCGATCACGCGCTAGAGGCTTTGTCAAAATGTCAGCAATCTGCTCCTCAGTGCGGACGTGCTCAATGTCCATCTTCCCATCTCCAACACACTTCCGAATGAAGTGGTATTTGATATCAATATGCTTGCTTCTATAATGGAAGACATGATTCTTACCGAGAGCAATAGCCGATTGACTATCCATCTTGAGAAGAAAGGCCGCGCATGGCTTGAGCTGGAGTTCAGCCAGAAGCTGCGCAAGCCATACTCCTTGACATGTCGCCGTTGTTCCTGCAATATATTCAGCTTCACACGAGAAGAGAGCAACGACCTTCTGCTTTTGTGACTGCCAAGTCACTGGACAGGAACCGAGGAAGAACAAGACACCAGTGGTGCTCATCCTTGTGTCGATGTCTCCACCCATGTCGGCATCGCTGTAGCCGAGAAGCTTCATCTCGATGTAGTCTTGCTTGTAGTAACAACCAAAGTCGATCGTACCTGCGATGTAGCGCAGTACGCGCTTGACAGCATTGAGGTGGTCGAGGATGGGGTGCTCCATGAAACGGCTCAATATACTACAGCAGAGGCGATGTCCGGCCTTGTGTTCACCAAGTACCGAAGGCAACCGACGAGCCCCCGATACTCAGTGGCATTCACTGGAGCTGCTGTGCTTCCCTTGGAGAGCTTCAGGCGAGGCTCCATTGGAGTGTGACATGGGTTGCAGGATTCCATGCCATCACGCTCCAGGATCTTGCGTGCATATGCCGCCTGGCAGAGCTTGATGCCGTCCTCCCCTTGCTGCACTTCAATTCCCAGGTAAAAGCAAAGTAATCCAAGATCACTCATTTTAAACCTGGTGGACATCTGCTGCTTGAAGTAGTCGATCTCGCCGGAGTCGTTCCCAGTGATGATGAGGTCGTCGACGTACACCCCCACCAGGAGTCGAGATGACCCCTGTCCGCTAGCGTAGACGGCGTGCTCCAGTTCACTGTGGCTGAAGCCAAGCGCCACCAGAGTCTCGTCGAGCTTGGCGTTCCACCCGCGCGGTGCTTGACGGATCCATACAGCGCCTTGTCCAGGCGCAAGACCTTGTCCTCCTGCCCGATGACGACGAAGCCGGGTGGTTGACGAACGTACATCTCTTCACGAAGATCACCATTGAGGAACGCGGATTTCACGTCCATGTGGTGAACTCGCCATCCCTCCTGTGCAGCAAGGGCGAGTAGCAGCCTGATTGACTCGATGCGAGCCACAGGCGCGAACACCTCGTCGAAGTCCACCCCCGGCTGCTGCACGTATCCTTTGGCGACGAGGCGTGCCTTGTGCTTGATGACCTTGCTGGCGGCGTCCTTCTTCATCTTGTAAACCCACTTCAGCCCGATCGGTCGATGACCAGGGGGAAGGGGCACAAGCCGCCACATCTTGTTGTTCTGGATCGACTCCATCTCCTCCAGCATTGCACAGCACCACGCCTGATGCTGCTCCGCCTCACGAAAAGAAGAGGGCTCCTGCTCGATCTGCGTGTACAGCTCGGCAGCAACTTGACGAGCATGTGTTACGTAGCTCAGGTGCGCGGGCGTCGTCGTCTCGAGGAGGTTGTTGACGGTGCGGTAGCGTGGGATGTAGTCGTCGTCGTTGTCGGCGTCCCAGAGAAGCTCTGGATCAGTGTCACACCTGGTTTTATAAAGAAAAACAGATGCATCTCATATGTGTGCCAGGATCAAGTTTCACACATACGATAGACTCCATGAATAAACAAAACACAAAGGTACAACGGAAAGAATAAAATAAAGGAAAAAGTCCATATTACTCCCTTCAACTATAAGCAAAGTCCACATAACCCCCTAAACTATCTTTTGGTTCATTTTACCCCCTAAACTATGTCACTTGGTGTATTCTACCCCCTAATACAATTTGTCTTTTTTATTTCTCCATGCACAAGTTGAATTTTAATTTAAAATTTTGCATGATTGTAGTGAACATCACAATGTATGTCAAAAAAATATATTAAGAATTTTTCGTCACTAGTTTTTGTATAATATCGTGTCCTAAGGATTAATTAATGTCTACTATCATCTCCCAAAATTTAAACGTAATATGACACTTGTACATGGAAAAATAAAAAAGAGAAATTGTAATAGGGGGTAAAATAGATCAAATAACATAGTTTAGGAGGTAAAATAAACCAAAAAATAGTTTAGGGGGTTACGTGGACTTTGCTTATATTTGAGGGGAGTAATTTGGACTTTTTCCTAAAATAAATGCAGTACAAACGTTTTCTAGCAGCGGAATGTTGAACTCTTCACCACAGGCAGTTGACTGGGGGTTTCGTACGCCTAGCATCACCTTCAACAACTTCACACACCTTCTGAATACTAAGCAGCAATAAGCAAGGATGAGTACACTTATGGTTGGTACTCAGCAAGGCCACGGAAATAACCGGAACAATTTAATTATCAACTTCAAGTATATTAATCATGTAAGGGTCCAAGCCGTTCATGACCGTGAACATGGCTGTTATAACAGTTTTACACTCTGCAGAGGTTGTACACTTTTACCACAATTCGCGTAAATGCTCCGAAGAACTTTAAACCCAACCACGCTATGCCGGCCAAAGCACGTACCACACTTCCGAGGTGTGACCGCATAGGGACGCTACGAGGCCTTTACAAAGATTTCCTAATTAGAAACGACCCGCTAAGGTTTCCGGATCGGAAGCAGGCATAACCCTTCCTAACGGGTATAGTGTCTTAGCCAACCCCACTTCCCGAGAGAACAGGCTATACACCATCAACCGCCACCCCCATGCCCTTTCGGTAAGATCATTCCTAACTAAGGTTTCTAATTAATTAGCCAAGGCCAGAGCCATGTAGTATTGTGGTTGTACGGTTAATCCTGGGTGGTCCTCCATGGTTTCCAATTAACACATATGATCTCATAAAGCATAGGTAGAAAGATGGTTAGGGACACTTGCCTTTCCGCAAAAGAATACCACTGCTCAGTCTTCAACTCTTGTTCTTGACAGCTTCGGAACGATGCTCCTCTAATCATAGCAAACATCGAGCACAAGCACAAACATGCAAGCAAAGAAATAAATACAACTAAGAACAATACATCAATCAAAAGAAAAGCTTTAAAAGAACACACTAAACGATGGGGCTTGCTATTACGATCATAAGGGCGTAAGAAACGTCGAAAACAGAACAACAATTGAAAAGATATAACTATCGAATGATTTGTATTGTAAAACAAAAAAAGACTATATGCTTATTTTATTTTAATTTAAGAAAAGGCATGTAATGAATATTTAGAGAAATATTAAGTATTAAATTAATCAAATTATTCTTTGATATGAAAAGGCGGGTTAAAGCTTAATCAATTTTATTTGCAAATATTTATATAACGATTATACCAATTAAATATTTTAATTTGCAATAAAACATGAGAGAGCATTTAGACGAATAACTTCATGTATCGTGATGGACTAAACAAGTTATATTGAAAGCACATTTAAGTTGGAAATTAATCATATTAACTTAGATTACACAAAAACGGTGTTTAACCCTAGTTAGATTTTAATTATGAAAACTAATTCAATAATTGTTAATCAAGTTAACATGTGATTATGAAAGCTCGGATATAACCTATGTAACTTTTATTCATAAAAACAAGGTGAATGCTCATTAGCCATATTAAATTAGCTTATGAAAGCTGAGGTATATCCTATATAGCTTTCAATTGGAAAGACTAGTTAAATAAGAATTAGGCAAATTAATATTTATTAATTTATTTCAAAACATTAAACATGATAAACAATACTGGTGAACTAAACTCTACGCCTATAGAAGATTACCGCAACAAAAAACGAGATTAAACGGAGTTCAAAAGTGAAATCTAGGGATAAAAAAAGGTTCAAGGGTTTCTTTGTACTAAATCTAACCTTTCAGGGGCTTAAACAGAAGAAACAAAAAGAAAAGGATCTAAATCTATTTATTTTTGAACTAGACAGGACTGCGGGTTGATTTTGAGAAAGTGGAGGGGCTCTTTTGCAAAAGTGGCTGGCTGACCGGTACGACTTTGACCTAGATCTGACTCCGACCGTTCGATCTTGATCCAAAGGCTAGAAAGACCCCAGGCGACTAAACTCGCCCGAGGGGAACGGCTGGCGGCGGCGCCGCTCGATTCCGCGGCAGAGCTTCGCCGGAGATGGCTGGGGAAGGGGCTAGGGTGCTCCGTTTCTCGCCGCGGTTGGTCTGGGAGAAAGAGGAGGCAAAGGGAAATCCGTCTTGGGAGTTGGGGACGAGGTTTGAGCGACGGTGGCGACCGGCGACGGCCATGGCGGACGGAAGCTCTGCTCGAAGGGGTTGTCGGCGATTCAGTCGGCTAGGGATGCGATTGAGTGGAGGGGACAAAGGAGGAGGATGAGAGGAACTCATGGGAGTTCTCACCATGGGCGGAGGTGATCTGTAGCGCCCGGAATCGGAGTTGCGGCGGCGCCGGCTCGACCTTCACGGCGGCGAGCTCCACTTGTGGCGGAAGGACGACGGAGATGGGTTGAACGGATGCTCCTCGGTGTCTCGAATCTCATGGACTTGTCAATTTCCTCCGGCGACGAGTGTGGCCATCGGATTGGAGCTAGGCAGAGGCCGGCGGCGCTCGGCTCTTCTTTGGCTCCGGACGACGGCGCTGCGCGAGGAGAAGGGCAAGGGAGCTCGGGGCTGGGGTTTCGGCTTGCGGGTCGAGGAAGGCTCGAGGCGGCGCTATAAATAGGCCGGTCCCGGGGATCCCATGGCTTGCACACCACGAAGAAGGGCGGCGGCGCGGGTGCAGCACGGACTCGAGCAGAGTCCTGCTTGGCGACAGAAGGAAGAAGATGAAGGCGCCGACAGGTAGGGCCCGCATGTCGGTGAGAGAAAGGGAGAGCTGGGAGGAAGAGGAGTTGGGCCGGGAGAGGAAATTGGCGGGTGGGCTAGGCTGCTAGGCTCGCAGATGCTGGGCCACGGAGAGATGGGTCGGCCCATGAAGGAGAGAAGATTTTGAGTTATTATTTTGGGAAAACATTTCCAGTTCAAAAACAAATGCATTTAAACCATGAAAAATTCTCTCCAAAGCTCCAAAAATCCTAGGAAAAATTCCAGAGATAGAGTTGGAGACTTTGAACCAAAATAAAATATTTGGAGCTCATGAAAAGAGAATTTAAAGCCTTCCAATAAATGGATTTGTCTTTAGGAAAAGAGAATTAATTCCCAAAAAAATCTAGGTAATTCTCAGGAAAGATTAGATCGACCTCTAAATGTATTTTTAAAAACTTCACACTCAAGAAAGATGAGATTCAGCGACATGAATGCAACACTTCAATTAATGCCACATAAAGCATATTTATTTAATTTAGAAAATTAATTATTTTTCTATGGTAAAATTCCTGTAAATTAAACAAATGTTGAAAAAGTTTAATAATTTGTGAAAATTGTTTATTTAATTTCTCTTTTTAATCACATCCTGAAATCCCAAATTTCAGGGTGTGACAATCAGGAGGCGGTGAGACGAACTCGACTTGAGGGCTCGATAGAGGTGGCGATGCAGGCAGTGCTGGCGTTGTTGGTGTAGCAGGCTCGTGCAGTGGCGATGCAGCAGGTGGGGCTGGTGACACCTGACCGGAGGCGCCTCCGTAGGCTCGTCGTGGTATTCAGTCAACATGTCCTCAATGAAGAACTCCGAGTTGATGTCGGTGTCCACCGCCTCGTCCTTCCATGCCCAAGCCGCCGGTTCGTTGAAGGCGACGTCCCTGGACACGACGGCGCAGTGCGTCGCAGGATCATAGAAGCGCCACGCCTTGGAGCCTTGTTCATAGCCGATGAAGACCACTGCAGTTCCCCGATCATCGAGCTTCTTCAGGTGCGGCTTCGTGACCTTGACGTACGCGACGCAGCCGAATGTGCGCAGGTGCCGAACATCGGGCTTGTAGCCATGCCATGCCTCGAAAGGTGTCATGGCGTCGACGGCTTTGGTGGGCGCCTGGTTCAGGAGGTAGACCACAGTGGCCACGGCCTCCCCCCAGAATGTCGCCGGCATGTTGCGGCTCTTGAGCAGGCCACGCGCCATGGAGACCACCGTCTGGTTCCTCATCTCGACGACGCCGTTCTGCTGCGGCGTGTATGGCGCCGTGTGTTAGACGCGTGATGTCGTGCTCGGCGCAGTACGTCTCGAACGTGATAGAGGTGAACTCACCTCCGTTGTCCGTGCGTAGAACGCAGAGTTGTCGGCCGGACTCCACTTCCACGTGTGCCTGGAACAGCTTCAAGGCGGCGAGCGCGTCGCTCTTGGCGGCGAGCAGCACAACCCACATGTATCGACTGAAGTCATCATCAAGCAGCAGGAAGTGCTTCTTACCACCAGGGGTTGCAGGCGTGATCGGCCCGCACAAATCGCCGTGCACGAGGTCCAGGAGCCCCTTGGCACGCCACTTTGCCTGCGATGGGAAGGGACTTCTCTTGAGCTTGGTGGTGACGCAGTCGGAGCAGAGTTGGTGGATGTGGTCGACAACGGGGAGCCCCTTGACCATCTCCTTCTGGCCCAGCTTGCGCAGCGCATCGAAGTGCAAATGTCCGTATCGCTCGTGCCAGAGCCACGCGCCGTCGGTGTGACGCGCGGCCAGGCAAAGCGGCGGAGCGATGGTGACGCGCAGCAGGTAGAGGCGGTTCGCCGACCGCTCCACCCGAGCGAGGAGTCGCTGCTGGCTGTCCCAGATGCGGAGGAGCCCGTCGGTGATGCGGACGTTGCAGCCGCCCTCGTCGAGTTGGCCGAGGCTCACGATGTTCGTGGTGAGCCTCGGGATGAAATACACCCCCGTAAGCGGAGTGAGCTCGCCGGTCTTCGACTGGAAGGCGACGGTGCCGGCTCCCTCGATGGCGACCTCGGATCCATCACCGAAGCGGACAGATCCGTGGATCTGCGTGTCGAGGTTGGTGAACGCGCCGTGGCATCCCGACATGTGGTTGGTGGCCCCTGTGTCGAGGTACCAGAGGCCCTCATCACGGTCCACCTCATTGTCGAGCTGCGCGAAGACCTTGGCCTCCACGAGTCGGATGGGGCGGCGCTGCGGCGGCGGATCGACGGCGGCACTGCTTGGGGATGAGTTGGCGGCGCGGCTTGGGGAAGAGTTGGAGAAGAGGGTTGCCGACGCCATCAGCAACACGGGCTCATTCTCCTCTTCAGCTTGGGCCAGATGGGCCTAAGCCCGGCGCTTGCTGCGGCAGTCCCGGGTCCAGTGGCCCGGCCGGCGGCAGAACTTGCAGTAGGGGCCGTCTTTCGCCTGGGCCGGTGCCGGGCCTTTGCCATCACGGTGCGCCGGCTTGGAGCCGTTGGAGCCGCCGCGACCGCACCCCTTGAACCGGCCATCGCTTTTCTTGCTGTGCGCCTTGCCTGCCGCCGCCCTTCTCGCCATCGCTGATCTTCATCTTGGCGCGCCACTCCTCCTCGCACATGAGGAGGCGTCCTTGGCCGTCGGTGACGAGAGCCTTCTTGTGCCATTGCTCGATGGCGCGGAGACGACTGGCGCACTCCTTCACGGACATGGTGTGGACGTCCATGAGAGACTCGATGGAGATGGCGACCTGGGCGAGGTGGTCGGGGGCAAGCTGCAGCATCTTGTGCACGATCTCCACGTTGATGACGTCATCACCGAGGGTGCGAAGGTCGTTGGCGAGGCCGACGACGCGGGCGGAGAAATCTTCCGCCGTCTCGTTGTCCTTCCACACGAGCGCCGCGAAATCCCGTCGGAGCTGCTGGGCGTTGGACTCGCGGACGCGCTCGACGCCGACGCGGATGATCTTCACGGCCTCCCACGCCGCTTGCGCAGTGCGCTTGCCACGAAGTGAGGGAAGCATCTCCAGCGGGACCGAGCGCAGGATGACAGCCAGCGCCAAGCGGTCGTCGCGGTACTCGACGGCATCGCCCTCCTCTGGCTCGATCGCGTACCAGATGCCCTGCGCCTCCATGTTTACCTACATGAGCATGGCCCACTCCTGATAGTTGGAGCGCGTGAGCGTTGGGTATTGGACGGAAGCGGTCGACTCCTTCACGGTGCGCTGGATGACGACCTCGGTGGGGCGGCGACCGCGGCGAGGTGGCGGCGACACGGAGGCGCGCCGGCCCACAACGATGCGGTCATGGCGTGGTGGAGTGAGCGGCCGGAACACAGTGGCTCGGATCGGGTCGACATCACAGGTCCCTTGATCTAGCTCTGAGGCCAATTGTCAGCTGGAATCGCTCCAGCCAAGTTCAATCAAACCAAAGAACGTGATGGCGCCATAGCTTGAGATCACCAGAGGCGGCCCGTAGGACTAGCTGCGGAGTAGTCACCTTGCCATTGAATTGCAAGTCATTGCGGCATTTCCATATGTTCCAAAGCACTGCTGTTATGATCGCCGAGCGGATGCGGGAATCAGTATCAGGTAGTTGTTGGCATGAGCCAAAGATCCCTAAACGATGCGAATAGGGGTGCACAATCCCATCCAAACACGCCGAGCACGAGGGCATTGAAGGAGGATATGATGCTGATCTTCAACGTCTCCGCAGTAGGCACAGAAGCATCAGTCGATGATGCATCACCGGTGAAGAAGGATTGCAGATGGTAGGCGGTGGTGATGAACAAGCCAGAGGAAGTGCTTGTATCTCGGTGTGGCGGCGTTGTTCCAGATGGCATCGGCAAACACATCAATAGGCCGAGACTCCATCTGCCGGGCATAGAAGGCCGAGGCAGTGAAGGGAGCCATTGCATCGCCAATTCCTCGGATATCATCTCCTTGCGGATCCATTGGCTGGAGTGCCAAGAACAGCATGTCGCGTTCAGCTGCTGCAGTGGAGGATAGGCGGCCTTCTAGGTGGAAGTCCCAAGTGTTCCCGACTCTGCAGTCACCGACTATGGCGTTCGGCCTCTGGCAGAACGACAATAGTGCTGGGAACATCTCCGACAGGGGCATTGGGCCAACCCAATGATCCAACCAAAAACTTGTGAAAGCATTGTTGCCCAAATGGACCTGGTTAGAAGCTCTGAGCTGTGACAGCACCTTGAGCAGCATACGCTAGGTAGGCGTGTCCAGGTGGTGAGGGTCCCCAAGGTTGCGGCCCATAGCAGGGCCATACATGCGGTGGTTATTGCCACGACGTAGTAGGCGGCTGGAGCAGCTTGTTCCAGAATTTGCACAGCAGGCCGTAGTTTTGCAGTGAGAGGTTTTTGACGCCCAGAGTGAACTTTAAAGATGAAATGATTATCCTTCTTTTACAACAAGTATAGGAACGAAGCCCCATGCGGAGGACCTGCGCTAATGCATGGCAGCTCCACTTCTGGAATGGGTGAGAATGCTGAATGATATCCGAAGGAGATTGCAGTGGATCAGAAGGGATGGGGGCCTATGCACAGGAGTCGTTAGCGAGATTGTGGGTAATGCTGCAGCTGATAATATGGGTCTGCGCCTCCCCACCTTTCTTTGGAGCCTATGTAGTGGGTCCAACATGAAGAGTACGATGGACCCGATCCGAGTAAAAAAAGTTTCATTTGTCTTAAAAAATATTTTTAATTCTTTTTATAATATGGATTTGATATAATACAACTGGTTGGATCAATGGATATATATATATATGGTCGTCTCATCTCTCATGGCCCAAAAGGAGTGTGCATGTGTCCTCTAACAACATTGACTGGCCAGACTGGACTTTTCACTATTTTACGGCTCTTAGCTTGATTAGTCATGCACGACTTAGCTGCATGGACCAAATAAATCTGAACACATGATTATTAAACTATTTCCTCCCTTCCATGAAGAGTACAATTCTAGCTTTTTTTCTCCAAAAGATTAAGTGTGGTATGAAAAGACTCCCATGCCCATCCACATAACTAATTAGACTTCCTAACATGGTGGCTAGAAGTTAGTTTGACATGTAAATAAATTAGATCTAACTATTTACTTATGCAGGTAATTTGTAGGATTGCACTCTTTTATGAGATTTTTTTATTCAAATGCTAGAATTGTATTCTTTTTATGAGACGGAGAGAGTAAAGTCCAATACCATAGGATGAATCTATTAAGGAATGCAAACGACAAGAACAGTAACCAGAAACGTATAGTGCGCACAAAGATCTCCAACACGATGCCTCCCAGGAGCTCACGACCATGGTTTTCACCCGGATAAGACCATGGTGGACAAGGTGGAAACCATGACAAGACCTCCAAGGAGGAAAAATTGTGCTCGTACGCGTCGCCATCATCGGCATCGGCATCGGCAAAGAACCGGGCAAGGCTTTCGCCCGAATATGCATTCCACACCACCATAGCTCGCAGGTCACCGAGCTAGTGCAAACTTCGCCACGTCCACAAACACCAACAGCTGTGAGCGTAAGTGCACGGCCATGACCCATTAGGAAGCTGGTGGCAGCCCCAACCCCCTGCCAAGGGTCAGATTGGGGCCCAAATAGGACGGATCTGACCATGGAAATAGCTTGAAGGAGGGATTGGAGGGGCCACCATCACCACCAAAGTGTTAGATTAATTGGGACAATGGCCTATTAGAAATAATCAATAAATCCCAAGGCACATGACACATGGAAGTTGAGAAGGCTTTTGCCATTTTGATCATGGCTTGATGACTAGTAACTAACATGTGGTTAGTGACTAGTAAAGATTAGTGGTTTGTGGCCATTGAATTGTTGTCATCAAACATAGTAACATACATCTCAATGGATGGAAATTACTACCTTAATGGCAATGAGTTGGGCAGCCAAAGGACCATCTTTGCTGGCATTTTCATGGCATTGACATGGGCAGCCAAAGGTCCATCTTTGATGGCTTTTCATGGCATTAACATGGTAGTTAAATGTCTCTCTTATGGTGGTCTTTGATGGCATTGAGTTGGTAACCAAAGGTTTCTCATAGTGCTCTTCCATGGCATTAACCATGGCAACCAAAGGTCACATATGGTACCTATAAGGGAGGCACCCCTCCATTGTCTTCCATAAACAACACACGAAGGTTCCATTGCTGCACTGTGCACTTGTTCTTCTCTGTTCCGGTGTTCTGTGTGCACGGACTTCGCCGGAAGAGCAGGCCTCCGAAGCTACGCCCTCATCGAGACTCTGCACCCGAGGAGTAGAGGAGCAATCAAGTTTTTGGGGAGCGCATAGGCGCGACTGCTCGCTGCGTTCATCTACTTCCTGGAGGCGCATCGTCACTGCGATCATCTGCACTGCATCAACCCTTGATCGACTACATCGAACAGGCTTGACTAGCGATGTCAAGTAACGGCGCATCCGGTTCCCTTGGAACTGGCCCCGCCTCTGGGTACTTTCTTATGAACCTCCTATGTTCTTTCCTCATGTCCTATATGTCTTTTAGAACAATAAATTATGCATATGTTTATGCAACTCTTTATGTCATGACTTATGCTTTAATTCAGATTAAAATAAACCGTAAAATGCCTCTAATTCCAACACAAAGGACATGGATGTATGACAACCACCACATGGCAGGGTGGGCAGGCCAAGCTTGGCTGATCCACTGAGGAGACGCTAGGACGAGGGAGTGGTCTCCCACCTCGACCCTGTCTCAACAACGGCCGGGATTTTGAGCCCCATCGTGAACCAGCCGCAGCCCTATCTCCCTGTTCAAGGGCAGTTCCAGGATCTGTGAGGCTAGATCTGGCCATGGGAGGCCGTTTGGAAGGGAACCAGGGAGCTGCATCTGCTTGGCTCAAGTGGACCTTGGAGGAACGAAGGAAGAGGAAAGAGAGAGAGAGAGAAACACATCGGTGCCACTCAGAGACTCCACTGGCGCTGTCACCACTACGCGTAACCGGTGCCAGCTGGCTGTGGTAGAAGAGGCCGCGTTGGGCAGAGATTGGGTCCTGCGGTGACGATGGGTGGGTTCGTCCTCGCGTCGCCCCAAGGGAGATGATGCGAGAGCTATAGGACAATTCTCCAAGACCGTCCTTTCGGCGAGCTATAGGACAATTCTCCAAGACCGTCCTTTCGGCGAGAGCTATAGGACAATTCTCCAAGACCTCATATCACTTTCGTCCTTTCATTCGATGTGATCGGCCTACTGTCCTATGAAGTCTTTTTCTCGATGACTAAACTGTGAGTATCTGAGAGAGTTGTTGTCCCTTGTGCTTTCTAGTCATTCTCTACAAGTCTAAACAATCACCTCCGTCGGTTTTGGGTAGAAAATTCTGAAGGAACTTACAAAAAGCTTTAGGAGGCCTTGAAAAGGAATTTCGGAATGATTTTGTTAATTAACAATTCGTCCAATTTTGTCCGGATCAACATCATGCAAACTTCTAAATTGTGGCTAATGCACACAGATCCATCATCAAGTCAAAGTCTTCCTTGATTACGACAAGCGCCGGTCCAGCGAGGATGCAATGACGCATATACATCACATGTACATGGTTGGTTCAGAAAGGTTTTTCGGGGCGTGGTAGACAACATAGAACATATTTGCGTGGCGTTGCACCCTGCACGTCTGCACGCTTGCACATCATATATAGCCAAGAAGATTCCCGGTACATGACACAGGCATCTCTCACCTTTAGAGTCCATACTCCATTGAACATCCATACACACACATGGCAGACATTGTGATGCTCAGGAGCAGCTTGCTACTGATCGTGGTCATGGCCATGGCTGCATCACCGTCTGCCACCACTCCTCTAAGAACCAGCAACAACACCGACCTTGCCGCGCTGCTGGCTTTCAAATCACATCTAAAAGATCCTTTCGGCTTCCTCGCCAACTGGACGGATCATACGTCCTTCTGCGACTGGACCGGCGTGTCGTGCAGCCGGCAACGGTGGCCGCAGCGGGTCACCATGATTGAGCTTCCAGGTTTGACACTTCAAGGAGAGCTCACGCCATACCTTGGCAACCTCTCTTTCCTGCGTGTGCTTGACCTCATGAGCACAGGCCTTACAGGCTCCGTCCCCAATGATCTAGGAAGATTGCGTCGTCTTTTATATCTTAATCTTTGGAATAATAGTTTGTCCGGTACAATCCCAGCTTCCATAGGTAATCTCACGAGGCTCCAGAGTCTTATTTTAGGCCTGAACCAATTCCAAGGGTCAATTCCAAAAGAGTTGGTAACCCTGCATAATCTTAGAAACCTCTCTCTGGAAGCAAATTACCTCAGCGGCCAGATGCCAAACTTTTCATCTAGCAGCACGCCTTCATTGGTTTTCTTGTCAGCTAATAACAATAGCCTCTCTGGGTGCATACCACAAAGTATTGGTTCCTTATCCATGCTTCGACTTTTGTTCTTGAGCTATAATCAGCTCACCGGTCCAGCACCTTCTACCATCTTCAACATGTCAAAGCTTGAGATCATGTATCTTCGAGAGAACAACCTATGTGGGCCTGTACCTGGCAACGAAAGCTTCAAGCTACCAATGTTGAGAGACATACATTTATCTATGAACAATTTCACGGGTCAGATTCCACTGGGACTTGCAGCATGCAAGCACCTTCAAATACTTAGCCTATATTCAAATCAATTCATGGATGTTGTGCCTACATGGTTGGCTCAGCTATCAAAACTCACCAATGTTGGTTTGGGTGACAATAGCCTTGTTGGGACCATCCCCAGTGAGCTCGGCAACCTCACTAAGCTCAATGGTCTTGATATTGGGCGCTGCAACCTAACTGGACAGATTCCATTAGAATTGGGAAAATTGAAAGAACTCACCTATCTACATCTCATATATAACCAGCTGACGGGTCCCATTCCACCATTCATTGGGAACCTATCTAAGTTGACCTTTATCGATTTATCACGTAACCAGCTGACTGGACCCGTGCCATCGACTCTTGGAAACCTTAGGTCTCTCGAGTTCCTTTCTATTGTGTACAATCAACTAAATGGTGACCTTGGTTTCTTGGTCAGCCTTGGCAACTGCCAGCAACTTCAGAAATTTTTCATAGGATACAACCCTTTCACCAGCGGATGTCTTAATCCTGACCATGTGAGAAATCTCTCGACTAACCTTGAAATGTTTGATGCCAGCGGGAATCAGATAATTGGCAACCTTCCAGCTACTCTATCAAACCTAAGTGCTCTCCGTGTCATATCCTTTGCGAACAACCAACTAAGCAATGCTATCCCAGAATCCCTCACGGCTTTAAAGAACCTCGGGGGACTTGACCTCTCTATGAATAACATATCTGGGTTAATGATGAAAAATATTGGTATGCTAAGGAGTCTTGATACATTGTATCTCTACAACAATAAGATCTCTGGATCCATACCAGATGGCATAGCAAACCTTACAATGCTTCGATACCTTGATTTATCTTATAACAAATTGACATCAAATTGCACTGAATTATTTCATCTTGATAACATCGTAGGACTAGATGTGTCCAATAATTTCCTTGGTGGTGCACTGCCTTCTGATGTCAGCAACATGCACTCAATATATGAAATGGATCTTTCAAATAACCAATTGATTGGCCGCCTACCATATTCACTTGGAAACCTTCAGATGTTAACCTACTTGAATCTTTCAAAGAACTCCTTGGAGGGTTCAATCCTAGATTCATTTCGCAATTTGAGAACTTTAGAAGCATTGGACCTTTCTAGGAACAATCTTTCAGGAACTATACCAAATTACCTTGTCAATTTCACCTACCTTTCTAATCTGAACCTCTCGTTTAATAACCTTGAAGGTCAGGTACCAAACGGTGGTGTTTTCTCAAACCTAACCTTTGAGTCATTGATGGGGAATCTTGGGCTGTGTGGAGGTCCTCCACATCTAGGACTTTCACCATGTCCAGATAAAACTCACCCAACCTCTTGTCAATACTTCCTGAAGTTTGTACTTCCTTCTGTGACCATAGCGTTTGGTGCCATTGCTGTTTGCTTGTACATACTGAGAATAAAGAAGCCAGATGTTAAAGCTTCTATTGAGATGCATGATATGATTAGACATAGGTCAGTTTCCTACAACGAAATTGTCCGTGCCACTGATAATTTCAGTGAGGGTTACCTACTTGGAGCTGGAAGCTCTGGCAAAGTTTTCAAGGGCCAACTATATGATGGTATGGTTGTGGCTATAAAAGTGTTAAACATGCAGGTACTTCATGTCATGCAAAGGTTCGATGCTGAATGTAAAGCGTTGCGGATGGCCAGGCATCACAACCTCATAAGGATACTTGGAACTTGTTCCAACTTGGATTTCAAAGCATTACTGATACAGTACATGCCTAATGGTAGCCTGGAGGAACACCTGCACAGTGGAAGCAGGCCATATATGGGGTTCCTCACAAGGCTGAGCATCATGCTAGACATATCAATGGCGATGGAGTATCTGCACCATGACCATCACGAGGTTGTCCTGCACTGTGACTTGAAACCCAGCAATGTGCTACTTGATGATGAGATGACTGCGCATGTGGCGGACTTTGGCATCGCGAAGTTATTGTCAGGAGACGACAACTCCTTGATTTCAGTAAGCATTCCAGGGACAATTGGATACATGGCGCCAGGTATTGATAATTGCTCGCATAATTTTAGTGTCAATATTTCTTTGGCAAGACATGCTGTTCATCTTTAAACCACATTATATGCTTAAGCTGTTCAAAACTTTTCTTTGACAGAATATGCTTCCATGGGAAAGGTGTCGCGGAAGAGTGACGTGTTCAGCTTTGGAATCATGTTGCTTGAGGTCTTTACTGGGAAGAGGCCTACAGATCCCATGTTTATCGAAGGATTGAGCTTGAGACAGTGGGTCTCTCTAGCATTTCCAGCAAGGCTCATAGACGTTATAGATGCCACGCTATTGCAAGATGAAGAAATCTGCCACATATGCTTTGATCACCAGAACGGCACTTCTCTGGGATCTTCTTCGCCGACTAGCACGAGTAACAATGTTCTCGCATCAGTATTTGAGCTGGGCCTGATGTGTTCGAGTGAGTCAGATGGGCATAGGATGGCGATGGATGGTGTAGTCACGAAGCTCGAGGACATCGAGAAGGATTATCATTCCACGTTAGTGCAGGCAATGCAGAGGCCTCCGCATTACTAGTTTAGGTAATACAACTGGTGATCCTTGTCACTCGTTCTATATGGAGACTATAATGGAATCTCCTGACATCTCTTCCTGAGAAACACGAACAGAGTTTGAGTACCGTCAGCTGTAGAAACAACACCAGATCATCGCCAATTGTATTCTATTGTTACCTCTTAAAAGTTGGTCCGCCACCTGATGTAAACCTCTCTCTAATTTTTCCAAAGCTTTACTGAGTAGTGAGTACAGTTAGGAAAATTAAAAATACTGAAACATCAGTTTGCTCACTTTTGGCTGAGAAACACTTGTGGCCAGGTACCAATCTAGTTCACTAGAGTAAAATACAATTTACAGCAATAGCCTACACAGTTACTGAATCATGTTCATTTTCCTCTGGAACCTTCTGTTCATGGTTTGAGAGACATCAACCATTTCAACAGAAACATCTCACAGCAAGAACCGCTGGATGCATGGACATGCACATTCCAACATAAAACAGAACGCAGCAGGAAATGCATAAACACATCTGGTTTTAACCCTCTATAAGCTATTCAGGATACCAACTGATGAGATCAAACCCACACACGTGTGGTCTCTCCTTGGATAAATACTCTCTTGGATTTAAGGTAACCGAATAGATCCATACCATTACCAGAAAAAAAAACTTTCATTGTGTGACCTACAGCGGGTAACGACTTAATAGCATGACAGTAATACAGCATCTATAGAGTTAGTACTGATACCATTATTCTATAGGATCAGATACAACCCGATCAAAGACACATGTCACCTCTAGCATAGGATCCTGGAAATAGCTTAACTTCACCTCGTGCGCTGAGCGAGAAATTTGCTCAGTGCTAGTGGCCGCGTTTGTTTCCTTCAAAGGTTAACAAATTTCTAAAAATGAACAAAAGGTGTTTGGAAAGAGAGACAAACGAACCAAGCTGCATCCTTTGAGCAATGCTAAAAATGCACATTAGTGAACCCTATGAGATAGCGGGTAAAATATTGTTTTCAATGCATGAGACATCATGAGCTAACGCTCGTGCATTAAGCGGAAAAAATTCTCCCACCGCACCGACAATCATTCGCTAAGGGTTTCTTCCAAAGCAAAATGGAATTCTAGACAATGCCAAAAAGCTTTTAATACAATTAAGTAAAGAAATTCAGACAACCATTGGCTATCATTTTATTACAGCCAAATATTCTTCAAACATTCATGGGTATTTCTAGGATTTCACACTATAAAAATATCTCCTCTATCTTGGCGGATCCGACTGTAAGAGGATTCTTCGTATCTTGTCCCCTCAAGGCTTTATTGGTGCTTTTGATCGTCAGTTGCATCATGGCTCCCTCCAAAATCCATCGCCTCCTGACGGGCTCAACCTTCGAGCAAGCCCCTTCAACTTCCTCCGGAGGTATCTCGACTTCTCCAAACCTACCAAATCAAAAGACTTGTTTAGGAAAAACATTAATCCTTCTCCAAGGGTTGCCTGGATTCTGAAAGTCATTCCCCAACAAGCGGGTAGAAAATTGTTTTCAATGTATAAGTCATCATGGAGCCAATGCTCGTGGCCTAAGTGGGAAATTTTCTCCCGTTGGACCTACAATCATTTGCTAACGGTTTCTTCTAAAGCAAAACAGAATTCTAGCAAAAAATGCCCAAAAAGCTTTTAATACAATTAATTAAAGAAATTAAGACAGTTGACCAATGGCTATCAGTTTTGTAGCGATCTTACCCGAGAAATGGGCCCACTTAAGTATATTGCACCTTCCATTGGTGCTAATACACGAAAATGTTCCCAAGTGCGGATTCGACCGTCGAGTCAAGCTCGACTAACTGCTACTGAAGATCGTCCGTTCATACGCTCACTCGAAGGTGAGTTTCCAAAGATCACATCATCCCACAATTCAAATTACAACAAGTTTCAGAGTTATTACAACCAAATTGAAATGATAAATAAAGTAGTTCGAGTTCATGCAGCGGAAAGTAAACGAGATACTAGCGACGATCCATAGTATCGTCACGATGAAGTCAGCCGTGACACTACTCCTCACGATCCTCAGGAGAGGTCGGCTCCCACTCGATGCTGTAACCAGGAACAAGCTGGGAGGCCCAAGCCATAGAGGCAGCTACCTCCTGAGGGGACGGTCCTGATTTAGTTTCTCTGTGAAGGAGATGATTTTTCACTGAGTAATTTATTTTCTGTGATTTATTTGCCAAAACAGCAGGGTATATGTTTGGAAAATCATAACTCTAAATACACTAGGAATTTTTGTGCACCCTTTGCGCATTAAGCTAATGATAATCACCCTAACAACATATCCCAAGCTCAGCTCCAGTGCATGTGTAGATTTTGAACTATGATGAAAAGTGCTCAAAATGAAATGAATTTATATTTCAAAATCTAAAGCTCAACTGAGTGAGGTGCAAAGGAAGAAGTTGGCCTTCTAGATTCACTGGTCACTACAAAATTGGTTTGGCATTTTTCTGATTTTTCTACAATTTTCTACGAATTTTTGAAGATCTCAGCGAATTAAAACTTAAATATAGAATCTATTTTACGCGGGGAACCCTGGAAGTTTTGAATCTCTTACAAACAAGTCCCTACATTTTGCGCTCGGCCCCCTGGAAAGAGGTTGAAGACACACCGAGGTCCTCGAGTTCGCCGGCGAGCTTACGCCGGCCAAACGGCGGCGGGTCCGGGCCGGGGAAGTGGGGGAAAAAGAAGAGGGGCTCACCGCGGTCCTTTTGAGCTAGGTCTCGAGGTCGGGGATGGCCGGAATCGAGGTCAGCGACGGCGGTGGCGGCTCGGCTTGCTCCAGCGAGCGGTGACCGGCGACGTCGGGGTCGGAGAAGGTCGGGGAAGAGGTCGGTGAGCACCAGTGCGGCACGGGGAAGCTGTTGGTGCCCTCGGTTCGGCCGAAGGAGGAGCGTAGCGAGCTGTGCACGTGCGCGGGCGGCGGCGGAGAGCTCGGTCAACTCCGGCGAGCTGCGCCGGTGGCTGCGGTGGCGGAGACGGGTTGGGGATTGGTCGGGGAGTGGCAGTGGAGGATGGGGAAGCTAGTGAGAGCCTCGGTTTGTCCGGAGGAGCAGTGGAGAGGGCTGCTCACGAGAGCGAGCTCGGCGGCGCCTCTGTGAACTCCGGCGAGGGTTTTTCCGGCGTGGAAGAGAGGGGAACTGTTTGGGGCTTAAGTAGGAGTGAGAGGGGAGGAAGGGCGTGCTCGGGAAGCACGGGATGGAGGCTGGGACAGCTCGGTGAGCTGTCGCGGCGACAGCGGCTCTGCCGCGGCCGTTGGCGCCTTTTCCCGGCGTCAACGCGCGCGCAGGCGAGCTGCAGGCGGCAGGCACGCGTGGGCGAGGCGAGAAGACAGCGCGGGGAAGGAAAAAGGGGCACACGGGGGCGCAAAAGTCGTGCGTTGGACCGATGGGCAGCGGCGGCGACGGCAAAATCCGGCGGTCCGCGGCGGCGACGCGACGGCGAGGCGAGGGTCAGCGCTACAGTGCCTCCCCGGCCACGCGACCTTGCCAGAAGCGTGCGCCGCGAGCGGGGACACACAGCCACGCCATTGGTCGGCTCAGGCGTGGACGGACGGCGACAGGAGCTGCCGGCGGCGAGCTCGGGCACGCACGAGCGCGGCGTGAGCGACCCGTGAGCGCGCCGTGAGCGGGCAAAGGTCAACTTGGTTGGCATGGCTCAAACTCCAAAAATTTGAACGTGGCTCGAAAATCTTCCAACATGAAAGTTGTTTAGAATTTCATGAGACATGTCCCTGCACTAGAGATTTGGATAAAAAGTTGAAAACTTGGCTGTAATTCAAAAGGGGGTAATTCCCTGTTTTGAACTGAATTTCTGAAATTCAAGGGGCTAGATGGAAAAATTGGCCAAAGTGCCTAAAGAGGCAAAGTTCAGAAATGTGAAGATGTACAACTTTGCTTTTTGGAGATTTCGAAGTTCTGTGGTAAAATCTTGAGATTTGGCTAAGATTTCATTTCAGCTTTGAATTTGAATTGGAAATTTCAAATTCCAAGTTTAGGGTTTGAATTTTGAGATGCTTCCAAGCATTTTTAGGCTATGGTTTGAAAAAGGAAGTTTCTTGGTTTGACTTATACTCCAACTTTCACATTTGCACTTTTTCAAGTTTTTAGCAAGTTTTTCAAGTTTCTTTACTGCTCCATTTAAACTGTTTTTGACTCAATTTGTGAAATTTTTCCTTATTTCCCTCAATTTGACTTTTGAATCATGCTTAGCTTAACTTTAAACATTGTTTTAGTGTTAATTAACACCAGGGGTGTTACAAGTTTATTACAACCAAATATTCTTTGAATATTCATGGGTATTTCTAGGATTTCATACTGTAAAAATATCTCCTCTATCTTGGTGGGCCCAACTGCCAAAGGATTGTTGGTATCCGACCCCCTCAAAGGTCTTGGTCTTTTTGATCGCCGGTTGCATCGTGGCTCCCTCCAAAGTGTGTCGCCTTCCTATGGGCTCAACCTTCTAGCGAGCCCCTTCGGCTCCCTCCGAAGGTTCTCGACTTCTACGAATCTGCCAATTCAAAATACTTGTTAAGTAAAATCAAAATACTCCGGAGTTATTTCCCCAACAAGCAGGCAACACATTGTTTTCAATGCACGAGCCATCATGGAGCCAACCCTTGTGTGCTAAGCGGGAATTTTTCACCCATTGCACCGACAATCGTTTGCTAACGGTTTCTTCTAAAGCATAACGAAATTCTAGCAATAAATGCCCAAAAACTTTTAATACAATTAATTAAAAAATTAAGACAGTTAACCAATGCCTATCACTTTATTACAGCAAAATATTATTAGAATATTCATGGGTATTTCTTGTATTTCACACTATAAAAATATCTCCTCTACCTTGGTGGGCCCGACTTCCAAAGGATTCTTTGTATCCGGCTGCCTCAAGGGTTTCTTGGTGCTCTTGATCGTTGGTTGCATTGTGGCTCCCTCCAAATCACGTCGCCTCCTGACGGGCTCAACCTTTGAGAGAGCCCCTTTAGCTCCCTCCGAAGGTCTCTCTACTTCTCCGAGCCTACCGAATCAAAAGACTTGTTAAGGAAAATCATTAATTCCTCTCCATGGGTTGCACGGACTCCGAAAGTCATTCCCCCTAACAAGAGGGTAACACATTCTTTTCATTGCATGAGCCGTCATGAAGCCAACGCTCGTGTGCTAGGCAGGAAATTTTCTCCCGCTGTGCAGACAACCGTTCGCTAACGGTTTTTTTCTACAGCGTTACGAAATTCTAGCAATAAATGCCCAAAATACTTTTAATAAAATTAATTAAAGAAATTAAGACAGTTGACCAATGCCTATCACTTGATCCTCATGATACATGTGCGGAATATTTTTCATGCATGTAATTTGTGGTCCATGGATGAATAATTGATGGAGAAAGAAACGCCAGAACAACAACGGCCATCAGTAATAAAGTCCTAGTTAAATTCTGCCAAAATGTATTATAGCCCTAGGTAAAATCTGCCAAATTTTATCCTGGGGTAGATTGTATACAATTTATGGCCGATCATGGGTGATTTGACTAGTAGGCTCCTCGATAGTCTATATAAGCACACCCCTTTCTCCATCCTTTCACCATCACCACTCAGCACCACCGTTTCCAAAGCCTCCCATTCTCGTGTGTAGCTGAGCTAGCGCGCCCGGCATGGGTCGTCAGAAGCTGAAGCTCCAATGGATCACCGACCGGGAGACCCGGAAGGCGGCGTACAAGAGGCGGTGCCGGAGCCTGATGAAGAAGACCAGCGAGCTCGTCACGCTCACCGGCACCAAAGCCTGCGTGGTGGTGTACGGCGAGTCCGACGATGTCGCCGGAGCCATGGCGCCGGTGCCGGAGGTGTGGCCCTCCTCTGCGGAGGCCACAACACTCCTCACGAAGTTCAAGGAGATCCCCGACGACAGCAGGTTGAAGTGGACGAGGAACCATGAGCAGCACCTCGAGGAGAGGGTCTTGAAGGTACGTGAGGAGGCCAAGAGGCTGGAAGCCAAGAACTCTGAGTTTGCTACCTCCAAGCTCCTCCATCAGAGCTTGGCTGGGCTTCGACCTGGCCTTGAGGGTACCACGTCCATGGAGCTCGTGAAGCTCAATGACATGGTGGTGGAGAAGATGGGTAAGCTTTGGGCTCGGATGCTGGAGCTTGGCCTCGTTGGGGAGGGTGTCCATGATGCGCACCCGCCGCGGCTACCGGCGATCGGAGGGGAGCTTGATGCCGTGGTAGGTGGTGCCTTGGGAGTAGCCGGTGGTGGTGGCCATCCACCGATGGCCATGAATGATAATGGAGGGGAGCTTGCTGCCGTGGTTGGTGGTGCCTTGACAGCTGGTGATAGTAGCGGCGGCGATGGCGGCCCGAGCGGCGGCGGATCGGATGCCGTGGAAGCTTTCAGTCAGGGATGTGCCATGGGATTCCCATGGGCACGGGAGTGAGCTAGGATTCTAGGAAGAAGAATGCATGCGTTGCCAGCTTAGAGATGGTTTTTATTATTTTTTTTGTTGCGTCGTGTTGTGAGTCTTGTGTCGTCTTAGAGTTGCTATCAGTCGTTGGTGATTTCAGAGTTTAGCAATACGGATGCAGCATGCGTCCGTGTATTTGTTTCAATTTTTTTCGATATTTTCGTGTTTGTTGGTCAAAGAAATTAAGTGGTATTGCTGGCATAATGTTACCTTTTATGTTATGGCATTATATTGTTATATATTATATCCGGGAGAAGTTTTATTTTTATATGAAATGTGAGGTACTGATAATGGTATATGTATGCATTATACTAGAAGGCTGCTGTCAAACAAATCAGAATTACATTACATGAAATTTAGTCGACGTGTATAGCTAGTATTTTGCTACTACGTTAGCGCTGGTAAAGATCTGTCGTACGAGGCATGCATTCCATCAAGCGAACAGGTGTCATCCTTGTAATCAAATCAGCATAGGAAAAAAACTGTTTTAAGAGTCTATCAAAATTCTAGTTCAGCATCATATATGAATAAACCATCGAGTGAGCAATTGCAAGGAAAAAGGGTACAATTATGGAACAATAATGTCTGCTGAGGAGCAAGCCTCCTTTCCCCTGTTGAAAGAAAAAGAAGTGCAAATAAATACATTTAACAATCACATTAACAAACTTGTTCTGTAACACATTGTAAAAATCACAGCAACATGATAGTAGAATAAATTCTGCTTTTAGATCACAGATTATCCTTGACAGCAAAGTAATCAAACAGATATTAACATCAACATTTCTAGAAACGTAGAATGCTAGTAAAGAGAGCAAAAAGTTTAACTTACCGTTGCTACTCCAGTGTTCTTGTGATCTAGAAGATGTTTTTTCACATGAGGAACTGGAGTTGCATGGACCATTTGACTAGTTTCTATAACAAAATATAATTGACCATAAATAACAGAATTTTGGGCGCAATGGAAACAATTTATTAGTAAAGCAAAGTAGTATAATCTGACTAGGAACCAGGAAATTTTGGTCTGTACGTAATCCCTAATACACAGCCGAGATTATTATTAGGACAAACAACTGATGAAGTGCCGGTATTTCCTTGGCAGATCATGTCTGGCTTGCACGACGACGAGCAGTTTAATGGACCGCATAAAATTCACGCCTTCTCGAATTAATATCCATTACTGTCGGAAGCCTACATAAGGTTAAGAGAATATCCAATAATGCATCATCGTCTACAAATATATTACCAGTAAAATATTATGATAGTTGGGTCAACTTAAATCCCTAGTAAACTTAACTAGGAAAATCGACGCCCATCATATACTAAAATTTATCTGGGTATTTTATACTTACACTTCTACGGTTCATGGGAGTGTAAAACGCATGTATTTTGAGTTCTGAAATCCTTGTATTTCCTGTATATGTGATTTCTGTGCGTTTGATAATACCCTTTGCCATAGTAAGTTCTCCGGTCCCTCCAACGATGCTCCACTCACCATTTATTTGGGAAGTCCCAGATATTTGTAGTGTGGACCCACTGAACCTGTATTGTGCACAGAAGCATAAAAAGAGAATATGATATACTCTTAGCAACGAAAGGTGTAGGGTTACTTCAACTCGATCAATGCAATACAACTTTTATCAACCATATTACATATCATCTGGTGTGTTGACACAGGGAAAATCGGATGATTATTAGGATTTTTTTCATGAAAAACAGAAGTCAAACTTGTGTCTAGCTAAGAGACCATATATAACGATCTGTTTCTTTTGTAACAGGCAGGAGGAATTGAAAAAAAATGAGTAACTAATAATAGTGCTTGGGAGATACTATTAACAATAATGATAAGTATTAGACACATAAAATGAATGAATTCTCACCTTTCATCGCTGAACACTAATCCAAGGGAGTAGTGCCACATATAATTGGGAGTATTGGCTACTTGAACACCTGTGCCCTGCAGGTGGCCGACGACATTCGCATCGGGACCTGGCCCATCGGTTACAGACCACGAAAATACCCAGGTTGTACCCAACGGCTGCCTGCCTACAGTCGTTACTCCGTTGATGTCCCTCCCAAAATACACCTCCTTGTTGTATAGGGTCATCCTAAGCTCCCGCTGAGCTGGAGCTGTGATGGAATTGGCCATGAGTGTTTTCTGAGGAGAATGATAGATATAGGTTTTCAGTCTTTATAGATGGAGAGAGTGAGGCAGAAGCAGAGCCAGAATGCGTACTCTCACATATGCGGGCTATTTTGCTTTGATGTGTTGCTCTTTTTCTTCAATATAAAATGCAGGACCTATATGCATGGAGGCGACAAAGCCGACAGGGAACGAAGCAACAATGTCATGGAGCCATATGCATGGCAAATCGATCAATTGGTTGGTGGGTGGGTTTGTCGTTGGAGCTGCATATATATACATACGGAAGAATACAAGATAATTATAACCGCATACCACTTGGAAGACCACACATATGTACTACTGATACGATGTCATCAGTTGGCCGATGCGTTTGACATCCTTGAAAGTCTCCGTTGCCGCCTCGTTGTCGTTGGTTCACACATATGTCCCAAGTATTTCAACTTTAATCTATTTTTTCCCAAAATGAATTGACATCTAGCCTTGTCGTTTCTTGGTAGTTAATCTTAGAAATATAGGACGGGTGGCAGCGGGCTGGCGAAGTGGAGAGAAAGGGCAACTGAAAATTTTCGGTAAAAACTGATCTACAGGCTGAATCTGTAAGAGAAAGGGAAGTAGTCAAGAAATCTTTTTAATCCACAGCAGAGAAATGAGCAACAAGGACGCTTACACATGACACAATGTACGGTAATACCAATTTTGTAATAATGAATCAGATGATGTTTCTTAGGCGAAAGATCAAAAGAAATGGCATATACATAAAATTAGAAATTAAAGGTGAGAAAAAACAGCATACTATTCGATGCTCCTCTTCGAGTTAATTAATACAATAGCCAGTTTATATTACCTTTTTTTGGGATTGGTAATATATTTCCCCGTCCGAAAGAAAAAGAATGAGTTGCAAATATGTATATCTAACAATCTCTCGATCAACGAACTTGTTTTCTAACACATTTTATAAAAATCACAGCAACATGACAGTAAAGCGAATCCTGCTTTCAGATCACAGATTTATCCTTAATTTTAACGGCAAAGAAATGGAACAGATAGTAAACATCTACATTTCTACACCCTTATAATGCTACTAGCTAGTAAAGAGAGCGAGAAATTTAAGTTGGTGACAGGCAGAGCGAGTGACCCTGCCAACACTTTGCGTTACTGTTCCAGTTCTCCATCACTCAACAGCTACCACTGCGGTCATCAGCGATAGGGAAACTTGGTGACTGCGACAGGAGGAAAATGGGAGTGTGGGACGGCAACGGGCCAACTGCACAGAGAAATGAGGAGGCTTAATATTTCAAGAAATGAGGAGGCTTGTTTGTAGCAATGCTGCCACACCTTGACCTGGCTCCTATCCATGGTGCAGGTGCATCTGAGACGAGCGTGTCTATTTTTTTATTAAAAAATAACTTTTAACGACAATAAAAAATTTGGATTCCGCCAAAACCTCTTGTAAAAAATTTCTGGTCGATAGTTTATGGTGAAAATTCAAAGCATCACAGTTTGTTCCATAAATTATTTGCCCAGACCATCATACCAATTTTTAATGGCAAAATTTATGAGTTGTCAGTATTTATCCACCGTACATTTTTTGGGTCATACAAGGCGTAAATCTCCTGATCGAAGTAACAAAAAGATAACATATCGGTTTGAATGATTTATCTTGGCTTCAATTCAACTTAAAATTAATTAATCTTATTTGTTCTGCGGATAAAAATTACTGCCCACTCCATTAACATTTATATATGGTTCATATATCTGGCATTCCCTAGAGTTATAATCCCACAAAATCCTGGGCAATGAGTGGAGAATTCCATCACTTCAGCAAACAAAGAACATCTCTTAGAGTTCCAATACAAAAATTGACAATAATGGTCAATGGATAAACACCCAAATGAGGGAGAACATGCATGAAACACTGACTGAATTATTGTCTATTTACACTTGACACTAGAAATGTCTATTTACACTTGACACTAGAAAGGGCGTAAGAACTTGTTTGTCTTGCTCTTGCAGTGAAGCATTTGTTAAATGACTGGAACTGTATCTGGTTGGATAGAGTTGAGTTGCAGGCAATATGGCACTCCTCATCTGATGCATCAGCCAGCGCTTGCATCCCCATACACACAAGCGAGACCACAGCCACCGCTAAACACGCGTGGGTGGCCACACAAGCAACCGTACCTGTCTGGAATGCTGGTTTCTGGTTGAAGTGGGTTAAGAACCTCCATGCGAGACCGAAGAGTACAGACATTGCTGTGGAGACTATGAAGACATGGGTGGAGCTGCTGATTTGGTGATCACCGAAGCTGGGTAACGAGACGACTAGGAAAGCTGTGAAGCTTATCTTGGTCAGCTGCAGCGACGCTGGTTTAGGCTGGTCTGGTGGCTCCACAACAGGGTCAGGATTACTTGCATCATCGCATACAAGTACAACATAGAACAGTAGTAGACAAAGAAATGGCACTACCGGAAAACTGTTGTTTGCCGTGAGTATAAATCTTTGCCGTGAGCCAAATGTCGGGCTCACGGCAAAGGCATGTTTGCCGTGAGCTCAAAGAGGACAGCTCACGGCAAACAATAAGCTCTCGTCAAACGAAACATTTGCCGACAGCTAAACTAGAGCGGCACTCGTCAAAAATACAACCCACGGCAAAACATACCTTTGCCGTGAGCTCAACAGAGCGGCTCTCGGCAAAAGAGGACCCACTCGTCATAAAAGGCCACGTGCACGCCTCGTGGCCTCCTCGTGAAACGGCTCCTAACGGCCGTTAACTCTTTTGCGGAGAGCCAGGGGGGGCTCACGGCAAACACCCTAATTTGCCGTGAGCTTTCATAAAACCTCACGGCATAGAGCTCCTTTGCCGTGAGCTTTATAAAACCTCACGGCAAACATTACATTTATAAATTTTTAAAAATAGCAAACAAAGTCTAAAAATTATAAAATTTGTCGATGTCTAATAATATGAGACACATAGGTGATAGAGAAAGGTTTGACATGGTTTCGCACCAGTTTGTCTCATACGATACACAAAATTGAACATCTTCATAGAAATTTCATAAACATGAGAAGGGATGTCTAGTTTCTGAAGTCAAAGTGAAGATTGAGTTTGAGTTTGAGTTTCAAAACATTGTGTATATGCTATAGGCACTATAATATGGTCCCTGTCAAACATTGTGTATATGCTATAGGCACTATAATACGATGCTGGGCACCAGGACTCCAGCCTCTTTCTCAAGTTGGTAAGTGATAACGAGCACCACTATGAAGGTCAAGAGAGTTAGCAAACCGCAAAACAGATGCAGAGCCATGCACATCATTTGGCAATTTCTTTCGTCTCCATAGTCAATGGGAGCAACAACCGCCAAGAACATGCCAGTGCTAGCCAGCAAGCAGAGGCAATAGATCAATGGCAGCACTCCAAGAAGCCCAGGGTTTAGGTCTTTGCTGACACCAATCTGTCCCTCCAACGCCAAACCTTCCAGCCCAAGGAACAGAAGAGACGTCACAGCAGCAGAGAAGTCCAGGATGGCTCCAACTCCGTGTCCCAGTTGTTATCTCTGCTTATATCTTCCCCACTATTCAAAGACAGGTAAAGGAGTCCACATAGGAAAAGAATGGCGATGATCAGGACGGCCATGTATACTTCGAAGCTCATGCGGATGAGAAGGAACATCATGAACGCCAGCAGCATCTGAGCAATCGCACATAGAAAGACCAGCACCTTGGAGGAAAAATATGCATATTTTGAAATACCATCATGTTTGATCGCGCTTGCGATGCTGAGGAAGATGAAGGCCACTGAACACAGGCACAAACTGATCGCCGCTAGTGGGGAAACACTGTGCCGGACAGCAGAATTTCCCTCGTTCATCAGATCGGCTTTCTTCAGCGCCACAGCCACAAGCACTGGGCACGACATGACTGAAATGCTCTCTGTGAAAGCACTGACTCGATCCTTTAGGGCATCCTAATATTCAATCACGAAAGCAGTCAGAATGAAATATGGAAAGCATTTTTGTTTGACTCATTCTGAACATGTGCTGTCGTGCATTTTAGATATATCTAGGATAACTCGGTGGCAGAATCTACTATGTATCCACAAGGCACAGTAATACTACGATATACGCGATTCATACGATTTGCTTTGATATCTGCACATGACGATATACGCGTAACGTAATGACAATAAAGGTTGCTAAGATCAGGTACTACAAGTGAGAAAGGTTACCCAGCTGCGAAGGTATGCTGTTGCTACCCCCCAAAGCAAGCATTTGATTGAGAGGTTGAGATATCTCAGGTTTTGTAGAGCGCCCAAAAACGACAGAGCAGTCTCCCTGCTGGTTCTACTGTTGAAACTGTTGAAGCTGAGATCCAAGTACCTGAAATGTCACAAGGCCGCAATGAAGGATGAGTTCTTTATCAGACCTCTCAGCTTGAAATTTGCTGTAAAACCGGGGCCGTGGAGGTGAAGCCGGTTCGGTTGTCGCACTGGACTCCTTGCTATCCGCAGCAGTGTTGGCCTCGCCATGACGAGAGGCGTCCAGCAGGGTCTACGAAACTGTTCTTGTAGGAGACAAGTGCCTTCCGATGAGCAGTCAGCAGAGCAAGAGGACAGAAGTGCCTCTGACGATGGTTGCAGAAGCTCCGTGGAGACGGAGCAGGCGAGCAGTCATCCAAATTTCTTACAGCATAATAGTAGTGAACCTGACGGCTCCGGTGGTGTCAGTTGGCATGAAAAGCATGTCAAGGCCAGACAAAATATTTGTCAGACATAGCTTTACCCCAGGACCAATGATGCTAGCAGAAACATTTCACAAGAGCGACTGCATACTTGCATCAAATGTTTGCCTTAGCTCATAACAACATGATGGTGGGGAGCACATAACACTCTAGAGTCTTAAAATCACATAAAATCGGATCCAGGATAACAAAGTTACAAGGTACAGTCGATGCGACTGGGACATCCCCAGTTTAAAACTCCCACAATGTTAAGGTAACACAATATACCAACAACAACCGACCGGAACAGACTAACAAGGTTCAGAGAAACAACAAAGTTGAGCATAGCATTAAAATCAAATGGCAAGCCAGCAGACCCCTGTACTAGGAGAACTTCACAGTTTCTGTTGTAACCACTGATCCACAAACTGCATCAGTTTGAAGGGAAGAGCCACATGGCACCAGCACAACCATAGTGGCTCCTCCACGAGATCTTTGGCAGGGGGCAGGAGAACTTCCTGACTGCCCTGCCACCAGGACCAGCAAACGGTTCCCAGTCAACCTCATCCTTCTTGTAGTCATCCAGTAGCTAAAAGCGCCTATCCTGATAGTCGCACTGAGGGATGCAAACAACCCTGGAGCATGCTCCTAGAAACAGCATATGATCGTCCCCGACAATCGTCACATTTGATTGTTCAATGTCAGCCTCAAATACCGCAAGCTCAGGTTCACACCCTTCAGCTAAAGTGTGGATCTGTCCTTCTCTTGGGATCTGCCCAAGGGCAATCATTCTGTGCACCATCAGCAACAAGCCCTGGGTATCAACCAGGTAGAGCACCCTAAAGAAGTTTTGGTCATGCCGAAGGAAACCACCGCTGATGACCTTTTCACCCAGAGCAACATGCGGCTCGCCAGTGTTGTCATCCACATTGATCTCAAGAGCAAAGAGTTCCTCATCGTAATTGACGGCGTAGAGCTTCTCCTGGTAGAATGCAATGTCAAAAATCTGCTTAGGAAGGTCCTGTGCTACTGACCATGAGGAGGCTCCTGGTTGACACACACCAATTGAAAACCTACAGGTACCCCGGAATAGTGCAGCAATGAGGTGGGGCGAACACACAACTAGCTTGACCACGACGAAGTCCATGTTATCATTGTTGCCAGGCACTGCAGGTAGGGTCATGGTGGCACGAGAGAAGGGGTTCATCAAGAGCAAGCAGTTCCAGTGCTTGTAGACCAGCCAGTTACCAGAAGCTGTGACGAAGTCATCACCACAGCCAGGGAAGCGGAGTGGTTCGCCCCCGGGCATGCTGTAGAAAGACCCATCCTTCAGTGCGAGCAGCGGTAATGGTGGAGGCAGGGAGACCTTCTGTGCGGCGGTGCGCCAATTGGTGCACACAGCAGCAAAGTTGACACGGTCGACGTGAGCATGCAGGCGGCCAAGCACGAGGCCTGCAAGTTCCAGCGGGATGTTCGACCACGACCTGGGTGCCCGCTCCATGCGAAGAGGCGATTCTGAAAAAAAAACAACGGCAAACAGGACACGTGTCAGTAAGGCAGCATCGTTCACCTAGAACCAGTACACACATTCCAGCAGGCACCATTAAAAATATATCCACAGGCCAGAAACGGAAGTATGGAAACCAACATAAATAACTTTAGATATGACCATCATCACTACATGCAGCAAAGTTAATCGAAATCTTCTCACAAAGAATGCATAGTTGCACTATTCCAAACCGTTATGTTAATAACAACCATGTGTCCTTTGCTTTTCCAATAGCATTTGGATAACAGAAAAGAAAAGAACCACAAAAGTAAGCTCATAATTACGCTACAAATGCCAGGCAGCATATGGTCAATACAACTAAACCAAGCCGTTATGTTAATAACAACCACATGTCCTTTATTTTCCTAAATAGCACACGGATAACAGAAAACAAAAGAACTACAAAAGTAAGCTCGCATTTATGCTACATGTGCCAGGCAGCATATGGTCAATGCAACTAAACCAAGCCATTATGTTAATAACCACGTGTCCTTTATTTTCCTAAATAGCATACAGATAATAGAAAACAAAAGAACCACAAAAGTACGCTCGCATTAACACTACATGTGTCAGGCAGCATATGGTCAATGCAACTAAACCAAGCCGTTATGTTAATAACAACACGTGTCCTTCGTTTTCCTAAATAGCATACGGATAACAGAAAACAAAAGAACCACAAAAGTACGCTCGCATTAACACTACACGTGTCAGACAGCATATGGTCAATGCAATTAAACCAAGCCGTTATGTTAATAACAACACGTGTCTTTTGTTTTCCTAAATAGCATCCGGATAACAGAAAACAAAAGAACCAGAAAAGTAAGCTTGCATTTACCCTACACGTGCCAGGCAGCATATGGTCAATGCAACTAAACCAAGCCGTTATGTTAATAACAAAACTTGTCCTTTGTTTTCCTATAGCATTCGGATAACGGGAAACAGAAAAACAACAAAAGTAAGCTCAGATTAATGCTACACGTGCCGGGTAGCGTGCGATCAGTGAAATTAAACCAAGCCGTTATGTTAACAGCAGCACATGTCCTTTAGTCCTATAGTATTCCGATAACGAAAAACGAAAGAAAGCTCCGATCCACGACACACGTGCTGGGCAGCATATGGTCAATGAATTTAAAACAACATCGTAACGGACACATGCCAAAAATAAACTAAGAAGCCCACACCATCGCCATGCAGAGCCATTCTTACATTTATTTCCATCCTATACAATCAGACCCAAGCAGCTCCGTATACAAAAGCCACGGAACATCCGCGGCACAAACCAAAGAAATTTGGCGTCCTAATGAATCACGCTAAATCATGCGTAGCACACGAAGGTGCCTAGAACAGGGATCCAACATGCAGCCGACAAGAACAGGAAAACATACACATACAAATAAAAAATCCAACAGAGGAAAAAATTCACCCCTGTTTCTCCTACTACTTCGCATCCCAGCCGTAACACAGATCAACATCCTGCATCCGCAACCCTACTGACCGAAAAAACAAGCAGATCTAGGCTAAAAACCACAGCACACAACATTTCGCTTCTCCACGGGCAATACAACAACAGGATCCGTAGACGGGCGCACGGGCCGTGGCATCCGGAACACGCACCCGGATCCAACCCTACCGTGTTACACGGTTCAGGGCGTACCCGATCCGGCGATCCAAACGCACCACCCTACACCGTCGTACGAGCCCGCGGATCGTGGCGGTAGACCGAGCGGCGCCGGGGAGGGGATGGAGAGAGGGAGAGGGTGGCCGTACCGAGATCCGACGACTGGGACGGAGAGGCTGCGGATCCCGGGGATCTGCCGCCGCCGGCGGCGGCGCAGGCGGCGTGCTCCACTGCTCCTCTCCTGCGCAGGCTCTGCAGCGTGAAGCGGTGGGGTGGTGTGAGCGGTGTGACGAGGCAGCAGGTGGTGGGAGTGATAAGACTTGGGCCGGGAATACAGATGGGCTACCCGGCCCAATAAGAAGACCCACCTGACTGGGCGGCCCACCAGCCCATCTCGGCCCAACTTAATCACCCGCTCGTAAAGCGGCCAGCAACGAGCCTTCCTCCGACCGCGACCCCGAAGCTTCCCGCTGACCGTGCCCAGTCAACCACTACACCGTATACCCGATTCCCTCCACACCGACTGGCATTACGGCCCCACCCTTTCGCGTCAGGTGGGGTCCGCGTGTCAGTTACGTGTGGGTAGGCAGCAGCAACGTCGCGGGGGAGGCTATACCTCGCTTCGCCGCTAGTCCACCACCGCGCCCCACCCGCACGCGCACACCTAACTCCTCCAGCTGCCTCCGCCTCGTCCCTCTCCTCGGCCTCGATTCCGTCCGGGCGGAGGAGGAGGCTAGGGCGGGAGGGATTGATTCGGATGGGCGCGGCGGCGACGCGGAGGTTCTAGTCCGAGTTCCGGAGGCGCCGGAGGCCGGGTTTGGTTTCCGGGGCGGCGGGTGGAGGAGGTTCGGCGGGGATAGATGGAGGAGAAGGTGGTGTCGCCGCTGATCCCGCCGCCGTTGGAGATCGACCTGGAGGCGGGCGGCGGCGGGGGCGGGGACCAGCTGCAGTGCCGGATCTGTCTCGAGACCGACGGTGAGGGGGCCGCCGCCGCCTGCGTTTTTTTTTTTTTGTTTGTTTTTTTCGGCGCTGATTTTTTGGGTGGCCATTTCTGGCAGCGCGGAGGGGATCTGACGGGTGGATTGTGTGGGTGTGCAGGGAGGGACTTCATCGCGCCGTGCAAGTGCAAGGGGACGTCCAAGTACGTCCACCGCGACTGCCTCGACCACTGGAGGGCGGTCAAGGTGAGCGCTTGCTTTCCCCTTCTCCTACGATGCGCAGGTTTTGGGATGGAAACTGGGCGAGATGGTGTTACCGACAGCTGGGGAGGACGGGGCTCTCTATGGGCATTTTTATGTGGTGAGCTATTTGAGTGGCGTCTGAGTGCCGCCAGTGCAGCAAGTGACTGAATTGTGGGATGGATCCAGCGGGAACTGTGATCTCACTTGTTTGATTATGTCAATGCGTGGAAGAATTTGGGCCACATTCTTTTTGTTGAGGTGCTGTGATTTTTTTACGTTCCGACAAGTGTGATGAAGGCTGATGCTTGATTTTCTGCGGAAGCTTTGCATTCTCGAGGCGTGCTGTGTGTGAAATATACATATGATTGTCAAAAAATTTGTTTTTATGTAGTGGTGTGTCAATGAGATATTAGTTGTTGCAATCACTTAGTGTTACAGGAGTATAGGATAGATCCAGACTCTTGATCCCTCTACATTTTTTCTCTATGGGATCCATTCGATTAGATACTGACTTCCTATTAGAGCCCATGTTTACATTTGTTTCTATCTTTGGTTACAGCCGTATTGAGTTTAAGCCGTATAACAGTGAAATGGAATTGTTTCGTGTTTACAAAGCTTTATTAGTTCTGTTACAATCAAAATATCTAGGAATAGCTTCTTAACAAGGTGTGTTGGATATTTCCGTAACTTCATTGTTAGTAGCACGGAAATGCCAGTAAAATTGGACTTCAGACAAGCCACTTTGATAGATCAGTAACATAAGTTCGATTGCTAATTTTGTTTTATGCGTTGGTTCTGTTTCTTGAACTATTTGTTTACCTGACAAATTTCATCAGTTTTTATTTATGTTGGATGTAAGGTTTAATTGTATCGATATAGGTTCCAAACTTTTACAGATACTATTATTCTGATGAAAAGTTCTCTACATCTGGCTTGCTTTATCCTTGATGAAGTTCATTATTGACTAGAAATTTTTATGGTCAGTCATATGGAATAAAGATGATGCTTGATCAGATTCAAGCACAAATTGACATGACATTGCTTGGGATGACGGAAATGGGTTCTTTTCTAAAGCCTGTCAATTTTTGTGTTTTGCAAAGACCATCCTGCTAGATTTTGGCTTTCTGGAGAGTTATTTGATTAGATGGTAACAGATAGGTCATTTTTATCTTGTTTGTTCATCTTATATAAACTGCTCTTCATATGAAAATTCCAAAATGTGGATGTCATAGTGGTTAGGCAGGGGTTCACAGGTCAAAATCTGGTAGTTAGTATTGCAAATTCTGCTTTCTGTTAGGATGTCGGTGGAATGTCTACATCATTTTGGAAGTTGTGCTGGTAGGTAAGGGTTACAGGTTGAACTACGATGAGTCAGGTTTTGCCAAAACTATGTTTCTGAAGACAAATGGATACTATTTGCATGAGAAAGGATACACCTTTTTTTCCTGCAATGTCAACCTTGAACAATGTGAAATCTTTTGTGAAATAGAAATCAAATAGTATATCTTTTACTGGTGTAATTGGAATGCCTACGTGCATTTTACTGCCTGTCTGGAGCTTCTTCTACAATTGAATTGTTGTCTTTTCTTTCAAGATTGGTAACTTAACATGATTTAATGCTTCTTCCTACACAGGAGGGATTTGCATTTTCTCATTGTACGACCTGCAAAGCTCCATATTACTTGAGGGTTCATTCCCACACTGACAGGAAATGGCGGACACTGAAATTCCGTTTCTTTGTTACTAGAGATATACTATTCATCTTTGCTCTAGTTCAGATGGTAAGTCTTTTAAATTTTATTTTATTCACTCTACATTATTTTTTCTATTGAGTGATGAGTGATGTTTTCTTATTCCTTCATCCAGGTCATTTCTGCATTGGCATATTTGGTACATTTTATTGATGGTTACCAACAATATTGGTTGAGGACAGCCTGGGGTTTTGATAATGAAGTTAGTTTTTATTATATTTGTGGTAAACTACTTAACCATTCCATTGTTATACTTATTACTTTTGACATGTTTCTGCATGGCTGTTGGGTAAAATCATAAAATCATACCTTGATTGATTTCTATAATTCTGTCTAGGATAGTTCATGTGTGCATCCCTGGATCTCATAATTGCATGGGGATTCTCTTGGTTTTGTTGGAAATTTGTGAAGAAACGAAACATGTGAATACAGACTAAATATTAGGATTGAGTATGTTTTCTTTGTCAGCAGGGATAGGAAACTATTATAAGGTAGTGTAAAAAATTCCATGAAAACTTTTGTTTACAACTTAGGCATTTTTCTATAGTCAGTTCAATGAGCATTTTCCCCCAATAAAACTTAAATTCTGATGTGTATGCAATGATTAAAGAGCACAGGCATGTGAAGAAATTTGGCCCAGACTGAGACTAAATACTAAAAGTTCATTTCATTGACATATAGACTTCAGTTTATTTGAGCCACACTGATATAGTTTAACTCGACCACTGTGTTTCTAACTGTTTAGTTGCATCTCTGATTGTAATGTTTTTCTGTACTGATGTAGTGCTATGTCTTGATTGCAGGTGCATTATTGTTTTTTGCTTTGTTGGGGTTATCAGGATGCTTCATAACTTGTTATGATCGAAGAGTACGGAATGACCTGGCTCAGCCTTGTCGAGAACTATGTCTTTGCTGCTGTCAGCCAGGGTATGCTTCAATTAGCTCACACATGGAATTACTGTCTTATAGCTAAAAGCTGTACCATTAATTGTGAAAAGGATAGGCTGACATAGGTAACGTGGTACACATGATTGGACCCCATTTGTAACAAAGAGTGTGTTTACTTTTTATTACTCGAGTAATTAAATGGAGAATCGATGTTAATCTTGATGTGTTGCACGTATTTCATAGAATAAAAAATGCACAGTTCATTGTTCTTTAAAATGTCCATCATACCCTTCTTTTTTTCTGTGATGCTTGGTGTTCGAGCTAGCTATTTATACTACACTTGTTCTATTTCAGGATGTGTGCAGATTGTCATCTACCTGGCACACTTTGCATGTGGACCGACTGCACTACCTGCTTTGAAGGTTGTGCAACTACAGCTGGCGAGTGTGGTGGTTGCTTGGGAGGAGCGGGGGAAGCTGGGCTACCATTGCTCCTCATCATGGGGGTGATTGTGCTCGGGCTTTTCACTGTTATAGGCATATTCTACAGTGTCCTGGTAGCGACAATGGTTGGCCAGCGGATCTGGCAGCGGCACTACCACATTCTCGCCAAACGAATGCTAACCAAGGTGAGTACCTCTGATAATTCCTGTCAGCATATCTTCCATGGTTTTACTGAGATCCGGGTTTTTTGCCTTCCAGGAATATGTTGTAGAGGACGTTGATGGTGAGCGGACAGACTGGTGTCCGCCGCCACTCCCCGCAGAGCACATCAGCCAACTGAAGTCTCTGGGGCTTCTATAATTGCTCACAGCATCATGCCAATGGCAGATGATGATGATGACCCCTAAGTTAGGACTTGGCGCGGCATTACCCAGCTGTATAGGAGATACAAAGCAGGAAATCCAGACGTCCCTGGTTTCTGCTGCGAAATGTGGAAATATTGTTCTTTCTTTTTTGTACATTGTAACGGGAAAATTCTGCCTGACGAAACCTTAAATTTTTATACCAAGTGAATGGCTCACTTTACTGAAGTCTCAGCATGACCTTCGCAAGTAACTTTGTCATGACTCAAATCTCTCGTGCATCAGCTTCTTCAGTCAGAATGACAAACTGGAATTCCTTATTTGATCCTGCTCTTTTTGGTTTGCTGTTAAAACTGCAAACATAGCGATGGTCAACACTCCAGTTAGATGAATAGTGTTTTTTTAGGAAATGTTTTGAATCTAAACGCACTCTAAGAATAAAATGGAAGGTAGTAAAAAACCTAACAATTCGTTCAAAAAAAACCTAACGGGCCTGAACAAGCAAAGAGAGATGTTACAAGTTACAACCCAACTTTGAAATCAGGCCCTGTTGGGGTTAAATGTTTGGGCCCAAATGGACCAAATTTTACCGAAGCGAGAGTAAATAAAGGCTTTTCCACCCACCACCACCACCGAGGCCGCCGCAGCTCACTTCGCTCTCCTTCCCCCCACGAAACCGAAGCAAATCCGGCGAGCCGAAGCGGCGGCGCCGGCGGAGGGAGAAGCCAGCGCGGGCAGGAACAAGAGGAGAAGTAGCAGAGATGGATCCGGACTCGGTGAAGTCGACTCTCTCCAACCTGGCCTTCGGCAACGTCATCGCCGCCGCCGCCCGCGACCTCCAGAAGGTGAACCGACCGTCGACCCAACTGCCACCTCCCCCGCCCGATGTTCCAGCGCCGCCATGCGCTGCCGCGGCCCCGCTCTGATCCCTCCTGTGGATCATGGTTGGCCGACGGCGTAGCCAGCGCTAGCGCCAGCGCCAGCGCCCTGGATCTTGAGGCTGCTAATTTCAGACCCAAGAGGTGCTGAATTGCGCCACGGGGAAAGCCTACATGTTTGCTCGCGGATCAGTCTCTAGTGGCTAGTTTGAACGTCATCTGTTATTGTGCTGGAGATTGGAATGGGGCGTGATCCGTGGGAGTAATTGGTTATCCGAACGGAATCAACTGCATTTCAGTAGTTTTATAGAGTGATAGCAATTGATGCACAAATAGTTCATGTTAATATACCCGTGTCCGGGGTTTGCGATATTGTGCTATATTTGGATTGGTAGTTCGTGCCAAATCCTTGTATTCAGATTGTTCTCCAGTGAGATCTCGGTGTGCATAGAAATATCTTATCTTCGCAAAGTGATGCATATGTTGGGAGGAAATGTCACTAATGATGTTGTTTACTCTAGGGGATAGTGTGTTTAGTTGTGAATGATGAACTTGTAATGCTCTGTTATGTCTTTGATAATCTGTTAGGCCAATGGCTAGGAATTGGTCAATTTGGAACTTTTAGCCTGTTTAGGTGTCATGAAGTGGTCAAAACTAGTACTTTGTAAAGCCACCTCAATTTATACCACTTTATATATCAGAAGGATATTTTTTTTAGACTGAAAACTGTATACAGCATTGCCTGGATATCTTGGAGAACTTAATTAGTAATTTTGCTTTTTTTTTTGTAATTTTTCAGTTTTTAACACACATTACTTGTTTCTTTTTTATGTATGTTTTTTACCTATTTACTGTTTGCTGGTTTCAATTGTTCTCATCATGGTAGAAAGATTACATTTTTTTTATTTTGTTTCTTTGGATTTCGCTTCACATTGTATGTAGAGCACTTGTTCTGCATTTTCCAATATGGATTTTGGTTTTGTGATGCTGACATTGATGTACCTCATCTTAGGAAATGGTGGCTAAAGACAAGGCCCAAGCTGCACCTGCAAGTCATGATGAAGTTGATCTTGATGAGTTGTTGGACGTGAGTAGAAACACAAACATTTATTTACTTCTCTTGTATTTGCCTTCTTTGCACAGCATATAGCATCATGTCTCTTTGTACAACATATAGCATCATGTCATACTTTCAGTTGTCAAATTTTATGGAATTTCTCACTAGGACCCAGAACTTGAGAAGTTGCACGCTGAGAGAATTGCTGCCCTGAAGGTACTGATCTGCATGTTTCACTTATGAAGCTTATGCAATGCGACTGTCATTCTTATTCTATTCACCCCAAACTCTCTATGCAACAGAAAGAGGCTGAGAAGCGTGAAGTGCTAAAAAGGAAAGGTCATGGTGAATACAGGGAGATAACTGAAGGAGACTTCCTTGGGGAGGTTACTAGCAGTGAAAAGGTCATATGCCATTTCTACCACCACGAATTTTACCGTTGCAAGTACGTCATACCTTCTCTTTCTGTGTCTCCTTTCACATATACAATTTGACTTTTGGTACTTACGGAAATTATTTTCTGCAAATATTTGCTAGGATCATGGATAAGCATCTGAAGGCCCTTTCTTCGGTATATGTTGGAACAAAATTCATCAAGCTTGATGCTGAAGTCTGTATATGACCACTGTTGTCTTTAGATCACTTTGTTGTAACAATTATGAAGCCTAATCTTATAAATAACTAACTGCAGAATGCTCCGTTCTTTGTGTCCAAACTGGCAATCAAAACATTGCCATGTGTGATATTGTTCAGGTAAGTCCATAAGCTTTTGATTATGGCTGCCCCATAACCATCCCATTTCACCATACTGACACCCCTGTTCTATTTCAGGAAGGGCATTGCCGTGGACCGGTTAATTGGCTTTCAAGACCTTGGGAGTAAAGATGACTTCTCCACAAGAGCATTGGAAAATATTCTCAAGATGAAAGGTAACCATGGTAGACTTTTGTTTTGCGCGGCACTTATTCACAGTTACTTTATTCACAATTTAGGATGACATACCTTTACTTCCAATAAAATTTAGGTATAATCGATGAGAAGAAGAAAGATGATGAGGATGAAGATGACGAAAGCGAGTCTAAGAACAGGAGGGTTAGATCGTCAACCGCTCAGGATTCAGACTCGGACTGAAGATAAATGAGAATGCACCATTTTGTAACTTTTAGCTTATGTTTAATTGTAATGTAATTCTCAAATTCTCTTCCTGATTTGCTCGATCTGTGTTGTATCAATACCAGTGCCAAGAAAATTAGAGTTAGTAATGCTTTGGCGGCATGCAGAAGTTTTTTTTATATATATAACTCAAAATCCATATTGTGTAAGCTAGGTTTTGCGGTTGTCCTAATTTGTTAAAGGATTGCACTACTGATGTATCGTTGTCGGTTTGCATTAGATTTTTTTTCTTTAGATACGGCTAGTGCGAAAAAGATCACATGATCATCTACAGATTGAGCAGGCCTGACATGTGGGCCCCGTGCGGCAATCTCTTGGTACCTGAGATATTCATTATTAGGTTAGGGTCTGAGTATAGATGTTAAAAAAGCCCACGGCCCGGTGGCCCACCCAGAAGCTCGGATTTTTGGCCCGGTTAAAACCCAGAGTTGTTCGTTGACCGTAGATCGTGTCTGATTGACCAAATACGATAAGGGTCATTTCTTATTGCTGATTTTGTTTACCCTTTATAATTTGACGAGACGCCGTGTGGTGAAATGCTTGCTGGAGTAATTCAACGAAATATAGATCATCGTAGTTATAGATTACCGTGTTCAGTTCCAAAAAGTACTTTTTACTTCTATTCATCCTCTTCACATAACACGCTTCTCAGAAAATTCCTTTTCCACCTTTCCTATTCATCCCCCTCACATAACACGCTTTCCAGGAGAAAAAGTACCTTTTCTCCCCAATAACTAAACACAGCAGTTTGTTACGCAAAAGGATCTATTTTCCCTTTTTTCGTTTTTAGACAAGTTAAAGGAAAAAAAAAGAAAATGCGGCCAAACTTTCTCTCAGCCCAGTGCTAGTTCCCATTTTACCCCTACCCTTTGGACTGGACACAGAACAGACAAAGCATACACTAGTCAAGGGCAAAAGAGGAATAAAATAGAGATTTCACCCATCTCCTCATGACATTTCACTGCAGCAGCGGCAGTACACCATCACCATCAGATTCCTGTGGCCCACCCCCAACACCACCATTAATTCCCCATTGCCCTCATTCCCCCTGGCTCCACCCACCTCCTGTCGGCCTTCGCACCAGCACACCGCCACCACCATCAACGGTCACCTTCTTGGCTCGCCCGCCACCAAGAACCCAACAAAACCCTGCGCCCCTCTACCACTGTGCGCACGTGAGCCACCGTTGTGCGCGGGATCGAGCCGCGGCGGCCGCATTGCCACGTCCCCTCAGTTGGCTACATTGCCGCCGCCGCCGCCGCAGGTTTTTGTTTTGTCCCAGTGAGTGAGGCTCTCTCACGTCGTCGATTCATGGGTGCCCCTCAGTTGTTGGTTTTGATTCATGGGTGCTAGGTTCTTGGGTTGGGGTGTCAGTTAGGGGAAGAAAGTATGGTTTTTTGGTGTGCTAAACCCTGGGTTGTTTAGGGCGGGTTTTATGTTAATGACAACGACGGTTCTTGGTTTGTTCATTGGCGAGATGCATTTGATTGAATCTGTAGAGGCTCCAATGCTGGATTGTGAGGGGAGATGGTGGTTCTTCAGTGTCGCATTGGCTTCGATTGGAGGAGCAGGCTTGGGAAAGGGAAGGGGAAATATTCAGAATTAGGCCCCATTTGGATTGGAAAAGTCTATATCACCTCCCAACCTATGGAGATTGGACTACATAACCCCCCAACCTATGAAACGGTCTATATCACCCCCAGAACTTCTCAAAACCGATCAAATTACCCCCTAAATTAGTTTTAAAAAATCATAATAAATCACAGAAAAATAATAAAATAGAAAATCCAATTGTATTGGACTCCAAATGAGTAGATATACACATTGAACATGTAATATGGTATGTTTTAGTACATTTTTTTCACTATAGCTTTAGATATATTCTTTTCTCCATAGTTGTTAAAAAATGTATTAAAACATATCATATTATATGTTCAGTGTGTCTATCTACTCATTTAGAGTCCAACACAATTTGATTTTCCATTTTATGATTTTTTTGTGATTTACTATGATTTTTCAAAATTGGTTTAGGGGGTAATTTGATCGGTTTTGAGAAATTCAGGGGGTGATATAGACCGTTTCATAGGTTGGGGGTTATGTAGTCCACCCTCCATAGTTGGGGGTTGATTTAGACTTTTTTCCATTCGGATTTCCACCTTTTTCCCATTGGGTCTTGCTGGTGGGATAATGGTGGTTTCAACTTCCAAGAGCCGGATTTGGGTAGTGCCTTGGTCAGCTCCTGGGGATTTGGGGGCTGCATTAGAGAGATTATCATGGTGTTGAAGTGCTGCTTTTGAGGAGGTAGTGGTTTTCTTTTTTACAGTTGCTTGATCAGAGGTTGGAATTGGGGAAAGGTCTCTGCTTTGGTGGTTCCTTTTCTCACTCTTTTGGTCCAGCTTATCTGCTAGCACAGTTCCTGCTTGCTTTAATCATGGTTCAGACCTTCAAGAAATGCACTTTGACCATTGGCTTAGCAAGAGCAAGTAAAGGAATAAAAGAGTATATGTACCTTTTCCTTTTTCCTAGATATATTAATACTTGAAACATGTTTCAGTTTGAGCTCTTGAACCAATGGTAGTTCTTCTGCCTTATTTTCCTTCCTTCGTGTAGTGGCTGGCTCTGTTATGGCTGAAATGATCACATCAGCTTAAGTTGGCAGCAAATGGGGCCAACTTTAGGGACAGTGGACCTACATGGAGTTTTTAGTTATTTTTATTTTCTGTGTTCTCAAGTTTATTTTAGGTCAATGTTGTTAAATTTGGTGTGCACTTTATATATTCTGTAGTCTGAGAAGCATTGTTTTAATTATTCGTAGGATCTGAAGAGCAAATATGACCCCTGATCACAAGCATGATTTTAAATGGTGGAAGCTGTTAGCAATAGTTGATTTCAATGAGTCTACTTGCCTCTAATGTATTGAAGTAGGGGAGGATCTACAGTTTCGTGGGACTCATGGGTTCTTCTCCCTCCAAAGCCACTGGAGAGGATGCCCTGGTTCTGTGCAAGGATCGGATGCACCATATCAGGCGATCCATTGACTCAAGAGATGCACTTTCAGCAGCCCACTTATCATACACTCAATCCCTCCGTACCGTGGGGACTGCACTGCGGCGGTATGCAGAGTCTGAGATCTCACCAGAATCATTTTTTTTCGAGAATACGCACGAGAGCTGCGTATCTTTGTATTAAGAAGAAGAATCTGAGAATGATTACACGCGGGCCTTTAACCGGGCACACGCACACGGGTTACAATGTAGAATTTATTGGCTACTGTAAATAAACGACGACGACCAAAAATAACAGAGATGTGGTGCCTAGTTCGGAGAGGTAGACAGCCTTGTCCCCGATGTCGCTCCTGGCCATCCCAGACTTGATAAGTGTGGGTTTCCGGCCTGTGTCCAAAGCATGGCTTCTTGCAGAATTGAATTCATCACCTCATTTGGACGTGCTGATCTGTTGTCAAAGATGCAGCCATTTCTGGTCTTCCAGATCCTCCAGCTGACCAGCATAATTGTGGAGTCGACTCCTTTTCTTCTGCTCTTAGGCTGGCTTCGTCTCGCATGCAACCACCAATCAATTAGTGAAGGTGAGGGAGCAGTGAACGCTTGAACATTGGTCAAAGTGGCCACCTTGTGCCAAATTTGCTTGCTGAAGCTGCATGCATGGAATAAGTGTTCACAAGTTTCCATCTCTTGATCGCAGAAGGTACATATAGGTGAGTCCTGTAGGCCATGTCGCTGTCTTCTGTCCGCTGTCCAGAGACGCTCGTGGAGCGCTAGCTAAATCCCCTTCGCCTTCACGTGCAGTAGAGAATGTTGTGTCTCCAGTGCATCGAGCAAGTCCATTGGGTACTCCTCCCTCAACAAGAATCCATTGCATGAAAGCGGCCGGAACCACACCTTTAACCTTGATGATTGATCCATCTGCTGCTGAATTTGTGGGGCAAGAATCCCCGGTCTCAGCTTTTGTGCCGCCTCCACCCCCATTACCTCCAGAATTATGTACCTCATGGGACTTCTTTGATCCAATTGATGCTGGTCGTAGTTCGTCCTCGAACAATGAGAATGGGCTAACCTTAAACTTCAGTATATTGAAGGGTTTGAGAGAGTCAAGGGAACCTGAAGTAGTGCCGCTGAAAGAAGAAGGTGAAGAAGAAGAAGAAGCATTCATGTGTGAAAGAAGGCATACAGAACTTCCTGATGGTGATGCACCATCTAAACAGGAAAGGGAGCCAAAGCAAAGTGGGATCAGTAAACCAATGCAATCTGTGGATGCTTCATCCAAAGCTACTTCCTCTGAGCAGGTTGCTGCAAAGGTTGAGGAAAGCGAAATGGATAAAGAATTGTGTGCAGAAACAGAAGATCCTTCAGAGTTCATCACTCATCGGGCAAAAGATTTTGTGTCAAGCATGAAGGACATTGAAACCCGGTTTTTACGTGCAGCTGAAGCAGGGAGTGAGGTTTCAAGAATGCTCGAGACCAAGAAGATCAGACTAGACATATGTCCTAAAATACCAGGTAATAATTTAATCATGAGGGTTGGATATATTTGTTTTTTTCTCTTCAGGATTATATCATCATTTCTAAATAAAAGTTCATTTTATTACTCGAATGCTAGGTTCTCCAGGAAAGCTACCTACGGCCCGATTTGTGTCGGCACTTCGAGTCTGCTGCAATCGTGATATTATTCTCAACCAGGGTAACCGGGGGGTGTTTTTTATTAACCTCCTACCTTTGTTATCATAATCTTTGCTTGAAGTACTAATTTTAACTGTTTCTGTAGAAACTGCACAGCATGTCTCAAAGGTTGTCACATGGAAGCGTTCTGTCTCATCTCTATCATCATCATCTAAGAGTGCACTCATGACATCGATAATTAAAGACGATGTGGATGATAGTCCTAGTGATTTTGTTGAGGAATTTGCCATGGTATCTGGAAGCCACTCTTCTACATTGGAGAGGCTACATGCATGGGAGAGAAAACTATACGATGAAATCAAGGTACACCATTAGTATACTAATAGTATGTCAGTCTTAGACTTTTTAGTGGCATGGCGTGAGTTCATCATTAATTCCCCTCCAGACATAGAATGATCGAATGCCGGTTGTTTCCTATATATATAAGTGGTATATTTTCCAAGGGATGATAACTGGCGAGCATTTAATACTTGATCTTTATTAATCTGGTATTTTTTGTATGTAATAGTTTTAATGTAGTTTGTAGGCCACTTCTGTGATAATGTGCTAGGTAGCGAACAAAAATAGGGTGCATTTTGTGAGACGTCAATACCCATTTGGGGGTGACTTATCACTTGTACTCTTGGTGGCATAATGAATCACTGTCACTAGCTTACTTCATTGTTTGGTTTATGTAGGCAAGTGAAAATGTGAGAAAGACCTATGACGAGAAATGTAACCTCCTACGGCGCCAATTTGCACGAGGCCTAAATGCACAGCTGATTGATAAGACTAGAGCTGTTGTAAAGGATCTCCATTCCAGGGTATCTGTTGCAATTCAAGCAGTTGATGCAATCTCCAAAAGAATTGAGAAGATAAGGGATGAAGAATTGCAGCCACAGCTCGTTGAGCTGATTCAAGGGTATATACCTCCTAGCAAACATTTTTTTACATAGACATAACCCTGATTTTTTTTTTGTTGCCACAATTGAGAATGTGAACTTTCTGCTTCTTATATTCTTTCTACTATGTGTTAATAAAAAATTCCGAAACGTAATATCACCCAAATTTTTGTTTTCCCAGAATGACAGTACAATACTGAGAATCAGAAGATTGAAATTTATCACTTCTCTCAGAACTTCCTTTGTTTTGCTAAATGTTCTGATGTCTCACAATACAGATCTACCTTCAGTTTTCATTAATCAAAATCTGTCTTCACCTCTGTTGATTTTACAATGCCATGGATATAATTCTTGTCTACTAACACATAATTGAACTCGTACAGGCTAATCAGGATGTGGAAATCTATGTTGGAGTGGCACCACAAACAGTTCATCACAATCACACTTGCATACCATGTGAAAAGCTCAACCTCGGCGCAGCAAGGCGAGCACCACCGCCAGGCGGCAATGAATCTGTGGAATGAGATGGATAGCTTTTCCTCCAGTTTCAGAAACTGGGTTACGGCTCATCAGTCGTATGTGGGGGCCCTGAATGCATGGCTCCAGAAATGTGTCCTGCAGCCCCCCCCCCAAGACCGACGCAGGCGCAAGCGCAAGGTCTCATTCCCTCGCCGTCAGGCTGTCTCCCCACCGATATTCGTCCTATGCAGAGACTGGCTCACCCTGACGGAGTCCCTCCCCGCCGATGAGCTATGCAAGTCCATCAAAAGTGTGATGCAGCTCCTTCGTGACTCGTTTGACCACCAGCACGACCAGAACAAGCCCAAAAGCGAGTCACAGGAGTGCGGGATGCTAGAGAACAATGAGCAGGAGGAGGCATATAGCGGAAGTGTGCCGGCAGCTGAAGGGCTGCAGTCAAAACTGACAATGGTTCTTGATCGCCTGACAAAGTTCTCGGAGGCGTCGCTGAAGTGCTGCGAGGAGCTCAAGCAGAACTATGAGATAGCTCATGATGATTACAAGAGATTTGGACCAAATGCTCAACTTGCTTAGCCCACAAATGGCTTTTTCCTATCTGTTCTGGATGACAAATTTTAGTGTTTTGGTATATATTTTGTGGATGATCATACTATAGTACAACCTTTGCCCTAATATTTAGTGACAATCTTTTTCCTATCTCTACGCCTCAATCTTTGGCATATTTTTAGCTTCGTAGTGTGTCTTTGATGCTGGTTGGGCAAGTGACTGTCCTTTATCACGACAATGATAAGACAGGCAACCTATTACTAGTTCCGTCGTTCACCATGGACTCATAATCACCTTGCATTTTGGCATAATATTGCACAAAGATGGGGAAGAATGTGATTTATGTGATTTCTTTTTTGCCAGGCATTGAACCAAGCCGACATCAAGGCTATACAATCAATCAGTCATGTTTTACACTGATTTTTCGTCTCAGTAATAATATTACCCATTAACTAAAAATTTTTACCAAAAAGGTAATCTGAGTTTTTTTACAGAAGGCCTGCCTTCACAGTTCAAACTTATTTTCCCATCTATACACTTATTGCAATTTGGCGTATATATAAACTTATCCAAGCTATGTTAATTATATACTAGAAGCCGACATATTGAGTGTACTGTGCATAGGCCTCCGATTGCATCCCAATTGGGGCACGAATGATGAGATCTGGAAGATCGAATGCGTCGACGAGTTCTTTTGCCACAAGCCTCACTTGGTAGCTAAGGTAGTCTGTCAACTTGTGGATAGCCTGAAGATGTACAAGGGAATAATTCTGTCATATTCTGAACTTCTCCGGGGTGAAGTCAGAACTGAAATTGCTGTATGAGGGAGTGACGAGCACAAACCTTAGCTTTGTTTGGGGCAACATAGTCAACATTCCGATATGTTCCGATGTCTTTCCAGATCCTATCGAGTGCGTAAAGGTCACACACAAGCTTTAAGACCTCCCGTGTTTTTTCGTCAGGGCAACTGCATAAACGTTGTTATCAATTGTCAGAGTTTTGAAAAGAGATATGAAAGGCATCTGAATGATGAGCAGCCTTTGACAGGAAAGTTTGACACCAAATAATTTGTTGTGGTTCGGCTGTTCAGCAAAACAGAACAGCGATGATATGGTATATCAAATGTAAAAGATATCCCAAGTAGCAAAAATCAAGGATATCTATTAGTAATTTAGTGACTTGATGATTCAATAAAGAATTCTCAGCTATAGTAATTTAGTGACTTGATGGTTCAATAAAGAATTCTACAGCTGAAATAGAACCAAAGCTGGGTGTGGAAATGCAATCAGGACAAATGTGATATTAGAAATTTACCTTTTAACTGATTCAATGAACTGTGCAAGTATGACAGACTCAATGTGTGACTCCGCAAGTGTGAGCAGATGATTCAAACATCTATTCCACGCACCAAAACCTCCAAGCGTCTTGCTATGCTTCTGAAGTCGAGCAGCAACACTATGTAGCAACCGAGATGTCCGGTACTGAGGAGAAAGCTTGTCTGATCAGTACAGGAAGCGAACATGAGAGAACTCTCAGTAACTATGAATAGTGGACTCACTCTGAATGCATCCAGCTGGAAATTAGGATCCCGCAGGTGATCTTCCCCTTCCCATCGGGCAGTGACAGGATTAGGCTGGGACAGGTAGGTACCCATGGAGTCTCTCAAGTAATTCCAGGTAACTGAGAGTGTCCCACCCTTAAATTTCTCCTGATACTGCTTCAGGAGATCTCCAGCAACCTACAACAGCATGGGAAGAAGCACGTCATTGAATGAAAAGTAATTTTATAGCATTTTTAGAAACAGTTGGAAACTTCCTCTGAACTCACGGATTATAATGTAAGAAAACCTGCCCCTTAAATATTCTCAAGTCTGAAAATAAGCCATCAGCTGGCTTTGTGAAGATATGCTGATCAGTACCTGCTGCAGAAGAACTGTGTTGTCCCCTTCAAAGGTTTGGAATATGTCATGGTCATTGCGCAGAGATCCAAAACGATTTACAGCAGCATAGCCATGGCCACCGCATGCTTCTCTGCATATGCTTATAGACTTCGCTGTATATGAAGTTATATAGGCTTTCAACCCAGATGAAAGAACATGGACATCAGCAATAAGATCCTCATCATTGGTCTTCTTCATTTCCGAGTACTTATCCACCAATTGGACCGTGGCAAAGTGAAATGCATATGAAGATGCCAACATGGGCATTAGCTTGTGCTGGTGTGACTGGTAATCCAGCACACTGATCTCAGGCTGCTTAGGTGGACCGAATTGGTGGCGCAGAAGAGCATACCTCACAGCAATTGTTACTGCAACTTTGAGCACACCGACAGAACAAAATGCAATGCCGACTCGTCCACCAACAAGCTCCCCAAGGGTTGCTGCAAATCTTTTGTTAATTGTGGGGAGACTACTAGTGTATTTTCCATCTCGTGATACATCACCAAACCGGTTCAGAAGATTATCTCTAGGTATCCTAACTGAGCGAAATCTCAGTGCTCCATTGTCTACACCATTTAGGCCTATCTTATGCCCACAATCATTTATCTCTATTCCAGGAAGAACAGCATGAGTTTCAAGGTCCCGTATAGGGACGATAAATGCGTGAATGCCCATATCAGCAGGCTCCCCTCCTTTTCCTTGAAGGGGTAAAATTAACCTTGCAAAGACAGTAGCAAATTTTCCATGAACTGCAGCATTGCCAATCCACCACTTGATAGCCCCATCATTTGGAGTGTTGATGATGAATTCATCAGTAACAGGATCAAATGTAGCAGTAGTTTGTAGGGCTTGGACATTCGATCCTGTTTAAGGAAAAGATTAATGATATAAGCGGAATATCATGACATCGGTTTCGAATATGTAATAGTGTTTTCCGTGCAAAAAAAAGGTGTAACAGTGTTTTAGGTCCTGGGTTAAAGCCCTACAGTGCACCATTTCAGAATTAAACAGTATTGAGACCCTGTAGAAGGACCCCAGACTTGATAAAATGAAAATAAACAGACGACAAAGACATTATTAATTAATAGATAAATTGATAAGTGGAGAACCTAACCATGGTGCAGTTCTGTCATTGCAAAACAGCCTGGGTAATCCAAATTGTCAATTCCATCAAAGTACTTATCTCTGTGCTTTTTGGTTCCTAGATTTATGACAGAACCTCCCCAGAGGCTGCATTAACAAGGAGACCATGTTAGTGCAATACAAAAGACATGGAAGTAGCTAATACTAAAGGTAGTAAATAACGGGAACAGATAATGGTAATGTTCTGAAGAGACTAACTGACTAACAGAGTAACAGATTAGTATATAGCAGCAACAAAAAAAATCCACAGGGTGTTTTGCGTGAATTCAAGTACGTTAAGATGTGAAAAAGTATCCATATTCATTGTGAACCCACAGCAACTATTTGACATGTTGTCATCCATCAGGCCAATTAAAGCGCAAACCGACCCATCAGAAAGATTTCCAAAACTCAATTTTTTAAATATACTGTACTGAACAAACCATCGTTTGTGGAGTAATCAATGCTTTCTTTATGGGTGTATCAATGAAGCAGGCCCCATTCGAAAATTGCAGCAAAAGAGAACTCGCATGTTTGCAAATGATTACAGGGAGGAAACTGAACGTCCATGTACACCCAACGAGCACTCTATAGAAAAGGGGGAGGAGAAATTAAAAGGGGCAGACAAAACTTCGCTTTCAGGAACCTTATTGCAGAAAACTACTTGCACTGATAGCGTTGGATGCATCAGTGGAACATAATTCAATTTAGATATTGGTAGACACAACTTTTAGCTCGCAGCAGTAACCATCCTTAGAATCCTTGTGAAAATGACAATCGATTGTGTGTGCCCTCCAGAAAGGTAAAGTTACTAGATATTTGTCTGCACAACTGGATCTGTTCGGTTCGATAGCCCATAAATGAAGTTCTCCTACCATGCACTATGTACCCTGTCCCTCTAGACCTGTACCGATCATCTATGATCGACCATGCTATGATGACTTACCTACTTAAATTAGCGGCCTTCTTTAAAGCATGGAGGAGAAATCATCAGTTCTAAAACTTCCCAATAAATTGACAATTCTATGAAGATGTTTTTCTGTAATTATCATCAGCTACCAAAAAATTAGTTAGTGTTAATCGTAAGGTCTGTGCAGCTCTGCTTTAAGTGCTTAACCAACAACTAACACCAAAGAACACCGACTCCTAACTCCACCAAACCATATGAATGGAACACGTGGATTGTTGAAGCATCACCATCCAACAGTAACAAGGTAATTACGCAATCAGGCATTCAAGATCACGGGAGCAAAGCACGGAGAAAGCAGAGCACGCACCTGTACTGGACGCCGAGCTTGACGCCGAGTGAGATGTCGGCGCCGCCGGCGGCCTCCATAACGGCGAAGTACTCGGCGGGGTCGTTCGCCATGAGCGTGAGCGGGCGCACCCCGGCGTCCCTCACCAGCGCGCGCAGCTGGCGGAAGCAGAGCTCCCGGTGCGCCGCCGTGGTCATCTCCACGGGCGTCTGCAGGTCCGGCCGCGCGCAGAAGAAGTCGTAGAGCCTCATCTGCGCCGCGCGGTGGCGACCGCGGAGGTACGCCTTCAGCGCCGCCGCCACGTCCCCGCCGCCCTCGACTACGCGGCGCCCCGCGCACGCCGCGGGGACCAGAGACGACGACGGCGACGACGCGTGGGCTGCGGCCGGGGCCGACGGCTGGAGGAGGTGGAGGGAGAGGAGGCGGAGGCGGCGCGCCGCCGGGGATTCTTCCTCGGAGGCGGCGACGGGCTCGCCGCCGGGGACGGAGGCGGCGGCGGTGGGGTGTGGCGGCATGGTGTTCGACGAAATCGGCGGGGGGAGGCGTGCGCGCGAAGAAGTGGTTGCCGTTACGGTAAAGAGGCACCCCCATTAATAATGGGTCTGGACTGTAGACACGCGTCTTATGGATTGGTCCTTGTACATTTGTTTTATTTTGTTTAGGCTCTTGTGTTTGGTTTGGCCACTAGCTTGTTGTCTTCGTTTTAGTCCCTGTTGGAATGCTAGTTGGAAATATGTATCTGTTTAAGGGTGACATACGAGATTGTTGTGTAGCTAGGACGGTGAAGGCAACTACGAGGGGATATGGAGGTGACGTGTTAACGCATGGATGGTGACGTGGAGATAAGGCGCGCTGGATGTCTATTGACTTGTCTGTTGGCCTGGATGACATGTGGGGACCCAAGATGCTATGGTACTTACCGGGCCCACACAACAGCGAATGTAGTCGTGGATGGTACGGTACGGTGTGGGTGCGCTTTGGCTTTTGCTGTTCAATTTGTTACGGTGAAGACAGGCATAATAGAGCGTGTGCGTATGGGGTTTGGATACTTTTAAAAGTGTTTTAACTATGGTTTTTCGTGCACGCTTTCCAAATTATAGATGAGGATGGCGACCAGGAACACACGCCCTTGCATCGGTGCGCCGGTACTTGCACGATTTGGGCCGAGATGTAGTATTTGTTCACACGCTCTTGCACTCAATGACTAATGACTAAGGTGGTGTTCATAGAATTAAATGAGCTGTCACCTAGAATAAACTAGTTAGGTTGGTGCGCGATGCGTCTCTATATAAACACGTTCACTTGAAATAATAAAGAAATACAAATTTATTATCTTACTCCACTCAATCAAATTTTGAATTTAGAAATTTTTTAATTTTAATGGTCATCACGTTTAGGTGTTGGTAGAAAAAAATATCTAACAAATTGATGTGCTATGTTACACTGATTTTTTATTTTGATGGAGAAAAAGGTAACATTAGTAACGAATGTTAATTCAATCAATTTTTCGAAGTTATGAACTGAAAGCAAAATAAAAACATATTAGACATATTACAGAGGAGTTATTTATTATTTTCTTACATAGAAAAGTTTTTGTACCTTTCTATATATTTCAAATAATGAAAAGGCACCATGGATAATTTTTTTTACAAAATAATGGAGATGATTAATAGTACCGTGGGTACCACTAAGTAGGCACCACCAAATGTGCGTGGGGCCCTCCTAAATAGTATACGGGTCCCACCTAAAATATGTGAGCACCGTATGGGCCCCACCTAAACAGTGCATGGGTCCCACGTGGGCCCACCTAAATAGTAGGTGGGTAAAATATGTGGGCCCCATGTGGGCCTCACCTAAACAGTACATGGGTCCCACGTGGGGCCCACCTAAATAGCATCCGGCAACGTCCACTGTTTTGAGACTTCCTTGCATCAGGCAACGCTCACTACTTCAAGAAACTCCATCGCCATAGAGCTTCACCAGATCCAGCCACGAAAATTATAGTTTCCACCAACAGAAACTCCACAATTGCGGAGACCTCATATGAGGCGCAATATGCTCAACCACTCCGGGAGTAAAGGGCGCCGAAAGGACATCGACCATCTCTTCTAAAGGTTGAACCGATCATAAAGTCCGACACCACCGCCCCACAAGGAGGATACGACGACAATGACCTCGGGATCCGTGACGAGGGCGTGAGGCGAAGGTCCAGCACTGGTCAACCTCGCGAACTTAATCCTAGGATGGCGTCACTTGTCCAATTAATTACATCCACAGCTTATTTAGGCCATGAAGGACCTACGATTAAGGTACGCTAATGGTCATCGTCTTGAAGTCTCAAAACAGTATATGACTGTAACATTGAAGAGAATAATAGTTGCAAAATGCCAAAGCCTCGTCGGTCTCTGGATAGCAAGATCTGGCCACGTCGGTTAGGGAGTTCATATTAAAATTTGCAAATAACATTGTTTGGCCTTGTCGGTCACGAACTAGGGATTGTCTAGGCTCGTTGGTCAGGGCAACGGAGTTGTCGGCCTCGTCGGTCATGGAAATGTATGTAATTGAGATATCTCCGCCTCGTCAGTCCGGGAGAGTAAATCAAACTTCATATGAACACACATGTGTTGACAATGCCGAAACTCATATACTGATCTAAGCCTCTCAACGGTCAGCTGATTGACCAAGTAACTCTCTTTCGTGGCACTGGATTGAGCACGGTCATCAGTGGCCGCTGCTATTTGAGAGGGCCGCAGGCATCTAGACCAGTGTATCAATTACTTTCGAAAACCGTCAAAAGTACGCACACGATTATCTGGAGACAAGCTAAAGCTCAGTAGCATCCTGTAGTAAGGGCGTGCTGTCATTAACCTTCATGTATAGCATCACTTCACTGGTTTGATCACTGAAAGTTACGCGCTCGTTTTAACAAAAAAAAACTCTTTAATTGTTTTAGTGGTCACGAGATGCCATGCATGGCCGCAGCTAAGAGTCGACATTGCTAAGACAAATTGTGTCATCATCGACCCTGGGCCATCTGTAACATTGCCATGACTTCGTGTCATCACCGACCTCGGGTGGTGGTAACGCTTGTCAACTAGCTAAAGTACGTCTACACATATACTAGAGCACTAATAGCTCAATCATGCTGATAATAATTCCAACAACGACATACTGTTGTTGACTGGCTTCCTGGTATCAACAAAGTCAATCTTCACGAGCCGTATAGCAGGCCATCACGAGGTCGTCGTGCTCTTGTTCATGTCGGTAGAGTGAGCAGGGTCGTAGGATAGCAACTACTGCTTCAGAATTAAGATTGCTATGGACGGTAGCTGTCGACGGGTCATACCTGTACGGTACGCCGGCAAGTACGGATCACAGAGCTTGCAGATCTCTAGACGGAGAATGGTTCCAGAGACATAAGACACAAGGTTTATACTGGTTCCAGAAGAATTCCTATGTCCAGTTCATGACGGCGTTCTGTATTGCTCTCTTGGTGTGTTTACAACAAAGGCCGATTGAAACCTTAGGGGACTAACACTAGCAGAAGAAAGCTCCTCAGTACCGGTTGCTAGGCATCCATTGGTGCCGGTTATGCAATCGGTACTGACGGGCACGTGCATCGGTACCGGTTGTTACCGGTTGTTACAACCGGTACCGATGGGCGCCCATGGGTACCGGTTGGAGGAGCCAGTACCGATGCGCGCCCATCTGTACCGGTTGGTAACATGATTTTGAGCCCAAAAAATAGGAAAAAAATTCAGTACCGGTTGCTAGGCATCCATTAGTGTCGGTTATGCAACCGGTACTGACGGGCACGTGCATCGGTACCGGTTGTTACAACCGGTACCGATGGACGCCCATGGGTACCGGTTGGAGGAGCCAGTACCGATGCGCGCCCATCTGTACCGGTTGGTAACATGATTTTGAGCCCAAAAAATAGGAAAAAGATGTTTGAACTTGCCGGAGGGGCCCTGCACACGCGCGACGTCACAAGTCACGTGTAAATGCGCGTGCGCGGTCCGTGGGACTCGAACTCGCGAGCTCCCCCTCGCGCGATTCTTCCTTAACCACCCCACCTATAGAGCACTTGTGGTTGAGAGAAGAATGCTATCCTTTTAAAGTAACCCTGGGTGGTGCATTTGGTACCGGTTGGTAATGGGTGGCATTCGGTACCGGTTGGTGTTACCAACCGGTACCAAATGCAAAAAGGGCCTCGGGAACCCCCCAGAGCCATTTAGTACCGGCTCGTAACACCAACCGGTACTGAACGGTACTAAATGATCCTCGGGGGTACTGTGCTTACCAACCGGTACTAAATGGTTCTTAGTACCGGTTGGTAAGCAACCGGTACAGATGGAAGGTGGACGAATGAGCCATTTTCTTGAAGTCTAAGAGTTCGCTAGATCCGATCCCTCACGCAGGAGGGCACCCCTCCCTTTTATAGCCGAAGGGGAGGGCAAAGTACAAGCTACATTATTGTACGGGTGCTGAAATCCCTTAGCGAATGTCCCTTTTGTCCCTAAGGCCATGTTCATATTCCCAACTATTCACTATTCATTCCAACTTTTCACTATTCATTTCAACTTTTCACTATTTCTTCCTCACAAAACACGTTTCCCAGCGAATGCTACAGTGTTTTTCTTATGCTACAGTGTTTTTTCCTACAATCTAAACACACCCTAAGTGTGGTTCGATGGAGGCATGTTCTTGGCGACCCCGGAGTCAGCCGCCACGTGCCTCCTGGCGGATCTGGCAGCGGCACTACCACATTCTCGCCAAACGAATGCTAACCAAGGTGAGTACCTCTGATAATTCCTGTCAGCATATCTTCCATGGTTTTACTGAGATCCGGGTTTTTTGCCTTCCAGGAATATGTTGTAGAGGACGTTGATGGTGAGCGGACAGACTGGTGTCCGCCGCCACTCCCCGCAGAGCACATCAGCCAACTGAAGTCTCTGGGGCTTCTATAATTGCTCACAGCATCATGCCAATGGCAGATGATGATGATGACCCCTAAGTTAGGACTTGGCGCGGCATTACCCAGCTGTATAGGAGATACAAAGCAGGAAATCCAGACGTCCCTGGTTTCTGCTGCGAAATGTGGAAATATTGTTCTTTCTTTTTTGTACATTGTAACGGGAAAATTCTGCCTGACGAAACCTTAAATTTTTATACCAAGTGAATGGCTCACTTTACTGAAGTCTCAGCATGACCTTCGCAAGTAACTTTGTCATGACTCAAATCTCTCGTGCACCATTTGTTCAGTCATAATGACAAACTGGAATTCCTGTCATGATCCTGCTCTTTTTCTTTTTCTGATAAAACTGCAAATACAGAGATGGTCAACACCTGTGACCTGTGATTGAGATATCCCGTACAAAAAATCTTACTCAAATTCGGCACCTGTGTTTCATGTACCCCGGTAAATAAAAAGTCATTGCAGTTCCATTTTCCTAGATGAATTTATCAAAATGATTTTTAATAACACCTAAGAATAAAATAGAAGGTGGTAAAAAAACCTAACAGGCCCGAACAAGCACAGGAGATATGTTACAAGTTAAACCCAACTTTGAAATCAGGCCTGTTGGGGTTAAATGTTTTGGCCCAATGGGCCCAATTTTACCGAAGCGAGAGTAAATGAAGGTTTTTCCACCCACCAAGACCGCTGCAGCTCACTTCGCTCTCCTTCCCCCACGAAATCGAAGCAAATCCGGCGAGAGGAAGCGGCGGCGCCGGCCGAGGGAGAAGCCAGCGGGAGCAGGAACCAGAGGAGAGGCAGCAGAGATGGATCCGGACTCAGTGAAGTCGACGCTCTCCAACCTGGCCTTCGGCAACGTCATCGCCGCCGCCGCCCGCGACCTCCAGAAGGTGAACCGACCGTCGACCCAACTGCCACCTCCCCCGCCCGATGTTCCAGCGCCGCCATGCGCTGCCGCGGCCCCGCTCTGATCCCTCCTGTGGATCATGGTTGACCGACGGCGTAGCCAGCGCCCTGGATCTTGAGGCTGCTAATTTCAGACCCAGGAGGTGCTGAATTGCGCCACGGGGAAAGCCTGCATGTTTGCTCACGGATCAGTCTCTAGTGGCTAGTTTGAACATCATCTGTTATTGCGCTGGAGATTGGAATAGGGCGTGATCCGTGGGAGTAATTGGTTATCCGATACGGAATCAACTGCATTTCAGGAGTTTTATAGAGTGATAGCAATTGATGCACAAATAGTTCATGTTAATATACCCGTGTCCGGGGTTTGCGATATTGTGCTATATTTGGATTGGTAGTTCGTGCCAAATCCTTGTATTCAGATTGTTCTCCAGTGAGATCTCGGTGTGCATAGAAATATCTTATCTTCGCAAAGTGATGCATATGTTGGGAGGAAATGTCACTAATGATGTTGTTTACTCTAGGGGATAGTGTGTTTAGTTGTGAATGATGAACTTGTAATGCTCTGTTATGTCTTTGATAATCTGTTAGGCCAATGGCTAGGAATTGCTTAAATTTGGTCAATTTGGAACTTTTAGCCTGTTTAGGTGTCATGAAGTGGCCAAAACTAGTACTTTTTAAAGCCACCTCAATTTATACCACTTTATATATCAGAAGGATATTTTTTTTAGACTGACAACTGTATACAGCGTTGCCTGGATATCTTGGAGAACTTAATTAGTAATTTTGCTTTTTTTTTTTGTAATTTTTCAGTTTTTTACACACATTACTTGTTTCTTTTTTTTTGTATGTTTTTTTTTACCTATTTACTGTTTGCTAGTTTCAATTGTTCTCATCATGGTAGAAAGATTACATTTTTTATTTTGTTTCTTTGGATTTCGCTTCACATTGTATGTAGAGCACTTGTTCTGCATTTTCCAATATGGATTTGGTTTTGTGATGCTGACACTGATGTACCTCATCGTAGGAAATGGTGGCTAAAGACAAGGCCCAAGCTGCACCTGCAAGTCATGATGAAGTTGATCTTGATGAGTTGTTAGACGTGAGTAGAAGCACAAACATTTATACTTGTCTCTTGTATTTGCCTTCTTTGTACAGCATATAGCATCATGTCTCTTTGTACAACATATAGCATCATGTCATACTTTCAGTTGTCAAATTTTATGGAATTTCTCACCAGGACCAGAACTTGAGAAGTTGCACGCTGAGAGAATTGCTGCCCTGAAGGTACTGATCTGCATCTTTCACTTATGAAGCTTATGCAATGCAACTATCGTTCTTATTCTATTCACACCAAACTCTCTATGCAACAGAAAGAGGCTGAGAAGCGTGAAGTGCTAAAAAGGAAAGGTCATGGTGAATACAGGGAGATAACTGAAGGAGACTTCCTTGGGGAGGTTACTAGCAGTGAAAAGGTCATATGCCATTTCTACCACC
>JACEFO010002207.1:0-29430 GCA_015342445.1 Digitaria exilis
TGGCAAACAATGGCCACGTGAGCCACACATGAACGGCCACTGACGTCCGTTACGCTTTACCGTGTGGCTAACGGCAGCACACGACAAACCATATGACAGGTGGGTCCAGTGAACGGACGGCCGTGCCCTGGCGTCATCTTTGCCGTGTGCGGCAGCTTGCCACACGGCAAAGTACTGCTTTGCCGTGTGCTGCCGTTGGGCACACGGCAAAGAAAGGAAAAAATCATGGATTTTACCATCCAAAATTTTTGTCCACGCCTTGTACATTTCTGGTAATGTCTAGGTTTAGTTCAATATTTTTTCCGCTTGGTTTTCTATTTTTAACAATTTTGTCGTGTTCGAAGGATTTTTTTCCGTATAATTTAATTTTGACTTGTTGGTCATGAAATAGTACATTAAAATCTATGGAAAAATGTTATTCATGATATTGAGGACAGAATATGGCCTCATGCAGTAGTTCAAATGAATTTCAGGATCGTGTTCTTGAAACATTGCCACTAACATGGCAAATTAATATGTGTAATTCTACAAATTCAAACGGTCTCTGTATTCATGATACTTGTACATATCTCATCTATCATGTGTGAGTCCATGATAGAAATGGTGTTTGATGTTTTGCAGTGCGATGCTTCTAAATTGAGACTTCCCCGTAGAAGATGCATAGAGATGAGAAAGGAGTTTGTTAGGTTGTAGGTGCACAATATTGGAATTTGAGTTTATTTATAACTTTTTATGCCAGTACAACAACAATATTGCTCTATGTTTATTTTTTGCTTTTCCGGATTGTCTGATAATTTAATGTATTAACTTTAATGTTCCATAATTGTAGAAAATTAATCTTTGCTGTGTGCCTGTTAGCACACGGCAAAACACTCTCTCTCGTTGACGAAGTGGTCATCAAAACTTGCCGTGTGCCGCAGATCCAGCACACGGCAAAGGAGGGCTGTTTGCCGTGTGCTGCAGATCTGGACACAGGCGAACCCCTGTTTGCCTGTGCCGCGGCTTTGCACCACACGGCAAAAACCCACACTTCACTTACCCGTGCAGCCCGCGGCCGCCCACCCACACACACACATTTCACAACACACACTACCGCCGCCTGCCGCCGCGCCGCCTCCCGCCTCGACGCGCGCATGCCGAGTGCCCGCTCTGCCTCCACGCCGCCGCGCCGCTCCCCGTGCCGCCGTGCCCTGCGCCGCTCCTGCCTCCACGCCACCGCGCCCGCGTCGCTCCTTCTTCCACGCCCGCCTCGCGCTCCTGCCACTACGCCGCAGAGGAGGAGGAAGGAGCAGGCGCGCCGCTCCCCGTGTCATGCCGCCCGGCACCGGGGAGAGGAGGAGAGGAGTAGGGAGGTGCCGTGGTGGGGAGAAGAGGAGGAGTGCCGGTCGGTGGGGAAGAAGGGAGGAGGAGGTGCCGGAGGTAGGGAGGAGGAGGAGGTGGTGCTGCCGGAGGTGGGGAAGGAGGACTATGAGGTGCTGTCGAATTTGGGGGAGGAGGAGGTACGCGGAGGTGCGAGGCCGCGAAGAAGCCCCGCTCTCGAGTTGCCCGCTACCCTTGGTCCAGGTTGTTCTCAGCAGCATTGTGCTATGTATGTAGTGTGTATGTGCATGTGGACTATAATATATATACGTGTGTGTGTTTAGTCGATAAGATGTTACAATTGAATGTGTGAATGTTTAGTGCTCGCAATGTGCCTATTATGTAGTGTGAATGGTACTTGTTCGGCCATCGTGCAGTTGATTTGTTGAGATTGGAAACTCACATTGCAATGTTGAGTGTTGTCGAAATTTGCTCTGTGATGACATGCCAATACTCTGAACTATATATCTTTTTTCAAGACGAGTAGAAGTCACGGAGAAGAGAAGGAGGGGGTGGCTAGAACCGCCGCTATTGGAAGCCCCATCTCTTGGGGAGGAGGACAACAAGTGAGACACCAAACCTCTTTTTGTATCGTTATTCAATGTGATGCAGTTGATTATATAGTCTATTGATTATGAAAGGATGGATAACCGAGAGCGATGTACACGGGTTGGCGGGTAAGCGTGACTATACGACGATTCATTTCAGGTCAATCAATTCTTGAGTAAGGCATTTTGAGAAAGGACATCTAGAGCAGTGTGTCCGTGTAACAATGGTGAAAACAAGAGATATCAAACAAAGTTAGGATGGGGAAACAACATTTGCTTGAATGGGTTGTAGAAACTATACCCGATGGATCTGCCATGGTGAAGCCCACGTCCGAGAGGGAGGCTGTGAGACAACGCATCAAGATTATGATGCTGAAGCCGGGTCGGAGACATGCTTGATGACTTTCATGAAGCACCACTTCGTGGGTATGGGGAACCACCGGAGCCAACCGCAAAGGCCTATTATGACATGTGTCCTGACCAGGGCACACGGCAAAGAATATGTCACATTGCCGTGTGTCCTGGACAAAACACAACGGCAAAGTGACCATTCTTTGCCGTGTGCCCTGGTCAGGATACACGGCAAAGATGGGCACGCAGCGGGGCCCACAGGGCAGAGCCGACGTGTCTGGGTGGGCGGCCGCGTCTGTTGCTTTAGTTCGCCGTGTGCGGTATTTAGCTCAGACAAATCTTTGCCGTGCCGCCCGTGTTAAGGCACACGGCAAACAAGGCTTTCGCCGTCTAACCCTTCACCGTCAGACGTTTGCCGTGTGCTTCCGACGGCAAAACATTTGCCGTGTATTTTCCTGCTTTTGCCGTCTGCCCTGAGCACACGGCAAACTACCCGGCTCCGTAGTGTATGGAGGAACATTGATTACTCCTTCCTCTCTTTTTTTTTCATGCATCCTTCTAACGGTGTGTTTAGATTGTAGGGAAACAGCACTGTAGCATTCGCTGGGTAACGTGTTTTGTGAGAGAGGAATGTGAAAGTTAGAATGAAAGTGGAAAGTTAGAAATCTAAACATGCCTAACAATCAAATGATATGTAGAAGGAAACACATCGATTATTTCATTATTGTCTAATGCAGAGTAACATCCGTGCAACAGGAGTCTTGAGGTCATCTTCACTGATACGCTCGTCTTTTGTACAAGCTGGGTTGGTCGATGTTACTCATGACGTGCTCTAAGTTTACAAATGGAACTGAGCTAATGATTTTTATGAACAGATACATGTTATTAAAAACCACAGAATAAATCACTTCACCTCGACTCTGAGTTCCATCAAAATGGTTTACCTCTGCACTCAACAGCAGTAATTTTCATCAAATTGAGAGGCATATGGGAAATGACTTGTACATTTAACTCTGCACTCCACGGCAGTGCCCACAATGACTTGTCTTCTCAGGCGTGTAAAAGGATCGGAGCAACAAAACTTTACCTCACCAAAATGCACATTTAAATTTTGTTCTGTTCCAAAATTCTATTTACATGGGATTATTTTTGCACTTCAAATGAGTCGAGACATAACAGCTAGCTAGTAATTGGAAAACTATAACTGAAGAACACAAAAGAGAGTAACAGAATATTATCACACGAGATCAGACCAAATAGTCCATCTCGATTCGAAAGCAGTCAAAAGGATTTACTCTGGATATATAAATTAGTAACGAGTTTTGGCGAAGAAAGATATAGGGCGCAATATCACTAGTAAAATATACCGCCCGTCCATAAACTTGCATGTGGTGTCATATGGGTCCCTAAACTCTCAAAATACATTTTCAGGTCTCCAAACTTATTAAGTGTGTCATCTACCCCTAAACTCTCAAATTGCATATTTAGGGCCGCAAACTTGTACTTGGGCTTCATCCGGTCTATAAATTTCAAAAAAAGATTTTGAATCTTAAAACATATCAAATGTTGATGGTGGACAATGATTTCTTCTCACTGTTGTCTTTTACAACCACCTTACGGCTAGTGATCATGGCATGCGTTGCTGGGTGCTTGCTCGGGGTCTTGAAAATGCACTTGATAGTTTGAGGAATCGAATGATACCCTTCAGACAAGTTGGGAACTTAAAATGTATTTTGAAAATTTAGGGATCTGGATGACACCAAAGGCAATTTATGGACTTGAAAATGTATTTTAAGAGTTTCCGAGACCTAGATACATCCCATGATAAGTTTTAGGGACCGTCCATACAAATATTATATAGGTCAAGTGTAATTAACAGCATAGTAATATTGACCTGTATTTGTGATAGAAGTAAGTACAACACCACACCCTCACTGCAATATCATTACTACAGATTTTTGCTAAAAAACTGCTGCTTGTGATGGACTTTGGATGCCACCACCACCATGCAAACCGACTGAGTAGTAGATATGTGGAGGGAGTTCAGGCAGAGCTGTAGTCTCTTCGTGTTTTTGTGCAGCGTGAGTATAGATAGGCATGCCGTATTTAATGCAGACAACTCCTCTCCCTCCATCTTGAAATACAATAACGTTTGACATTTGTTCCAAATACAAGGGATAGAGAGTAAAATTAAACTTCTTTGTATGGCCCACCTCTTCTTCCCACCTTCGTCGCCACGCTTTGTAGGATTGATCAGTTGATATTCTGGTGACTGTTATAATATGCATCAAGGTTTCAGATAGATGGGGAATTAATTCATTCATGACTTTATATCAATCAAAACACATACACTATTCTTCCATGAGAACAATCAGTGAAATGAGTACATGTGAATTCATAATTGTGCGTCGAAGAATTATGGTAGCAGTGAGTGGCTACTACAAGTGTGACAGATGTTTGTGCAGACACTACAGCTAACCGTGTATCAGAAAGGACGATTCGCTTTCACTGGACTTGAGTGAAGCCTGCAGTTTAGTAACATGGCAATCACAAATTTCCAATGTTCCATTTTCTTTACATTCTCTTTTGGTCTGGATAGACTGTTCTTCACAGGGACTCACAACATTTGCCAATTCGCGATGCCCTTTCGCCAGTCTAATTAATATGGAGTTTCTTTTAAGTCTAATATAGAGTTAAGTGTTTCTCTAAACACATCGATACAGTATGAGTGGTTTTAAAGTGGTTGTCTGTTTTTCAAAAATTAAAATAGTAATTTTGTATTAAGAATCACAAATAATTTATTTTAAAAATATAAAAAATTAATCTGGTGCCATTTTTCTAAAAATGTTGACACTATGTTTGGTAACCACCATTAGAAGTTATTTACATATTATTTATTTTATTCTAATTATTTTTAAAAAAACAACAAGACATTAGTTAATATAAAAACATATAGACCAAATAACATTAAATAGTGTTCCAATAGGTTGGTTACATTCTAAGAGAGAACTTTTGTGCCTAATACAAGTTGCCTATGATCGATTCCCTGTTTCTTGTGGACCACGGAAGGCTAGGCCTAACACTAATTGTTAAGCTACTATGCATAATTAATGGGGTGACCAGGCTCTTAAACTCAAGACCTCTGGCTCGATAACATGGTTAAGTTACTACGCATCAACTAGTTGCATTCAAAAGGCTAAAATCATGGAGAGAAACGACACAATGGAAAAATACGGTCACCAGGACTTAAACCCAATGTCGCTGGCTCGATATCATGTGTGAAGGGTGGGTATTTCACCTCCCTCTGAGCGTTTCGAGGAAACAAAATAGAATCCCAACATGTATGAGTAATTGAGTAGTGAGTGAAAAGCACATCACTGGGCTTTCGTTCCAGCACTGAAAACTGGACCTCAAATGAAATAAATTACGATGTCCTACCCAACCATTGCCGATCTTAGTGACACAGAAAAATTCCTCGATCCTCCCGTTGCCCGAGCAAAAAGTTCCCACAGTGCGGCGGAGGTGGCCAACATGATCCGACGTGTGTTATTGCCATGCCTTGGCTTGCAATGGGTGCTACTTGATGCTAAGATTGGGGCGAGTATGATTCGTTGCCGCGTCCTTCCGCGTGATAGGAGATAAGCAACCATTGCAAGAATGACAATAAATAAATTTTCTATTGAGTGTGTATCAGAGCAAGTAGTTGCTCCGCTCACGGTTTTTTTGGGTAGCACTGTTTTTTTTGGAACCAAACTATGTAAGGGTGGAATCGATACCTCTGAACTTTTGACCTTTAATCTCTTTGTGCGTATGTGTCGGCTCATTGATCCTGATCCTATACATAGGGTCACTTCATTTTAAATAGTAACATCATATGGAAAGTTTTTTGTCTTTTTCCTCCACCACCTCTTATGTTTGAATTAGGGACGGAGAACTACATGTCACTCGTGTGGCTTGTTAGATAATTTGGAGAATATCTAGCAGTCTAATACTTTTCTTTGATAATCCATAAGTGATTTATTGACCTTTTATCATGAATTTATGTTATTTGAATGCATACATAATAGCCCAATATGGTATTTATCCTAATATATGAATTGCCTATTATTTTATTCTCATGTAATTGTTGACGTAGTAAACACTAATGTCATTTAAGGTTGTTTTGTTATCCCTAACTTTGTTTGTAATGCCAACTTCTCTGTGTGTATGTGTTAGCTCAGTGATCCTAATCCTATAGGAGTACATAGGATTTCTCTCTCTTTAAGTCTTTCTCTCTCCCTCCCCCACCAGCGGTCCTGACACATGCAGGGTCACTTCAATTTTTAAAGGCATTTTCACTTGCCTCGGCCCGCAACTTACGGTTGAATGAGACCAAAGAATGGTGGAACAAGTTCTATTTCTGAACTGTATGTACTTAATCCATCAATATCTTAAAGGATCAAAATAATTTATGCATATCAACGGTGCTTGATGCAGTAAAAAAAAAGCATTCGGTGAAGTGGGGGTGACAAGCTTAATTAATTGGTGGAATTTCGAAAGATACTGATTTGATAAGGTTGTGCAGCGGCTGTCGGTGATGTTACAAGACCAGCTGGATGAGTTAGCGCCGTGGAGAGCTCCTTCAACTTGCCAACAGATACTTTTCTGCATATGTGTACGTTAGCCTAGTCTCAGTGGGGTTTTATGGGTATTAAAATAGACTGTCATGTAGGCAATTTTGATGACATGGCACAATATTATGAAGAAAGAGGAAGAAATCGTTTTCATCCGCACGACATGCTGCTTCACCAGTTACCAAGGCATCGGTAACTGCACGACACCCTCACTAAGAGCGCTCGCGTTTCATCCGGAGATCCGCTGCGCCACCATGCTCTTCCTCCCCATTCCCACGCGCCGCCCACTCTTCGTCCTCCCGCGCGCGCTCTTCCTCCCTCAGCGCGGCACCCCTTTCCCACCTGGATTTTTGCCATTGCGCCAATCTTCCCAGCCATATATTGCCCCTTCCACTTTTGCCTCTCTTCTTTCCATTCTTCCCCTTCTATCTTGGTGTCTGGCGGCGGAGCTACCCAAGGGGGAGCTACCCAAGGGGCTGCCGCATAGCCATCGATGGCTCCAGAGGGAAGAAAGGCGGGCCAATCCCGGCGGCGCCGCGCCGTGGAGCAGCAAAACAATCCGCCGCCGCCACCAGCTGGATCTTCCACCATCACGAGCTCAGCCACCAGTTGCAGGTCTGCCAACACGTCCGCCGCCACAAGCTGGTTCACCACCACGTCCGCACCCTAAGTGCTCAATGGGTGGGGCGAATTTGCCTTTGGCGCTCTAGGATCTGCAATCGGCACTCAAGGATTCATTCCCCATGTTCAAATCCATGATAGCCCCTACCTCCTTGTTAATTTTTAGCATCATTGTTGTCAAGAAATCCTCAAGTATTGTTGTTTTTTATTGATTGGATGCTTGCAGTACTGCCTATATTCTGATGTCTTAAGTTTGAAATGTGCCTATCTGACTGCACATTACTTGTAGTACTGCCTATGTATTAATTTAAGTGGGTGTAAAAACCGAATCCTTTATCTTTGCGAGCTATTTGTTAATTCAATTCTGTGAAACCAATTAAGTACTAGTTCTCTATTGTGATCCTCTATTGTGCTAATACTTATTTTAAAATCGAGTTGCTAATGGCTACATAGTTTTCATGCCACATTTGATCACATCAACGTGCGAAGATTTAATGATGCACTACCGCCTATGAAATTGTGCCATGAAATTTGTACACTGAGGCAGTCCCAATCCAGACTCTATTGTAGAGTCTAAAGCCATTAATTATGTTGTTATGTAGGCAAAATGCGATGTGGTGTGACATTAGTTGAAGAGAGAGGGAGAAAAATAAAGAAACCCAAGTCTAACTAAGAAAATCAATGTCTTCATGCAGACCAAAGACCATCTGCGAAGAGAGACAAGTGGAGTCCTAGAGTATAAAAACCATAGTCTTGAAGATGGGTTTCTTGATGCGATGTCCTAAAGTAGTAGAAACTATGATACGTCTTCTAGCATTTGGACTGCCCTGAGAGTGACAGTTCATCCTAACTTAAAAGTTGATGTGACAGTCTAGTAACAGTACGCATAAACTACCACTGAGACAGGCCTTGACCAAAAACACTCTGCTCTCACTCTCTGCATAGATCTAACAATAATGTCATTATTAATCGATGTAGTGTAATTGTCCCAATGTGTAGTGTTGCTCATGCTCGAAATAATAAGGCGGTGCCTCACCAGTCATTAAAGTCAACCTCGCCTGATGAAAACTAAGTTATATAAAGCTACACGAACAGTTACTAGCACTTCGCTCTACCCGCACCAACATCCACAAATAGCTCTTGCCCTTATCATTCTTAGATTCGCAGCGTTCTAAAGACACCAATCACACTAGATGTAATGATGAAAAACCAGGGCGATCGTTGCTGGACTGCTACTGGTCGTTTCCTGCTGCTGCTGATGAGACTGGCAGAGGGTTGCTGGTGGATGCCTTGAATATTTTTGTCTCGGAGTTTGTCATACAGGTTTGCTCATATATTGTGTTGGTTCGGCAATGGTAGTTCTTACATTGTTCATTCACGGTGCATCAAACCGTGTGTGGAAACAGCCTAGGGTAAAAAGCAGCTCTGAGTGAAATAAGACTAAGTCAAGAAGCCGAGTAACACCAGTAGTAGATTTATTATGCAGGCTATGACAGTGCAGTGCACAGGCCTTTTAGTATATTTAGGTCGAGATTAGTTACCCGAAGATTCCTCGAAAATACAACTGTTCACCAAAATATCACTGTAGATGTAATAGTGCAGGCTGTGAGTGACAGAGGGATGAGATGAATAGAAAAAAGTTGGATGGAATAGTGTCTTCTTTGAGGAGAAATTTTAGAACTAAACGCTGCCCTGAACCCGTGAGTGAACAGGCGTAGTAGTGAGTCGGTGAATTCTTAGGATGAGGCGACGCTGAGCTGAGTCCAACGCCTCCTCTCACTCGAATTGGCTTCGTCTATTTCTCCTATTGTACTGCTATCTTGGTTGGTCTAGTTTCCAGTTTATTTGTTTATTTCTCAAATAAGTTGTGTGTACGGTGTTTGTAAAGATCTGTATTGTCGGGCTAGTACCTATCAAATAAGAGAATCATTTGTCATCAATGTGTTGACATTCTTCTATACGAGTTTTAACTCCATGCATTCCATTGAAACCCGTGTGCACTGTAGGTTAGACCTCTGTATCTCATAGATTTTTGTCTCATGCTAGGTTGTGTCCCTAATACAAGTTGCCTACAATTGATTCCATTTTCTTTATAGACAATGATGGACGGAAGGCTAGGCCTAACACTTCATTGTTAAGCATAATTCATTAATTTGTGTGTTGAAAGGATATATACACTATTTCTTCATTGATGAGGACATGCAAATTCATAATTTGTCCCGAAGGATCTATGCAGCACTTGAGTGGCTACGATACATGTGACAAATATTTGTGCAGACACTAAAGCTACCGTGTATCAGAAGGACGATTCGCTTTTTCACTGGACTTGAGTGAGCCTGCAGTAACATGGCATCACAAATTGCCAATTTTCCATTTTTTTTTTCACATTCTCTTTGGTCTGGATAGACTGTTTCTTCACAGGACACACACATTTGCAATTTGGGGAAAAAGTCCAAATTACTCCCCTCAAACTATAAGAAAAGTCTACACGGGCATAACCCCGTAAATCTAATTATTTTTTGTTTACTTCACCCCCTAAACTATATCATTGGCCTATTTTACCATAATACAATTTGTTTGTTTATATTTTTTCCCTTGCACAGTGTCATATTACGGTTAAATTTTGGGAGATGATAGTAGGCATCATAATGCATGATAGAAAAATATAAGATGATTTTTTTGTCATTATTGTCTGATAGCTTAAGATATTTCATAATTAATTAATCCTTATGATACGACATTATACAAAAAATAATAGTGCAAATTCAATATATTTTTTGATATACATTGTGATGTTCATTACAATCATACTATTTTGAAATTAAAATTAAGCTTGTGCATGAAGAAAATAAAAAAGACAAATTGTATTAGGGGCTAGATAGACCAAGTTGACTAGTTTAGTGGGGTAAAATGAACCAAAAGATAGTATTAGGAGGTTATGTAGAATTTGCTTATCGTGGGGAATAATATGGACTTTTTCTGCCAATTCGCGATGCCCTTCATCACCAGTCCTAATTTAATATGGAGTATTTTTTTGAGTCTAATATGGAGTTAAGTGTCTCTAAACACATCGGTACACTATGAGTAATGACCTCTGTATCCATAGATTTTGTCATGCTTAGGTTGTGTCCCTAGATACAAGTTGCCTCACAATTGATCCCATTTTCTTATAGACAATATGGACGGAAAGCTAGGCCTAACACTTCTATGTTAAGCATAATTCATAATTTGTGTGAAGGGATAATACAACTATTCTTCATTGATGAGGACATGCCATCATTCATAATTTGTCCCGAAGGATCTAATGCAGCACTTGAGTGGTGACGATACATGTGACAAATATTTGTGCAGAACTAAGAAGCTACCGTGATCAGAAGGACGATTCCCGCTTTTTTTTCACTGGACTTGAGTGAGCCTGCAGTAACATTGGCATCACAAATTTGGCCAATTTTCCATTTTTTTTCACATTCTCTTTGGTCTGGATAGACTGTTCTTCACGGACACAACACATTTTGCCAATTTGGGGAAAAGTCCGAAATTACTCCCTCAACTATAAGAAAAGTCTACATACCCCTTTAAACTATTTTTTTTGTTTACTTCACCCCTAAACATATGATCATTTGGCCTATTTTACCCATAATACAATTTGTTTGTTTTATTTTCCCTTGCACAGTGTCATATTACGGTTAAATTTTGGGAGATGATAGTAGGCATCATAATGCATGATAGAAAAATATAAGATGATTTTTTTTGTCATTATTTTGATAGGTAAGATATTTCATAATTAATTAATCCTTATGATACGACATTATACAAAAATAATAGTGCAAATTCAAATATATTTTTTGATATACATTGTGATGTTCATTACAATCATACTAATTTTTGAATTAAAATTAAAGCTTGTGCATGAAGAAATAAAAAAAGACAAATTGTATTGGGGCTAGAATAGACCAAGTGACATAGTTTAAGTGGGGTAAAAATGAACCAAAAGATAGTTTAGGAGGTTATGTAGAATTTGCTTATCGTTGAGGGGAATAATATGGACTTTTTCTGCCAATCTCGCGATGCCCTTTCACCAGTCTAATTAAATATGGAAGTATTTTTTTGAAGTCTATATGGAGTTAAGTGTTCCTAAACACATCGGTACACCTATGAGTAATGACCTCTGTATCCATAGATTTTTGTCATGCTTAGGTTGTGTCCCTAATACAAGTTGCCTACAATTGATTCCCATTTTCTTATAGACAATGATGGACGGAAGGCTAGGCCTAACACTTCATTGTTAAGCATAATTCATAATTTGTGTGAAAGGATATATACACTATTCTTCATTGATGAGGACATGCAAATTCATAATTTGTCCCGAAGGATCTATGCAGCACTTGAGTGGCTACGATACATGTGACAAATATTTGTGCAGACACTAAAGCTAACCGTGTATCAGAAGGACGATTCGCTTTTTCACTGGACTTGAGTGAGCCTGCAGTAACATGGCTCACAAATTGCCATTTTTTTCCATTTTTTTTTCACATTCTCATTGGTCTGGATAGACTGTTCTTCACAGGACACACACATTTTGCCAATTTGGGGAAAAAGTCCAAATTACTCCCTCAACTATAAGAAAAAGTCTACATAACCCCTTAAACTATTTTTTTTGTTTACTTCACCCCCTAAAACTATATCATTTGGCCTATTTTACCCATAATACAATTTGTTTTTGTTTTATTTTCCCTTGCACAAGTGTCATATTACGGTTAAATTTTGGGAGATGATAGTAGGCATCATAATGCATGATAGAAAAATATAAGATGATTTTTTTTGTCATTATTTTGATAAGGTAAGATATTTCATAATTAATTAATCCTTATGATACGACATTATACAAAAAATAATAGTGCAAAATTCAAATATATTTTTTGATATACATTGTGATGTTCATTACAATCATACTAATTTTGAAATTAAAATTAAGCTTGTGCATGAAGAAATAAAAAAAGACAAATTGTATTAGGGGGCTAGAATAGACCAAGTGACATAGTTTAGTGGGGTAAAATGAACCAAAAGATAGTTTAGGAGGTTATGTAGAATTTGCTTATCGTTGAGGGGAATAATATGGACCTTTTTCTGCCAATTCGCGATGCCCTTTCACCAGTCTAATTAATATGGAGTATTTTTTTGAAGTCTAAATATGGAGTTAAGTGTTCCTAAACACATCGGTACACTATGAGTAATGACCTCTGTATCCATAGATTTTTGTCATGCTTAGGTTGTGTCCCTAATACAAGTTGCCTACAATTGATTCCCATTTTCTTATAGACAATGATGGACGGAAGGCTAGGCCTAACACTTCATTGTTAAGCATAATTCATAATTTGTGTGAAAGGATATATACACTATTCTTCATTGATGAGGACATGCAAATTCATAATTTGTCCCGAAGGATCTATGCAGCACTTGAGTGGCTACGATACATGTGACAAATATTTGTGCAGACACTAAAGCTACCGTGTATCAGAAGGACGATTCGCTTTTCACTGGACTTGAGTGAGCCTGCAGTAACATGGCATCACAAATTGCCAATTTTCCATTTTTTTTTTTCACATTCTCTTTGGTCTGGATAGACTGTTCTTCACAGGACACACACATTTGCCAATTTGGGGAAAAGTCCAAATTACTCCCCTCAACTATAAGAAAAGTCTACATAACCCTTAAACTATTTTTTTTGTTTACTTCACCCCCTAAACTATATCATTTGGCCTATTTTACCCATAATACAATTTGTTTGTTTTATTTTCCCTTGCACAAGTGTCATATTACGGTTAAATTTTGGGAGATGATAGTAGGCATCATAATGCATGATAGAAAAATATAAGATGATTTTTTTTGTCATTATTTTGATAGGTAAGATATTTCATAATTAATAATCCTTATGATACGACATTATACAAAAAATAATAGTGCAAATTCAAATATATTTTTTGATATACATTGTGATGTTCATTACAATCATACTAATTTTGAAATTAAAATTAAGCTTGTGCATGAAGAAATAAAAAAGACAAATTGTATTAGGGGCTAGAATAGACCAAGTGACATAGTTTAGTGGGGTAAAATGAACCAAAAGATAGTTTAGGAGGTTATGTAGAATTTGCTTATCGTTGAGGGGAATAATATGGACTTTTTCTGCAATTCGCGATGCCCTTTCGCCAGTCTAATTAATATGGAGTATTTTTTTGAAGTCTAATATGGAGTTAAGTGTTCCTAAACACATCGGTACACTATGAGTAATGACCTCTGTATCCATAGATTTTTGTCATGCTTAGGTTGTGTCCCTAATACAAGTTGCCTACAATTGATTCCCATTTTCTTATAGACAATGATGGACGGAAGGCTAGGCCTAACACTTCATTGTTAAGCATAATTCATAATTTGTGTGAAAGGATATATACACTATTCTTCATTGATGAGGACATGCAAATTCATAATTTGTCCCGAAGGATCTATGCAGCACTTGAGTGGCTACGATACATGTGACAAATATTTGTGCAGACACTAAAGCTACCGTGTATCAGAAGGACGATTCGCTTTTCACTGGACTTGAGTGAGCCTGCAGTAACATGGCATCACAAATTGCCAATTTTCCATTTTTTTTTCACATTCTCTTTGGTCTGGATAGACTGTTCTTCACAGGACACACACATTTGCCAATTTGGGGAAAAGTCCAAATTACTCCCCTCAACTATAAGAAAAGTCTACATAACCCCTTAAACTATTTTTTTTGTTTACTTTACCCCCTAAACTATATCATTTGGCCTATTTTACCCATAATACAATTTGTTTGTTTTATTTTCCCTTGCACAAGTGTCATATTACGGTTAAATTTTGGGAGATGATAGTAGGCATCATAATGCATGATAGAAAAATATAAGATGATTTTTTTGTCATTATTTTGATAGGTAAGATATTTCATAATTAATTAATCCTTATGATACGACATTATACAAAAAATAATAGTGAAAATTCAAATATATTTTTTTGATATACATTGTGATGTTCATTACAATCACACTAATTTTGAAAATAAAATTAAGCTTGTGCATGAAGAAATAAAAAAAGACAAATTGTATTAGGGGGGTAGAATAGACCAAGTGACATAGTTTAGTGGGGTAAAATGAACCAAAAGATAGTTTAGGAGGTTATGTAGAATTTGCTTATCGTTGAGGGGAATAATATGGACTTTTTCTGCCAATTCGCGATGCCCTTTCGCCAGTCTAATTAATATGGAGTATTTTTTTGAAGTCTAATATGGAGTTAAGTGTTCCTAAACACATCGGGTACACTATGAGTAAATGACCTCTGTATCCATAGATTTTTGTCATGCTTAGGTTGTGTGTCCCTAATACAAGTTGCCTATAATTGATTCCCATTTTCTTATAGACAATGATGGACGGAAGGCTAGGCCTAACACTTCATTGTTAAGCATAATTCATAATTTGTGTGAAAGGATATATACACTATTCTTCATTGATGAGGACATGCAAATTCATAATTTGTCCCGAAGGATCTATGCAGCACTTGAGTGGCTACGATACATGTGACAAATATTTGTGCAGACACTAAAGCTACCGTGTATCAGAAGGACGATTCGCTTTTCACTGGACTTGAGTGAGCCTGCAGTAACATGGCATCACAAATTGCCAATTTTCCATTTTTTTTTTCACATTCTCTTTGGTCTGGATAGACTGTTCTTCACAGGACACACACATTTGCCAATTTTGGGGAAAAGTCCAAATTACTCCCCTCAACTATAAGAAAAGTCTACATAACCCCTTAAACTATTTTTTTTGTTTACTTTACCCCCTAAACTATATCATTTGGCCTATTTTACCCATAATACAATTTGTTTGTTTTATTTTCCCTTGCACAAGTGTCATATTACGGTTAAATGTTGGGAGATGATAGTAGGCATCATAATGCATGATAGAAAAATATAAGATGATTTTTTTGTCATTATTTTGATAGGTAAAATATTTCATAATTAATTAATCCTTATGATACGACATTATACAAAAAATAATAGTGAAAAATTCAAATATATTTTTTGATATACATTGTGATGTTCATTACAATCACACTAATTTTGAAATTAAAATTAAGCTTGTGCATGAAGAAATAAAAAAAGACAAATTGTATTAGGGGGGTAGAATAGACCAAGTGACATAGTTTAGTGGGGTAAAATGAACCAAAAGATAGTTTAGGAGGTTATGTAGAATTTGCTTATCGTTGAGGGGAATAATATGGACTTTTTCTGCCAATTCGCGATGCCCTTTCGCCAGTCTAATTAATATGGAGTATTTTTTTGAAGTCTAATATGGAGTTAAGTGTTCCTAAACACATCGGTACACTATGAGTAATTGATGGTCCCAAGAAAATACTTTTTGAAAGACTTCTTTTTTGAGTCATAATGGGCCTTATATAAAAAAAAATGATGAAAATAATACATACTTGATTTCGTGTCTTAAGTGTTGGTGTGTATTTCGAGATATGTATTATTTTCATCGTTTTCATCGTTGATTCCGCAGAGAATGGTGCAGTTTTTTTTTTTTTTTTTTGGAGATATAACAGAGAATGGTGCAGGTGATAAGTATGTAACAGGCCGTCTATTATTCTGCTACTATTCAGATATAAGCCCGGCCCATTTCATCCCAGCACGTACGCGGCCCATACTAAATGTGCATGGTCTTGCTGCGGCGGGCCACATAGTCGTCGTCCTGCCAGTCCCAGGTGCCAGAGAAGCCATGGTCAACTCGTTATGTGCATTGACGGAAGAGCAATACGAACTCCCAACTCCACCCCGTATCCGAGAACTGCTCGGTTCTGTTCGTCTATAAAATCAGAGATGGAGGACGTTTCTTTCGTCCCCTGCCAATCGTCGACAATCTCATCGATCTCAAAGGCTCTCGACCACCGCTGCCCTCTTGATCTCGATCCTTGAGGCGACCATGTCGTCTAGCTCGGCGAATCCGCCGCCGCCGGCAGAGAAGAAAAAGACCACGCCGACCTCGCCGGACACGAAGATGACGCCAGAGCAGATCGACCTGGCAGGAGCAGAGAAGAAGATGACCACGACCAAGGTAAGCAACAAGAAGAAAACCAGATCTACAACGACGGGCGGATGACACAGGAGCAGATCGACAGACTGATCAATTACAAGACTATGCACTTCCCTGAGAAACCCATCCCGAGGGTGAGCAAGGAGAGGCTAGCACAGAGGAAGAACCCAGAGGACAAGGGCAGCCTCCCGGTGCCCATGGATCAGATCGATGACTACATCGACAATATATTCAAGAGACTCAACAAGATGGAAGCACGATTTATGCGGGAGAGGGAACGGATCCTGAATGACTACTACACAAATGGGTATGCGTTTGAGGAGGTCACCGCAACGCCGGCGAGTGCTGGCCGGAGGAGGTTCCGGCCTGGAGTCACCAAGCAGCAGGATGGGAAAACCAAGATGCTCAATTAGCTGTTAACCTGTCATGCCGAGTCACTAAATTTGTTTGAATGTTGCAGTGTTTCAATGTTACTTCTATCATGCCGCTATAGATCGTTTGTACGCTAGTGCCCGGATCGGACATCCGGGCGCTAGCAGAGGTGAATGACACATGCATGTGGCACGCGTTCCAAAAGTTTGTAGTCAAGTTGACAAAAACCCCTCTCTCTGAATCAAAAACTCACAAAACTTTGAAACTTCGCCATCCATTCCATATTTTACATAACACCCGTAAAACCACGAGTATGCATATTACACGTCTTCTTTACACAAACCACCAAAACTGAGTCGTGCATTCATGGGAGAAATCGGTGCCTATAATTTTAGTCTCATCCAGAACACTTGGGGATGGAAATGTTATTTGATTGAAATTAAATATATTGCGAAAATGTGAAAAACAGCCTGAAAACATTTTGTTCTCATAAAACCTTCCTAGTCATGTTACACCATGAATCATGATCATAACATCAGGTTGACAATCACCTCACACAAATGAACGACTCATAAAAGCTCGGAAAACTGATGCAGCTTAAGATATATGGGGTACTAGATGAATCGGATGACACCACACACGTAGAGACGTAGACTAATCCTCGTTGGCGTCCTCGAGCTCCACCTTGGCGTACCCCTTCTCTAGGATTGTTTGCTTAGGGCTCGTTCGGCAGCCAAAAGCATCCAGTGGATTGAGGGGAATGAGACGGATTTATTACTAAACAAAATCACTTCGAAAACAGATCCACCACAATCCCCTCAATTGATTTGGTGTACCACGTGTTGGACCAGGTCGGAACTAAGTTCTTGGTAACTAGGAACAGGTCGACTCTATGAGAGCTCCGAGTCGAGCACCGCATGCTTATCAGCTTATAGTAGGGGCAAAAAGAGAGAGAACAGGTGAATTATACATGTATGTGGCACACGTTGCAAATTACTCCCAGCCCACTCCAAAAGGTTTGCAAGTTTTTGTCAAATTGACAAAAAAGTTGACAAAAACACATCTCTCTGAGAGCCTACTTTATTGCACATGAAGTCATGAACCGAAAAACTCACAAAACTTTGGACTACGCCATCCAAGCATGAACCACATTCTATCGAGTAGCTAGTAGGCAAAAAACACTGAATAATCCTTATTCTATAGATAAGCATATATATAGCTCCGGATCAATTATACTCATGATTTTCCCATGTAATAAGACATCTACTCACAGAACCAATCCCAAGTCTCGCAACAAACACTGAATAATCATCTGCTGACAAAAACAAAATCCTAGCAGATGAAAACTCTCAATCAAATGTTTCAAAAGGAAAAAATCTAACCATGCGATCGATCGAGCATGTGTACGTTAGCCTACAACATCTTGCAACAATGCCCTAGCGCAACACACTGGACGCCACCCTTCTTCCTCAGTCGTCCTTGCCCTCTTACTCTTCATCGTCGTTGTCGTCGACCTTGAGCTCCATCATGGCGTAACCCTTGTCATGGTACTGCTGCAGGATAACCATCTCCCTGTCGTAGCCTGCCTTGATCCTGGCTCAGTCTGAGTTTGGCCTCAGATCTTTTTCGCAGCTCCCACACGAACTCGTGGGGATCGTCGAGAAAGCTAAATATGGCATCTTCTTCGTCCGAGCTGATAGGGCTCTCGGGGGACACGTCAGCAGGCAGTCGATGTAGTATTCGCAAACACGAATCATCAGATCACATCCGTTGTCTTCTTCTCCTCCGGCGTCTCCATCGAAGCAGCACGTCCGCCAGCCTGGTGCACGGACGACGATGGAACCTGTAGTTGCTGAACTGGAGAAACAATATATATGGAGGAAAAATAAAGTAAATATGCATGTGAACAAATACAGATTCTGGTTGAGTTTGTACATAGACTCGGACTGGGGAATCAACCGATTGAGTTGTACATGGACTTGGACTGGGAATCGATTCGGTTTTTATAGATTCGGGTAGAGTTCACATCATTTTGTCTTCATAGAAACATCTGATGTTAGGATAATAAGATCGTCCTGGCTAACTTCCAAATGCTAGTGATGATCGATCTCTTGTAGTTAGATACCATACTGAGTTGATTTCTAACATGACCACAATCCCACTTCAAGCACACTGATGCTCAATCCCACCATTTCCATCCTAAGGACTCCAAAGCGACGCCCCACAGGAGAGCAACGTCAAAATGTCGCCGCCGTTGCCCGAACTGACAAGTCAGTTCTTTGGTTTTTACCTAGAAAAATCCTTGAGGTTGAAGTCCTCAAAGAAACGCCTTCAAGAAGGGAATACGATGCACCATGGCACCATCGTGACCGGGACGGTCATAGACCGGGACCCAACAAGGTTTTTGCCTGAGAACTTGCACAACCTGATGACCTATGTCATATACAGAAACATGTATGTTGTCTCCGCCGCCATAAGGTAGGATGCCGGTGGACATGAGCTGCAGTGGATGCTAGCGAGACGAACAGTCCCGTAAATCCAGATCCGCCACCCAAGCCGAATGGCCTGGGCGAAGCCGAGGCTCGCTGCCTCCACCACAGCCTGGATCTCCGACGCCCACACCTTCCCCATCGGGCCCCATGGCCAAGTCGCATCGAGGGCAGAGCCTAGCTCTGTCGCCACCCATTTTGGGTTTGGCGTTGACATGACCTAGTTGTTTGAGTTGTCATTGTTGTTTATTTTCATTCTTCTAATAAACATTATGGCAAAGCTTTTGCCCTTTCGTTAAAAAAATTATTGGCGTTTAGAGCAACTCTTAGAGCATCTCCAACATTGCTCAAAATAGGTTCATAAAATCTTGTTTTGGAAATCAATAGAAAACACTCTTGCTCCAATAGTGGCATAAACTGGTGGCTATTTTTTTCCCAAAAGCCCCAAAAACAATGGGCTCTAGAGCTAGTTTTGCCCCCTTGACCTGCACTCTCATTCCTGAAATTTAACTTCTTTAGAACTAATTATTAGGAACTGTTGGAGAAGGAGACTTTTTTTCTTCCAATAATTTTTAGCAAGTTTTCAAAACCAATGGTTTGGGACTATTTTTCTTGGGCCACTGTTAGGGATGAAAAACGATCAGAAACAATAAAAAAAGTATCCGTTATCGTTTTCCTACCATATCGGAAACGAAACGGAAAATGATATATCCAGAAACAATAATGACAATGGAAAATTCGATACATCAGATACGAAATCAGTACCGGTAAATCTAATAAAAAACCATGCAAGCTCTACGAGTCATAAAAAGTCTAAAGTCTAAATTTCTAATTTACCACAATGAATAGCGCCTCATTGCAATTCTTAGTCTAAGTATGTAGTTCATTTTATGTCCCTCCCACCTGCCTAAAGAGCCTCATTTCCATTCTTACCTCTTCTCTCTCTCCCGTAGTCCTGTTGACATATGAAATCCTGTCTAGAAACCCATAATGGCCAGCGGCTGGCAGCTCTGTGCGAGCAGCAAGCTAGGGTTGTCGCTGGACGCAGGTGAGTTCTCGCCGGACCGTCTTTCTTCATGCGCTGCTCGATGGTAGCCAGTGGCTTGGTGACACAGATGCTATGCGCAGGTGAGTGGTCACCAACTCGCCGGACCTTCTTTCCTCCCTCTGCAGCCACCAGCCAGTGCCGGTTGGGGGCCAGGTCAGTGCAGCATCACGCAAGCAGTCCACGAGGTGCATTGATCGAAGCTACGACCCTGGGGAGATGGAGTCACGAGCTCACAGCGGCCGCCATGCGGTTCAATTCTGAGGTCAATCACTAGGGACAATTTTTCTATATTCGGAATTCCGACGAAAATTTCTGAGCAAAACGGTCGGAATAACAATTCGGCGGTAAAAAAGCTATATAGATTTCGTTTTCGTTTCCGAACAGGATTTCCCATTTCCCTACCATTTCCAGCTTACCGTTTCCATTTCACCATTTCTTGAATTTTTTGGAAATAAAGCTCGGTCTATCGGGAATTTCTGTGACCGTTTTCACCTCTAGGCACTGTTGGGGATGCTATAAAAGGACTTACAACTCGATAAAAAACACTAGGCAACGACAATCTAAAGGCCGATAGTAATTATAATTAGTTGTGATTCCCACGCCCCTGACCGTGTGAAGAAGCTGGACGTCCTCCTTGATGAGGTAAGCAACCTCTAAAATTTTTTGCGATTTGTTGGAAGGTACGCCGGTTCCTGTCCAAATGTGCCACCAAAATTGGATAACCAGTCCATCAAAGTATGCTTTCTGTTCCTTTCAATTTGTGCGAGATTTTCATATCATAGATATTTTATATATCACACCCATACAACCGTTTGTATGCCTTTGACATGTCTTCTTTACACAAACTGCCTGGTCTTGCGTTCACTGCACAAAAATCTAAAAGCATCCACAAACGAGTTTCACATCCACCAAGATATCAACGGAAAAGACAATATCCAAAATACGTTTCACATGACATCTAACATTGGTGCCCCCATTGCACATATTGATTATATATATAGTGCCACAACACCATATAGGTGAAAAACTACAGCAACAGCTTGTCATGTTTATACATGTAGGTGAAAAGTGCATATATTATGTAGCCTAATGTGTATAGGTGTCATTATAACCAAGTTGCCTTGCTTATGCGTGGGTCAGATAAAAAGACTATGGCTTTAGAAAGTACTACCTGTGGGTGTAGAGTCTGGTCAGATAAAAAGACCCAACATCTGGCTGCGAAGATACTCCTCAGCAATTGAGGCCGCGGGAGGCGACCACATCTCCAAGATGCTGTACTTCCCTGTCGCCATGGAACAAGGCCCACTCACCTGGCTTGAATCCCTTCGCCCAGACTCCATCGACAGCTGGCACGCGCTCAAGAAGGCTTTCGTCTCCAACTACCAGGGTTCTTTGGAGCGCCCTGGCAGCAAATATGAACTCCGAGCGTGCAAGCAGAAGCCAGACGAGTCCCTGCGCGACTACAATCGGCGATTCTTCGCCATAAAAGCATCCTGCGTCCCCATCCCTGACTCGGAGGTCATTGACTACTTTCAAGAGGGGATGACCGATCGCAATCTCTTTCGGGACTTCGGTCACAATCGTCCCCACGACCTAGAGGAATTTCGTGCGATGGTTGCCAACTGGATGGACACCGATGATCAAGAGAGGGAGCGTTATGGCAAACGCCCCGTCAACACTGGTCGAGGGCATCAGGAAGACAACAACGATCAGTCGCGCGACTTCTTCAAGCGCAACGGCAACAACCCACGGAAGCGACCCAAACAACACGGTCGCAACCGTCCAGACCGTTCGCGCCGCTCATTCTCCACAACAAAGAAGGGAAGAATTCAATAGGCTTCTTAAGAAGCGCTGGCCCGTACCATCCAGATAGCAAGCACACCATGGGCGAATGCTGGCTCCTACTGGAAACATTCAGCAAGCCCACCAAGAAAAAGAAGACGGATGGAGACGGAGAAGACAAGCACGACAAGGGAGATGGTGGTTTCCCAGACGTCACCAACACTGTCAATGTCATCTTCGGAGGCATGGCAGTCAGCGACATCTCGCGCGATCGCAAAAACGCACGGCGCGAGGCCTATGCAGCAGAACCAGCGGTGGTCAGACACCCCCATCACTTGGTCCAGAGAAGATCAATGGGTTGAGATCACCTGTCCCGGGTGATATCCTCTCATCCTAGAAACCGTGGTGGCGAATAGCAAGCTCACCAAGGTCCTGATCGATGGAGGCAGTGGGCACAACCTCATCTTCGCCAAGACTCTAAAGCATATGGGGCTCGACACAAGCACGTTGCAGCCAGCCGATACCCCCTTCTACGGCATTGTACCTGGGAAGGCCGCGATCCCCCTTGGGCAAATCACTTTGCCCGTCACGTACGGTATCGTATCCAACTACCGTACCGAGTTCATCAAGTTTGAAGTTGCGGACTTCGAAACATCATACCACGCCATCCTCGGGCGTCCAGCGCTGGCCAAATTCATGGCCATCCCTCACTACACGTACCTGGTGTGTTGAAGATGCCAAGACCTCACGACGTTCTTTCCCTTCGCGGTGACATCAAGCGCTCCTACGTCTGCGACAAAGAGGCAGTGGAGTGCGCTGTCAGAGCCGCATCCACCATTGATCGCCAAGAGCTCCACCTCCTGGCAGCTATCGTCATTGATGAAGACGGAGATGCCCCGACGCAGAAGAAGACGCGAGCCATCAAGCTTGTGGATAAAGTTGCCATGAAGACAGTCGATCTCCAGACAGGAGATCCAACGAAGACGGTGGTGATCTGCTCCACCCTTACTCCAGCATAGGAAAGCGCGCTCGTCAACTTTCTGCGGGCCCAGGCCGAAATCTTTGCCACAAAGCCTTCCGACATGCCTAGAGTTCCCAGAGAGTTGATCGAGCACAAGCTGGACCTCAATGAGAGCGCAAAACCTAAAAAACAGCGACTCCGAAGATTCACCACCGAGCGTCGGGAAGCCATCAAGAAAGAGCTAGCTAAGTTATTAGCAGCCGGCTTCATTAAAGAAGTCTTTTATCCGGATTGGTTAGCCAATCTGGTTCTTGTAAGAAAAAAGAATTCCAATGAATGGAGAATATGTGTTGATTATACTGATCTCAACAGACATTGCAAAAAGGATCCCTTCGGGCTTCCTCGCATCGATCAAGTCATCGATAGCACCGCCGGGTGCACCCTTCTCTGTTTCCTCGATTGTTACTCAGGATATCATCAGATATCTCTGAAAGAAGAGGATCAGATTAAAACTTCATTTATCACGCCATGCCTTTTGGTTTGAAAAAATGCAGGTGCCACATATCAGCGGGCGATACAGGGCTGTCTCCAAGGCTTATGTCGACGATGTGGTCATCAAGACAAGAAACCCCGAGGATCTAGTCGCCAATCTCACCGAGACGTTCGACAACTTATGCAAATGGCGTTGGAAGCTTAATCCCGCCAAGTGTGTTTTCGGCGTTCCGTCAGGAAAACTCCTCGGGTTCATTGTTAGCGAACGCGGCATCGAAGCCAATCCAGAGAAGATAGCGACAATCATGGATATGGAGCCGCCGCGCACCATCAAGGATGTCATGAAGCTTACGGGCTGCATGGCCGCACTCAACCGCTTCATCTCCAAACTCGGAGAACGCGGGACTGAGTTCTTCAAGCTCCTCAAGAAGCAAGACAGATTCCAATAGACACAGGAGGCCCAGGATGCTTTCGACAAGCTCAAACTGTTCCTGACTACTCCACCAGTGCTCACTGCACTGCTCCCGGACGAGGATCTCTTGCTCTATATCTCAGCAACCACCAACGTCGTTAGCGCTGCTATTGTTGTTGAACGCGATGAGAAAGGTCATCTCCAAAATATTCAACGGCCTGTGTACTTTGTGAGCGAAGTCCTCTCGGGCTCCAAATCAAGGTACCCTCAAGTTCAAAAAATTCTATACGCCGTCCTAATGACATCCAGGAAATCGCGGTACTACTTCGACTCCTACAAGATAATTGTGGTTAGTGGATATCCTATTGGCGAAATTCTCCATAACCAAGATGCTACAGGCCATATCGCCATGTGGGCTGTCGAGCTCGGAACCTACACCATAGAGTTCCGTTCTCGCACGGCCATGAAGTCTCAAGTCCTTACTGATTTCATATCGGAATGGACTGAGCACAATCTCCCCCATCGTCACCACCAGCCTGAGCACTGGATTATGTACTTCGATGGTTCTCTCAAGTTGGAAGGTGGCGGCGCTAGAGTTCTGTTGATTTTCACCTCGAGGAGATCAACTCAAGTACGTTCTGCAGATACGGTTCGCCGTCTCCAACAACGCTGCAGAATACGAAGCACTTCTCCCCGGGCTGAAAATGGCCATCACCCTCAGTATCAAGCGTCTACTGGTATACGGGGACTCAATGCTGGTCATCAAACAAGTCAAAAGGGATTGGAATCGGAACCATGAGAATATGGATGCGTACTGTGAAGAAGTCCGCAAGTTGGAAAAAGCACTTCCTCGGCATTGAATTTCATCACGTCGAGAGAGATTACAACGTTGCTGCAGACGTCCTATCTAAACTGGTTTCTTCCAGAGCAGAGGTACCCAGTGGTGTGTTTGTTAACGAGCTCTCCAAGCCATCTATTGCTGCAGCAGCCCTTTCCCGACGCTACAACCTCAACTCTTGAGGTTATGCTCATTGACGCTACCTGGAGTGCACCAATTATAGACTACATCTTGCACGACAAAACTCCCTACCGAGAAGGCAGAAGTTCAGCAAATCGTTCGTCGTAGCAAGTCCTATATTGTAATTGGAGACACATTATTACCGCGCGTGGCGCACGCTCTGGCGCATTGATGAAGTGTGTCTCACAGCAAGACGGAATCAGTATCCTAGAGGAAATTCACGCGGGCGAATGTGGGCAACCACGCAGCCTCTCGTACCATCGTGGGCAAAGCCTTCCGCGCCGGGTTCTATTGGCCTTCGACTTTGCACGATGCAGAAGAAATTGTCCGTCACTGCAAGGGTTGTCAATATTTCGCTCATCATTCACATCAGCCTGCGCATAAGATCAAATTGATACCTCCGTCATGGCCTTTCGCATACTGGGGGCTTGATATGATTGGGAAACTACCCAGAGCACCTGGTGGATTTGAGTATTGCTTGTTTGCAATTGATAAATTCTCGAAGTGGGATAGAAGTCTTCCCGGTTGTCAAAACCAACCCTCAGAGAAAGCAGTCCAAATTCCTTCAAGAGTTGATTTTTTCGCTTCAGGATACCGCATCAAATCATTACAGATTTGGGTACTACCTTCACACGCAGCAAGTTCTGGATTTACTGTGAAGATCGCAGCATCGAGGTGTGCTATGCCTCTGTTGCTCATCCTCGCGCCAATGGTCAAGTAGAAAGAGCCAACGGCATGTTACTCGATGGACTTTAAAGCTCGCATGGAACGAACCTTGAAGAAAGCTGAAGGCCGGTGGATGAAAGAACTCTACCCGGTTGTCTGGGCCTATGATCTCAACCCAGCAAAGCTACAGGGCAATCTCCCTTCCTCTTGGTATTACGGATCTGAGGCCGTCCTAACCGTTGATGTCATGCATGGTGCCCCTCGCGTTGAGGAATTCCAAGAAGCCATGACGGATGAACAACGGACGATCGAGGTTGATACGGCTGAAGAAGCACGACTGGCAGCCTTGTTACACAATGCCGCGTATCTTCAGGGTATTCGCCGGATTTCATGACAAAAAATGTGAAGACAAGGTCATTCCAGATTGGAGAATTGGTGCTACGACGGATCCAGAATACAGCTGGTCACACAGAGCTCACTTCGCCTTGGGATGTCCATTCATAGTCTCTAAAGTCCTCAAGCCAGGCACATACAGACTTCAAAAAAAGAGATGGCACCGATTTACCAAATCCCTAGAAATATAGAACATTTACGCAATTTCTACGCGTAATGCCTTCATTGTAACATTGCTTCGGCAACACATGAACTGATTGCTTTGGCATCCCTGAGTTCTTTTTATACCGTTGTTTCGGCAACGAGATATAATTCAATTAATTTCCCTTTACCGAGTTGTTTATTATTACTCCTTCTTTATGGCAGTGTTCGAAACTTCTCCGTGTTCTTTTTGAGATTCGGAAAGTTTGCTTTTTACGCATTCGGAGCAAAATATATGAGGTCTGTCCGGGTTCCTTCGGGGCCGTTAACGGATTTGTTCCCTACATTTTCGCTAACTTCGTGATATTTTCAGCTTAAAGCTGCCGCTCCGTGGGTCTCTACTGGGTTCTCGTAATACGAACCACAGACAGTTTGTTCCCAAGTATCCTTTCAGGGTATATTTATTTCAAAGATAGCCATGCTATAAGAAATCTCCCTGGGTTCCCTCGGGTCCTTAACAGGGTTGTTTTTTCGACAGTTAAAATTTACGCAACACACGTATATTTTGACTCTAAGTCCTGGTCATCGACATAGAGACACCCAAGGGTTCTTAGAAATTCCTGGATTGTTCTTCAAAAAATGGAAATATTAACATTTCACTGCATAAAACTTATATACAAGAATGATTGTTCCAGTTACAACCTAAGCTCTCTGCGCAATTGCCTCGGCGCAACTGGCTCGGCCTCTTGTTTTAGGTCCCTAAAGGTGATTCAGTTACAATTTGGCTGTGCGCCTTCTACAAGCTTGCCTATGTCTACTTTATGGTACCTCGACCTAATTACAGCAAGGACATGCACAAGACAGGCTTTGAAATGATCTCTTGATATAAGCCCTTCAACTGTCGAGGCATGGCCTTCAGGCGCTCCAGGAATGATTGCGGAGATGCAGGGTCCTCAAGGACTAAGGCCTTCACCACCGGGTTCGCTGTCTTCTCCAGCAACGAAATCCACTTCAGGGCTTCGGCCAGGTCGTCGTCCCGACTTCTTTATCTGCCGCATGGCTTCTTCAAGCTCTGACATTCTCCTGGTCGTCTGCTCAAGCTTCTCATCCAGCGCCTTCTTATCAGCAAGATTCTTTCGCGCCTGGGATGAGTTCTTCGGATAGCTGCTTGTTCTCTTCGCGAGCGTCTTCAAGATCCTTGGCAGCCTTCTTTTTGCTGCTCAATGATCTGAATCAACTGCAAGTCAGCATCCTTACGTTGTTCGACTGCAACTCTGAGCTGCTCCATGATCATATCGTGCTCTTCAGAGCAGAAGATCTTCAACGCTTCCTCATGACGGTTGGCCAAATTCGACCCAATCCGTCATCTTGCTCTGGGTTGTTGTCAGCTGTTGTTGGAACCCCTGCTTACACAAGACAATGATAGAGTTGTTATACCCACACATGCAAAGGATACTTCATTACAAGATTTTGACAGTGACAGGGTACCTTTGAGCTATGATTTAGCTGCAGTGAGTTCTTCTTCATGTCCTCCAACTTCTCTGCGACCAACTCCTTGGTCCGCAGATGCAAGGTGCGGATCATGTTGGCATCTTCTGCCTCCTGGAGTTTTGCGGTCTTCGCGTTCGCGCTCCAGCTCCTTTTGGAGGCGGGTCGCCTTGGCGTGCATCAATGAGAATATTGTGGATATACTCCGTCTTCTTCCTCGATGCTTCGCCGACGGCCTGCAGAAATATTGTTATGAGATATTCACAAGGGACAACAAAGTACAGGTTGTTTTCCCATACCTTGAAAGTAGGCCACTGCCCTCTCAGCATGGTACGGTCCCCTGTCAATGTGCTCTTCATCCTCCGCCGCGTCCAAGATGTACTCGAAGGTCTGCGGATTCGGATTCAGCATTGGATCGTAGCTCCCAGAATGGCGGAAGCTACGATCTCCTCTTCAGCTCCAGTACCCATTGGGTACCCTGGGGATCTCTTCACATTGCTTGCTCTTGGGTTGAATGTCCGTCGGGTTCTGTCTTAAACCCCTCGACGCACTCCACCTCTGGAACAGCTTCGCCCGACTTGGGAGTCTTCCATGACGCCTCGGGGGCTCAGGAGTGGGTCCTGGTCACGGCCATTGCCCACTTCAGTTTTCTTCAAGATACCGCCTGCGTACCAGGTGTTTTCGATATCCGCCAGCAGTCGATTGCTGGCTCTTCTCTGGTTGTTGATGGAGTTTCTTCAACCCTGCATCAATAATGTCATAAGTCACCCTAGATGTTACGAATGTACAATTTGTAACTTTTAACAAGATTTACAGAGTACTTACATGGTGGAAGGCCGTATCGGGATTTCCGGCTCTCCCAAGGTGAATTCCTCCTCAGTCTCTGCTCCGGCGCCGATGGCCAGCTGGACAGGTGTGGCAGAACCGCCCAATTTAAACTGGCTCAAGTGCGTCATAACGATCTGTTACGATCATTGGACGCACTTCAAAACAGTTTAAATCGGTGATCTGTCGAGTGTCCCAAGGACTCCTCGATAAACCACGTTAACTCATACCTCTGCCATACATCAGGATCGTTTTCGGTAAGGAGAACCACAACGAAACATTACCATTTTTACATAACATACCAAAGTCTTATTTATTACAAGCAGGTTTTGAAGAGAATTAAATGCAAGTCAAGCCATATTATTTTAAGAGTTTTAATACCAACCAGTCTAGGTATTCTATTCACAATATCTCAGCCTCCGGCTTAACCCGCTAGATCAGCAGGGCACGATGATCTAGGTTTTCTGGACTTTTCTTGATGAATCGCCTCCCTGTAGCTTCTTCTGAAAAACAAAAGGGAGATTCCCTGAGTACGAAGGTACTCAGCAAGACTTACCCGCCTTACCAAAGAAAAGACTCCCAAGGAAATAGATTGGGCTTTATGTGGATCTTGGCTGACTTGACTCTTTGCCTAAAAGCAATTACTAAAAACTTGATCCTTATATTTTATGTATTTTATGCTCAGTTGAGTTGTTACTTTATCCATCTAAGTGATAAATCTTTTGCATTCAGGTT